>JAPKIE010000018.1:0-497861 GCA_026725045.1 Vanrija sp. TS_01 | reverse complement strand
CCGGCTCATTGAACGACCTCCATCACACCTAGCACACGCGCAGTAGACGGATACGACCGCACGCAGGTCGCAGCGCCCGCCCCCGGGCCCCGGGGGCCCCCCCCCCCCCCCCCGCGCCATGCCCCCGACCGAACAAGCCTCGACGCGATCGACGTCGCCGCCGTCACCGACTTTGTCTCGCCGCCGCTCCCGCGCGGCCCGACCGGCAAAAGACAAGGCCCATTCCACCACATCCCATCACATCGACAACTACCACCATCGCACCACCACATCTCACTCCCCTCACACTCGTTTATCCGCCAGTACATCTGGCCACGACGCACCCAACGACGCCGGCTACGACTCGTCCTCCTCGTCCTCATCTTCCACCTCCGCCGTCGACGCCATGCTGAGCGCCCGCGACGCCGCGTCCAAGCGCGGGTTGCGCCCGATCGAAGACATCGGCGACCTGGAAGAGAAGGGCCTGCTGCACCGCGACGACGAGGCGTCGGGCACCGGCACCACGACGCCGACGCGCAAAGGCAAGGGCAAGGACCCGCGTGAGGCCGTGTTCGAGAAGCTCGAGTTCCAGGACAGCGGGCGAGCCGGCGCCGGCGACGACAACGCCGCCCCGGGGCTCAAGAGCAAGCGCGACAAGCACGCCTTCTCGCTCCTCGTCGTGCTCTACCTGCTGCAGGGCGTGCCCCTCGGCCTCACATTCGGCACGCTCCCGTTCCTCATGAAGCCGTACCTCTCGTACTCGGCCCTCGCAGTCTTCGCGCTCTCCACCTGGCCGTACTCGCTCAAGCTGTTCTGGTCGCCCATCGTCGACGCGTGGTTCATGCCCAAGTGGGGCCGCCGCAAGAGCTGGATCGTGCCCGTGCAGGCCATCACCGGACTCGGGCTGTGGGTCATCGGCTCGCGCATCGAGGGCTGGCTTGCCGCCAAGGAGCACATTGACATTCACTTCCTGACCTACGTGTTTGGGTCTTTGATTCTTGCTGCGGCGACGCAGGGTGAGTTTACGCATCTGGCTGCTAGCTAACCTCCCCCACAGACATCGCAGTCGACGGCTGGGCACTCACCCTTCTCTCGCCCCCAAACCTGTCTTACGCGTCGACCGCGCAGACAATCGGCCTCGGTATCGGCTCAGCCCTCTCCTTCACCGTCTTCCTCTCCCTCAACTCGGTCGAGTTCAGCAACAAGTACTTCCGCACAGCGGCCGGGCACCAGGACTACCCGCTCGTGAGCCTCGGCTCGTACCTGCACTTCTGGGGCGCAATGTACATTGTCGTGACGCTGTGGCTCGTCTTCTTCAAGGTCGAGGACCCCGTGTCCGAGTCCGACCCCGACCTCGACGTCAAGAAGGTGTACGGCGTCATGTGGAGCATCATCCGGTTACCCAGTGAGTCTGCCCAGCCCCGCCTCCCCACTCAGCACTCGCTTACTCCCCCAGACATCCAGGCGTTCCTCTTCGTCCTCCTCATCGCAAAGTTCGGCTTCCAGGTCAACGAGTCGGTCACCAACCTCAAGCTGCTCGAGAAGGGCCTGAGCAGGGAAGACCTCGCCGTCGCCGTGCTCCTCGACTTCCCCGCGCAGATGATCGTAGGCTGGCTCACGGCCAAGTGGAGCCGGCCCGTCCACGGCGCCGACGAGGGTAGGCACCCCCTGAGCGCGGGCAACACGCGCTCGTCGCAGCTGAGCGGCACGCTGCGCCTGTGGGTCATCGCCTTCTGGGCGCGCCTCGTCATGGCCGCCGTCGCCGCCGCCGTCGTGTGGGCCTTCCCCGTCGGCAACGTCGGCAGTGGGTACTTTGCCCTCGTGGTCGCAACGACGCTGCTCACGAGTCTCTCCAAGTGGGTTGTTCGTGACCGAAATCCGCTGACCCACCAGCACAATGTCCTTTGTCGGCATTACCGCGTTCCACACGCAGATCGCCGACCCCCTCATCGGCGGCACGTACATGACCCTGCTCAACACCGTGTCCAACCTCGGCGGCACGTGGCCCAAGCCGCTCATCCTACGCTCGGTCGACCTCCTCACCGTCTCGTCGTGCTCGGCCACCGGCCTCCAATGTACCAGCGAAGAGGGCAAGGCGGCATGCAAGACCGCTGGCGGCACCTGCAACATCGAGCGCGATGGCTACTATGTCATGACGGCCATTTGCATCGTCCTATCAGCTGCCTTGTTGACGCTGCACATCCTCCCGACAGTCAAGCGGCTCCAGGGTGAGTTGATCGTATCGACCCCCTCTTCACGCCAACTAACACCCCAGCCCTGCCAATGTCCGCCTGGAGAGTCAAGATCCCAGTATAGAGGTCGTATCAGTTCTACATTATGCATATGTGTCGCTCGTAACGTCGCTCGCTCTGCTGCTGTCTACATGTCCACGTCGTTGCTCGCCAGGTCGGACGCCACGAGCTCGGAGACGGCGCGCACGCGCGCGTCGAGCCCGACGTTGGCGATCAGGTTGTTGAGGGTCACGATCTCGTCGTTGGCGTCGGCAAGCAGCTCCTCGACTGCACCGGCCGCCAGCTCGGGGAACCGCGCAGCAATCTCGGCGGGCTGTGGCGCCTGGGCGGCCATCTTGGGTGAGAGGATGAAGCTTGGGGGGATTTCTGCTAGGTCAGCTAACCCGCGCTGCCATCAAGGTAGGTGACCCACCTGCCCGTCCCTCGCGAATCGCCAGCAAAGTCTGGTACGTAAGAGTCTGGCGCTGGAGCTGGCGCTGAGCCTCCTCGCTCCGGCCGGCGGTCTGGGCAATCTGCGCCCAGCTGATGGGGTCAGATTTAGAACACAAGCCAGCACCGGGCCACTCACTCATCGCGGATGAACACTCGGCGCCAGACAGAAATCAGCGCAACCTGCTTCCGCGCCTCGGGCAGAGCAGTGTCGGCGACGAGACGCTCGAGCGCGATCGCGGCGTCCCGCTCACGGCCACCAATGTTGTCCTTGAGTGTGAGAACGTCCACGAGCCCCTCGACATCGAGCGCGTCGCCGGCCAGCAGACGGCTGATGAGCTGGGTGAGCAGCCGTGTGTAGGCTGGTCGCTCAACCAGCACCTTGGCGTTCTCGGCGACGTAGCCCTCGGCACTGGCCCGCTTGGGGTACCCAGTGGTAGGCGCAGCATGCACGATGGCGTCCTGCAGCGCATTCTCGACGTTGATGATGTCGAGCTCGTCGTCAATGGCTGGGAATAGTCAGCACGGGCTCGTGTGGCAGCGACCACACATACACTCCAGCAGCCGGCTGCGGGCCTCGCTATCGCCCCTCGACTTGATCTCCGTCACGGCAGAGAGCTTGGCAATGCTGCTGAGGATCTGTGATGCGTCAGTTCATCACCAGCGCCAGTTCCAGTCCCACTCACGTGCTTCTGGTCCAACTCGATGGTTCCGCGGTCGACCTCGAAGAGGGCAGCCGCAGCGTCACCGTAGCGCTTGCTTGCAATGTCGTGTAGCCACGACAGCTCGGGGTGAGGGAACTGCTGGAAGAAGGCCGACAGTAACGAGCCATAGACCTCGTCCTGGCTCAGAAGGGTGTAAACCTGGCCTGCGTGGGTCAGACAAGCACCGAGATACGCAACCCACCATTGTCAATGTACCACTGGTAGAGAACAAAGGCGAAGTCTTTGCCGAACCTCTCGATGTACTGCTCTACGCGCCCAGGGCCAGCCGACGAGGCGGGGTTCTGGCACAGGTAGACGAGGGTTGGGAAGTCGCGGTGGTGCTCAGCAAGCTCGTACGCAGCGTCGACGCGGTCAATGTCAACCAGAGGACGGATGACGCGAGGCTTGAGCTCGGCCCAGCGCTGGCCAAGAGTCAGGCCGCTGGTGGGGTCCGCACCGCCGCTCATCTCCGTCGCGCTCGTCCGCAGCTTGTCCTCCATGTTGTCACACAGAGCAGCGGCGAGACTCGTCATCTGCTGCTTGAGCACGTCCTGATCCCTCTGCTGAGACGCCTGCTCCGTGTTGGCAGCCGCGCCAGTCGTTGGGGGGGCCTCGTCGACGACCGATCCGAGGGTGCGTGTCCGCGTCTTGATGAGTTTCTCAGTCGCAATGTACAGCGCCTCGACATCGTTGATGATGGTGTCGCTCGCGGTCCATAGAGCGACAGCAGGGTGTGTGCGGTCCACCTGGTAGACCTTGACGCCATTCTCACGAACCAAGGTACACGCGTGGAGGACAGTCAAGAAGATGCGGTTGGCCTCGAGGACCCAATGTGAGAGGTCGACGCCAGTCGTCGCGACAGCCTTGAACGACTGGAAGACGGTATCCAAGAGGCGGTCAAGCTGCAGGACATGCTTGCGGAAGAAGAGGCGGACAATGTCGTCCTGGGCTCCGGCGCCAAGCTGCTCCATGAGGATGGTGATCGAGTCGGCGAGTAAGCTCTGGGGAGAGTGCGAGTAGACCTGGTCCATGACGCTGTTCTGGTAGTCCCAGAGATCGATAGCAGCCGCGACCTTCTCGGCATGAGCACACAGCCGGCGGCGGGTGCTCTCGGGCAGCAGGCTGAGGGCGTGGTTGCGGTGAATGAAGTCCATCAGCTCCTGAAGACGACCAAAGCGGTCGGCCAACAGGGCGCGGATCTCGTAGATGGCAGGTAGGTTGGGCGACGATGACGAGACAATCTCGACGGACACGGCCTCGGCCGCCTCGGCAACATCTCCGCGGTAGCCTGGAGGGAGGTCAAAGGTCAAGGGGTTGTCGCTGCGGTCGCCGAAGAACACGGCCTGCTCCATACGCGAGCGGATGGCAGCGGTAGCCGACGCAGCGGACGAAAGATTGCGGTTGGAGACCACACCCTCGGCCACCTCGATGGTCATGAGGCCGCCGACGGCCGCCATGGCGACGATGGACGACACTCCGCCTGTACGAGTCGTCCCGGCTCCAATGCCGATGAATGCGTTGTTCGTCTTGAGCTTGACGCTGTCCTCGTACGCATTGCTGGACAGCGAGGCCATGACGATGGCGTCTGCGAAGCGGACGAACGCCGTCTGGCTGGCGGCAGGGATGTAGAGCCTCGGCGCGTCGAGCGTGCGCGGGTCGTCGTGGGCAACGTATGACAGGTAGACAATGTTGTTGAGTGTGACGGTGTTTGAGCGGACGTTGTTCTCGAACAGCACGACGGCGTGCGAGTTGTGCGAGCGGCGGTTGTACTCTGACGAGCCGGACTGAGGCTGCGAATAGGACACGAGCGCGGCGAGCTGGCCCGAGCCGACGGACACGAGGTCGTTGAGCTCGAGGTGGACGTTGCCCGAGTTCCAGATCCTGTCGTCGTCGAAGAGCGACTGGCCAATCGACTCGCGCAGGTCGAACTCGTGCACGAGACGCACGCTACCATCCGGGCCCACAGTCCACTGCTGCAGCGTGCTCCGTCCGAGGATGTGCACGCCAGCCGCGGACTTGGCGACGGCGGCGATGCCCCAGCGCTCGGTGTTGTCGTTGAAGATGGCGGGCGACGAGCGGCCAAACAGGCCGCTGCTGCGCGTGAACTGCGTCGTGGTGGGGACAAGCAGGCCGCCGACCGGCGCGATGCGGATAAGCCAAGCCGAGGACACGGTGGTAGTCACCACAAAGGTGTTTGCGTCCAGCTTCCACAGCTTCTCAGCGTACACGCCGTCTCCGCCGAGCTGGAGCTGCACGCTCTGGAAGCGCTGGGCATTGGCGAGCGCAAGGCTCATGCTCTCCCAGAAGCGGACCTCGCCGGTCGCGGACACAAGCACGAGGCCAGGCTCCGAGGGGGCAGAGTAGAAGGCTGCGAGCACGGGCGGCTCGGCCTCGAGGCCGGTGGTGTACGCGAGCGGCGGCGCAGGGAAGACGTACACGGTCGGGGACGAGTGGGTGCGCTTGGCATAGTTCCACGCGACAGCCGAGTTGGGCGCCGCGACGAGCGCAAAGCCCGAGGCGGGGTCGACGCCGCCGCTGACGGTGGAGACCATGAAGTCGGCCTGGGCGACGGCGTCCGCGACCTCGGTGGGCAGCGCGCCGGCAGCGACGACGGCATGCCGCTCGTCCTTGGACCAGAAGGTGCGCTGCTGCGCCGCCTCGTGCTCGTCTCCTCCTCCGCGCTCGCGCTCGGCGCGCGGCGTGCGCACGCTCTCGGCCTCTGAGCGGGTGGGCGAGAGCTGGCTCTCGCGCAGGCGCGACGGGCGGACCGACGGCGCGGGCGTCGACTCGGCCGAGAAGAGCGACCCGCGCGCGACCGACTCGCGGCCGCGCACGCCTCGTCTTGGGGCCCGGGCCGGCGTGTTGAACATTGTTGGCGGGCGGGCGTGGGATGGGTGTTGTGTCGGTGATGGAGTGTGAGTGTTCTTTGTTGAAATCGAAGTGTTGTGTGGGCGGGTCACGTGGGGTCACCCTGCGATTAGACCCGTGTTGTAATCGCATATACGATTTGAATCCTAAATGGCGTCTGTGTTGTTTCCTCACTCTCTCTCTCATTCTCCAAAACTCGACCACTGACCATGGAAAGCAAGGTAGGCAAACCCCGCGAGCGGGCGACGCTCACGCCAGCCACCACCCCCGGAACGCAAGCAGTGGGACAAGGGCGAGTGGACCGAGAAGGCGCGGGCACGCGATGCCGCAGCCGCCGAGCACGCAAAGAAGGCCGAGGAGGCAGCCAAGGAAGGTGCGTGAGCTGATATCAGTGCGCTGTTGCGCCCAGCTCACACCGCAGGCCGCAAGTACCGCCCCATGCCGGACGGGCCGGCGCCGACAGGCCTGGCGCAGCAGCACAAGGACCTCAACCTGAGCAAGAACCTCGGCAAGACGGTGCTCGTGCAGACGAGTACGGGGACCCAGGGGCCGCGCGGGGCCGGATTCTACGTACGTGGGCTCTGGGCTGGTTGCTGTTGCCACAGCCGCTGACACGCACCAGTGCGAGCTGTGTAACCGCACGCTCAAGGACTCGCTGTCCTATCTCGACCACCTGAACTCGCGGTTTCGTGGGTAGAGCTGCGCTCAGGTTAGGAAATCCAGCTGACCCTCCCCTCAGACCTCGCAAAGCTCGGCCAATCGACGCACGTCGCGCGCTCGACCGTTGCGCAGGTACGCGAGCGCATCCGCCAGCTGCGCGAGGAGTCCAAGACCAAGGTCGACGCCAAGAACTTTGACTTCCAGAAACGCTTGGCCGCCGTCCGCGGCGCCGAGCAGGCCAAAAAGGACGCACGGAGGGAAGACCGCAAGCGCAAGCGCGAGGAGCGGCGCGAGGAGGCCAAGCTCGGCCGCGTGGGCGTGCAGAAGGGCGCGAGCGGCGCCGAGGTCGCCGCTGCTGTCAACGAGCAGAATAGCATCGAGGCCATGATGGGCTTCGGCGGATTTGGGGGCGCTCGCAAACGGTGAGACGAGCGAGATGAGCGGTAGCGGTAGAGAGGACGAACGACACTTTGCAGACACACTCTCTGCGGGTTTAGACATGTTGTACCACCACCATATGCAGAAATATGCGAGCACCTGTCGCACCCACAAGCTGCCCACACCCTCGCAACACGCTCGCGCGCAAAGTAAAACAGTGTCCAACTTCACGGATACATCATGGAGAATACGAACATTACGATAATGGGCAAGGTAAAGGACTAGGGTCCAGTGAGTACAGTCTAGAGGGGCCCTGGGGAGGACATGGACGGGCGACTAGGCCATGTATGGCAGCCAGAGCTGGGCGGCACAGCTAGGCCACGGGCACGCGCGCGGAGGTCGGGAGGGGACGAACATGTGCATGTCCCGGGCGACAGGCGATCGCGCGTCGGCGTTTACTCCTGGCCGAAGCCGAGGGTCTCCTCGACGGCAAGGGTGAGCTTCTGCTCAAGCGTGTCGTAAGACTTGTATGCTGGCAGGTCGATACGGTTGAAACATGTGTGCGACTTTGGCAGCTGCGTAATCTCACCGGCCTTCTCAATGGTGAAGCGACGGGGGCCGTCGGAACCCTGGAGGTCCTTGAAGCCGTTAACAGGGATACGCGAGGTTCCGGTGGTGAACTGGAGGAGACGCGACTTGCGCTCGGCGGGCCAGCTGCGCACAATCTTCCAGAACCACTCGACAACCTCGTCCGAGGGGTTGTAGCCACGGTAGTCGGTGTGCTTCTGCCAGTCGTCCACGTCGATCTCGGACATGCCTCCAATGAGCAGCTCGAGCTCGCGCTCGTCGAACACGTTGATGAGCTCCTGGGGGATGAGCTCGTTGAAGCCCGACATGAACGCCTCGAACTGTTCGGAAACTCGTCGAGAGATACGGTACTCGGTGACGTAGTTGACATAGTCCTTCTTGTTCTCCTCGGTGACGTCGATGTCACGGCCGCCGGGCTTGAGGTCGATCGTAACGAGCTCACCAAAGTGTTCCTCGCTGATCGAGAACGTGTCCTCGATGACATCGGTGATGTCGTTCTCGAGCATCCACGTAAGACCACGGTGAAGACCAGCGTCGACCGACTCGAGGTCGGCAAGAGTAATCTTCTTCTTCAGGATCATCTTGTAGAACGACACGATGAAGTAGGCGTCGAGGAAACGACGGTGGAAGATACCGAGACCAACGACACGGCCAATGAACTTGAAGTAGTTGAGGTGCTCGGGGTTGACGCCAGAGTTAGGGTTGATCTGGAGAGTGTAGTTGTCGTGGGCCGAGTACTCGAACAGACAGTAGAAGGGGTTGAACATTTCGTGCGAAAGCAGGAAGAAGAATTCACGAGAGAGACCTCCGTAGTCGAGACCGTCTTCACCCTCGAACTTGATCATCAGACGCTTCTTGAGGTCGTTGGGCGACTGGCGCATGATCTCGGTGTACGAGCCTTCGAAGATGTTCTCACGCGACACCTTGATGTGGCACTGACCCGTGTTGGAGCGGAGCGCCGGCTGCGAACGGAAGTAGATGAGCTTGCGACGGAAGTCACGCTTGTACTGGGGCACGTTGACGTCGAGCGAAGATGGCAGACGGGGGTCGTCCCAAGTGGTCGTCTTGGTGTTGTGGTCGACAAAGTAGACGCGGGCCGTCGAGGTGAGACGCATCTCCCATCCGGAAGGAAGAGGACCAAGCTGCGAGACGGTCTGCGGCTGGATCTGAGTGCCAGACTGTCCTGGAGCAATGACACGGAGGAGCTGCTGGCGACGGGGGTCAACCCATGTCGTCGTACGTGTGTTGTGGTCGACGAAGTATGGGCGGCCCTCGGGGGTGAAGCGCTGCTCCCAACCGGCAGGAAGAGGTCCAGTGCCAACAGTTGTCTGCTGACCCACAGGGAGAGTAGTCGCCTGGTTGGTGGGGGTGTGAGCACCAGTGTTCTGCGTGTCGAGCATGTCGTCGGCAAGAGTACGCTGGTTGTGGCGGGCGAGAGCGGCGGCATTCTGGCTAGCCTGGTTGTTCGTGTTGGACGACTGGTCGCTGCTGGGACGGCTCCAGGTGGTGGTGCGCGTGTTGTGGTCGACGTAGTACTGACGACCAAGGTGGTCAATGCGGCGCTCCCAGCCTCCGGGCAAGGGACCGAGCTGGTCAGAGTGAGAGTCAAACTGGTGGCCGGCAGCGCCGGTGGGGTTGTTGTTGAGGCCGGCGGTGGCGGTGGCAAGCGCAGTCATTGGCTGGTTGTTCTGCGTCTGCGCTGGCGGCGGGTTGGAAGGTGGCGCCGGGTTGGCTGCAGGAGCGGGAGGGGCCGCCGTGGAAGACGTCGAGAGACCGGTGGCTGGGCTCTCTGGCTCAGGGGTGCCGTTGGCGGCACGGAGCTGGTTGCCAGTGTTGACTGAAATGGCAGAGTCGCCAGCGGCAGCGCTCGTGCTGGCGGTGTTGGCGTTGTTGGCCGGGGGGTTGGTGATGGGGCTGGTCGTCTGCGTCGAGAGGTAGATGATGAGCTTGCCGTCAACAGCAACCTTTTCGGATCCCTTCTTCAGGTCGCGCGTGAGCATCTCTAAAGTCAAAAGTCAGCTGCTGTCCCTCCGAGTCGGTACAGCAAAACGACGCACCCTGGCCACCGAGCTCGAGGTCGCTGAAGACATCGGAGACCTTGATGTTGATGACACCGAGGAAGCCCTGGTCCTGCTGCAAAGATTGTCAGTTGCGCCCCCCACAGTTGCGCTGCATGCAGCACGCGCCACACGCACCTTTCTCTTGAACTTGCGCTGGTCAAAGATTTGGACGGCGACCACGCTCGAGTCCTTGACCGTGCTTGGAAAGTCAGCATTGGGAACGACGACAACGTTGGCCATGCGAGCGGAAGCGAAGGGGAGGCGAGGTTGCGGAAACAATCAAGACCACCCAAAAGCAGACCCCGTCATCGGTGACACGACGGTGCGGCCAGATCCGCCCGGCCACAAACGACGTTGCACCAACGTTGACGCGAGGGGATACAACATCGCTGCGTCTAGGGCATTGTGCTCGTCGTCGCCGGGCGCATGGGCACGGGCACGGTATGCTCACATGTCAAAGTTCTCGTTCCAGTAGGGGTTGAGGGTGCGCTTGATGACCGAAGTAGTGTGGAGCTGCTCGCCGTCGACCGAGACGATGGCAAAGGGGTCCGGGAGACGGAGGATGTCGCGCTTAATTAACGAGTCGGCCGCCACGACTGTGTGATGCAAGGGGGGGTTGCGATGCACAGTAGTTTCAGTAGTCCAGTGGGATCCGCAGCAGTGCAGGACAAGCGGTGCAAGATGAGAGCGAGGCCGAGAAATGGCGATGAGCGGGGCGGGCGAGCGCGGCGATGAGACCGCGATGTTACAAGACGCGGTGCAGAGTGCAGATCAGTTCGTGTTGGTGTGTGTGTGTGATGCGGGCGTTGACATTAGCAGGCGCGGGAGGACAAGCATGGGGGGAGAAAGTCGGCGTCAGCGATGGCCCCGCACCCAGTCTTCACAGCGGGCTCGACGTACTCGTGATGCGGATGCGGCGCGGCCTGCATCAGCGACGGCGACGGCGACGGCAACGGCGAGGGCAAGCGCGCGCGAGACAGTGGCAATGAGGCAGGCGGAGCATGATGAGTCAGAGAAGCGGCACAGTCAGCGTGGTGCGCGGGCAAGTGGGGAGCGAGACGCACTGGTGGGCACGGTTCTGGAGCGTTGCGCTCGACATTGTGCAAGAGCGGCCTGTTCGGCGTGG
Source organism: Vanrija sp. TS_01 (assembly GCA_026725045.1). Classification (NCBI taxonomy): domain Eukaryota; kingdom Fungi; phylum Basidiomycota; class Tremellomycetes; order Trichosporonales; family Trichosporonaceae; genus Vanrija; species Vanrija sp. TS_01. Next base: position 486,817 of record JAPKIE010000018.1, on the reverse strand, counting down.
GTGAGCGGTGGGAGGGTGCTGTGCTGGCGCGGCGAGGCTGGCGGTGGTTTGTTGTGCTGCAGCGAGAGATAGAGAGAGAGATTGTGATGTGGACGATGGTGGATGTAGTCGAGGTTGAGTGTGTAGGGTGGTAGGGTGGCAGACTGGCTGGCTGCGGCGCGGCGCGGCGGCGACAGCGGGGCAAGCTGGCTGGCTGGCTGGCTGGCTGCACCACTCACTGGCTGCAGGACACACGACTCAGGGTTGCGACCGACGACGACAGAGGAGCAGGAGGAAGACGCGGGCAGACTGCCAGGCGGCCAGACGGCAGACGGGGGCAACTTGCACCCACCCACCACTCCCACCAATTTGCGGGAGTAAACGACGCTGGGAATTGTGGGTAATCCGACCCTTTGATGTGTGAATACACCTACCTGCTGCTGCCTGCTGGGCCCGTCGGTCGTCACTCAGCAACCACAGCGGCGGCTCGGTCCGGCGCTCTCCTGACTCAGCCCCCTCTCAATCGCGCCATTTAAACAATGAACACCCACACGCCTAATGACCAATTCTGCAGGCCTAATGCACTAGAGCAACTTAAAACACTCATTAGTGCCTCGTCTGACATCCTTCCACTGCCCATCGACGACCACATTCCCCGGTCGTCATCAGCTGCAACCCGCGTAGACGCCCCGCCCTCATCACAAGCATACATTACATCACGAAGGAGCCCAAACGCCGCTACTAACCGCACCATTGTGTCATGGCACTTGGTACTATTCCTCCGCCACAACAGTCAACTGGCTCTCGCCTGCCTCTATATCCTCCAACGCCTCCTCCTCCTCGTCCGTAGCCATGATCTTGCGCGCCTGAGCAAAGAACAGCTCGGCCTCCTTGTTCTTGGAAATGTTTTGAATCTCGTACAGGTTGCCTGCCGTCAGCCATCGGCCAAAAGCACTGTCACTCACCTCGGGGGATTAGGAACTGGGAACCCGTCGCTGCCACGAACGTCGTCTTGTGGACAGTTACCCGCACCACGCCCTTGATGACGTAAAAGACCTGCGCGTCTCATCAGCATCCAGCCTTGCATTAACCCTGCTGGCCTGGCGGCAGCCTTATCACTCACGTAGGCATTGTCTTTCGACTGCTTGGCCGGCTTGCTGCCGTCCAGCGGGAGGATGACGACACCAGACGCCAGGAACTTGTCCTCACCAAAGACCTTTTGGTACAAAAAGTCGGCGTCTCGGACAGCCTTGGGCTCGAGCATGGACTGCGGGAACATGATGCGGCGCCTGACATCGATGTTGCTTGCAAACTGGTTGACCTCGCCGACCGGGTTGGAGTCTTCGTCAAGGCCAAGCTCCTCGTCCTCTTCCTCCTCGACGACAGATTCGGCGCGTGCCCGGCGATCAGAGCGAGCAGCAACGCTCTCACTCCGTCCAGAGCGTGGCCTTCCGCGCCGGCGGCCGCGGGTGCTACGCACGGGGTGGACCTCGAGAGGCTTGCGCACGACCTCGCTGATCTCGGGCTGATGCTGTCCTCGCGAGTACTCAAAGTGCTCGCCGGCCCACCACTTGAGCGGCTTGAAGTGCTTCCGGCCTGAGCGCCGCATCTCAAAGTCGCCCTGGTAGTCCGTTTCCCGTTCTGCGGCCCGTCAGCGGGCACACACAGCTGCGAGACTCACCAATGCCAAACTGCGAGACGCGCTTCCGCTTGGTCACGGCCTCGACCTCTAGTTGGGTCCCTGGAGGCTTGGGTTCCTTGGGAGACTTGGGGTTCTTTGGTGGTCGACCACGTCCCCTCTTGACTGGTGGTGTTTGGGGTCGCTCATCGCCGCCGTCGCCATTCTCCTCGTCCTCTCCATCTTCCTCAGCCTCCATGGCCGCCTGCTCCAGCCCGATATCGCCGTCGTCGCCGTCGTCGCCGTCGTCACCGTCGTCATAGTCTTCCCCTCCGTCCAGCAACGCCGGCTCGTAGTCGCCGTTGCCTTGTGCCTCTTGGAAGCTGTCCGGTACGCCGTCCTCGTGCTCTTCATCCTCGTCGTCTTGGATGTACCGGCGTGCGAGGCTCGTCCGCTGCTTTCCGCGCACAGGCTGCGAGTCGGTCGGCGGTGGCTCGTCGTCGTCGTCGTCCTCGGGCTCTTCCCCGGCGTCCTCGAATAGCTCCTCCTCTCCTTCCTCCTCGACCACATCCACTTCCTCGACCACATCCACCTCAATGGCCACGTCCTCCTCCTCCTCGACGACGGCGCGAGATCGCCGGCCCTTACGCGTCTGAGGGCTCGCGCTCGACCGGAGACTGACGTCGCCCAACTCATCGATGTCTGCCGGCGAGAGCAAGTTTGGCTGGGACCCAGAGCGAGAGGCAGCGTTGGCTGCTTTTCGCCCGCTGGGCGTGCGGGACTCGGGGTTGTAGTTGACCCCGATGGTCGAGCGGCGGCTAGATGCACGCGCGAGCGGGCTGGGGATGCCGTCGTACCCCACGCTCGGGGAGGGCGGAGGCAGCTGTGACCTCTTGGGAAGGGGGACACTTGGGGGCGGATCTGGCCATCAGAAACGCCACACAGAATGACTCACTCGGCGAGCTCTGGAAAAAAGGCGCAGGCGGCGTCTTGCTCGTCTCATCGTCGTCGACTAACAGGTCTTCGGCGACCAGCGAGTCCTCCTCGTCATCATTATGCAGGTCGCTTAATCGTCCTCTGCGGCGCGCCGCCGGCCGTTCGTTGGGGCTGCTGCTCGGCCCTCCGTTGCGCCGCTGGTTCTTGGGCGTGCGCGAGGCCCCCTTGGACGGCCCGTCGCCCGGCGACTTGAAGAAGGCGCCCATGTCCTCGAATCCGTCCTCGTTGCGCGGCACGTTGGTCGGCATCACCTTGCCTGTGCGCCTGGGCATGTCAGCCACGCCGCCCGTCTATGGGAAGCCTCCCCCCTCCCCCCGACTCACGAGCCCACGGCCTGCGGCCGCGCATTGAACGGCACATATTCGTCCCGCCGCCGTCGTCCGGGCGTGCCACCCGCCGGCGTCCGGCTGCTGCTTGCGGCGGCAGACTGCGACGCAGCCGCTCGGCGTTCTTTCGCCATGTGTGTTTGGTCGGGTGGTGGCGTGTGCTGGTTTGAGCTCGCTGTGCTGGTGCTCGCTGGCGAGGAAGATGAATTGAAGTGTGAAGTGAGTGGGTGGAGGCGAGTGTCAACTTGTTTGTTGACGCCAGTCAACGCAAGTGACGTCGGTTTTGCTTCCGCCGTTAGGTGGTCAGTGTGGCAGCCGTTGTGCAGGTGCTCGACTTTGTGCACTCAGCCTCCAGGATGCTCGCACTCACCGTGCGTTTATTCAGGACAATGCATAGAAACACCGGGGTATTGAACGAGCACTTCTATAGACTTCTGCAATGAAATGCATGCTTCTGTTTGACAGCAGCGAGCTATCAGCTTAAGACTTCTCCTCTCTGTCAGTGTGATGTGGCAATGAACCACGGGAGGGCAAGCGGGGGTTTACGAGATGCTGCTGCTCTGTTCCTCGTTGAAAATGTCTGCCCAGCATCGTAGAATCTCTCTCTCTACATGATGTTTATCCTCCCTTTCTCAGATGGGCCACGCTGTACCCGCTCTTCGTCGCCTTGCCGTTCAATTACTCTGTGTTGTCCCCCCAAAGCTCAATCCCTCGGTATGGGCGCTACCAGCCCATCCGGAGGTTCTCGTACAGCAAGACCGTGGAACTACTTTCCCATTATAATCAGATACACGAGCAAAGGAGCATTCCGCAACAGCCGCCGCCAATGAATGTACATCCCCTGAGTGTCCCGACTCTCCGGCCAAAGCTGAACCCCGCTGGTTCCCCGAAGAAGGGCAGCGGGTGAGGTCCCGGTGGTGCTGCTCGCAAGGTGCACGAATATGACCAGTCGAGGCCAATCAACGGTGCAGGCGCTGAACAATAGAGAAAAGCTGGGAAGGACCGACGGAATGCCACCAGGGCACTCAGCACCACCATCAAGAAAGAGCACTGCCCCGACACCCCTCCTTCCCCAATCACATACACGCCAACATGCAGGAGGTACAATACATCTACAAAAGGGCGATCGAGTCGACGGCGTGTTCCGACTCGGAGTAGCCCAGCACCTGCTCAATATGCGAGCTCTTCATGCCCTTGATGCGGTCAATCTCGACCGAGTTGTACTGCGCGAGGCCCTTGCCGACCTCGATCTCCTCCCACTCGTCGACGGGGGCCTGGGCCGCGGCCTGTGCGGCCTCGTCGGCAGCGGCAGCACCGATGCTGCCGAGGCTGACGTGCGCGAGACGCTCCGAGATGGCCTTCATTGCAGGCGACGAGGGGCCGGTGCGGCTCAGCGGGTCGAGCGAGGCGACGCTCGACGACAGCGACAGCGCGGGCTGGATGCTCGGCGTGTCGGGCTGCGACGCCGCCGACTCGGGCGAGCGCTCGACCGCCGCCGACGTGCTGGCCGCCAACGGGTGCGTCTTGCGGATGGCGCCGGGGACGGGGGAGAGGAGGTCCGGATCCGCGCTGTTCGGCGCCGAGTCTTCCAACCGTGCCGGCGTCGGCGACTCGGAGATCGGATTTGTGAGCAGCGGCGCGGGCGGGAACCTCTTTCGCCTGCGCACAACGATACGGACCGCCTGGTGTGATGCGAAGGGACCCTCGACGCGCACGACACCAGCGGGGAGGAGACGGCCGCCCGACTCGCGGCGCCCAATGGCGCGGTATGCGCCCTCGTCGATGACGACCGTACCGGCCGCGTGCAGGCCGTGTGCGATCCACCACTTGCGGCTGAGGGTTAGTCTGTGTACGGTCGTGCTAACTCACTCCTTGAGCGCGGTCTGGTGGCGCAGGAAACGCGTGCACAATGGGCCCTTTTCCAGGTCGGACACATCTCCTGCCTCACGCGACGGACCCGGGCCTCCCTCGATGATGCCAAAGATGTCGGACACCTTGGTCGCGTTCATAACGACCGTGGTGACACCTGCGGCGGTCGCGAGCTCGGCCGCGATGATCTTGGTCGACATGCCGCCTGTACCAAGTGACGTGCCAAAGGTGGCCGTCGACACCTGCTTGCGCACCTCTGAAATGTCGCGCACGACCCGCACCGCCTTTGCGTCGGGATTTGATCGCGGGTTGTCCGTGTACAGCGCATCGACGTCGGTGAGGAGGAAGAGGTAGTCGGCGTGCACGACGTTCCCAGCGATGGCCGAGAGCGTGTCGTTGTCGCCAAACTTGATCTCGGAGACGGAGACTGTGTCGTTCTCGTTGACGATGGGGACGACGCCCATCTCGAGCAGCTCCTTGAAGGTGTTCTGCGCGTTGATATACCTCGTTCGCTGGCGGGTCAGCAGTGAAGCATGTCTCTACGACACCCACATCACCAATGTCCATGCGCGTAAGGAGGATCTGCGCAATGGGCTGGTCGAGATGCGCGAACAGGTTGTCCCAGAGGGCAATGAGCCGGCCCTGTCCAATGGCTGCAAGTGCTTGCTTCTGACTGAGGCCCTTTCCTCTCTCCTTTAGGCGCATGGTGCGGAGACCCACGCCGATGGCGCCCGAGGACACGAGCACGACGCGGTGGCCTTGCTTCTTGAGGGTGACGACGGTCTCGACAATGGACGACAGCAGGGGGAGGCGGGGGAGGAATGGCGGCGCGGGCTCAACAATAGACGAGGTGCCTGCGGGTGCGTGTCAGAGCGTTGTTGTCCGTCAGTTCTCTGTGGCAGCGCGTACCGAGCTTGATGACGATGGTCATGGGCGGCGTGCGCGGGGTCGAGGGGCTGGTACCCCCTGCCGACTTTGACCGCGACTGGCATGAGCTACTGGTGTTTGTGCGGACTGGTTTTTGTCTCACAGTCATGGTGTGTGTCTAGATGCAGAGTCTGACAATAGTGGATGTAGCGCCGGGTTTAATAGCGGCGCGAGTTGCGAGTCTCTGTCGGGTGTGCGCCAAGCTTTGGCCGCTGTGCCGATTTGCCGCGCCGGGAGGTCGGTGGGTGTGAGTGGGGGGTGGAAGCCGAGGGAGTGGGGGGTCAAGGGCACGGCTGGCTGCGGTGGTCACAGGGGATCCGAGCAGTCGTTGTCTAGGCAGAGGCAGGCTCGCAGTCTGTCTGTCGTTCTAGCCGAAGGATAGGTCGGTCGTCGTCACGTCGTTGATTGCCCGACTTTTGACTCGACACACCCGGCGCATCTCGGCTGCGGCCCGGACAAGGCCGCCAGTGTAGCACCACAGTGCCACGCACCGGCCATACCAAAATACACGTCATATTTAATGATCACGTGACTCGATTGATCGTGCGAGAGATAACACTAGCGAGGTCGGGGCCACCTTGACCTTAGCGGGGACCAGGGTTGGTTGGGCGTTGGGCAGGACACGAGCACATGGCCGAGACTTGCGCACTGCGCACTTGTAACATTGCTCTCATCTTATAAACACGTATCAAAATGGCAGGCCGTCCTCCCCCGAGCGAGATTGAGCTGTGAGTTTACGGCGCCCATCTCCAACTGACAGCCCAGCCACGAGGCTATCGACTGGATCAACCAGCAGCCTGATGCCCTCACTGGTGAGTCGAGACGGACGCGCACGCGGCGTATGGCCCAAGCTGACGGCTGTCCCCCTCCTCCTCAATCATCTTCTCGACACCCGCGTGCCCCGCTCTCGCAGCCATCGTCAAGAGCAAGCTCCCCGACCTCAAGGGCGAGCTCGGCTGGCTCCACGTCGGCCGTCTCGACGACTTTGGCAAGCACATGCAGGTGCAGATCCACCCGCCGCCATCGCACAAGGAGAAGGCGGTCCTGATCCCGCTCGACCCGCCCATCACCAACGCGTTTGATCTCCGCCCGCGGCTGTTCAAGTTTCGAGCCGAGGCGTTCAACCTGTACCGGATTGTGAGTCGCGGGGTGTTCGCCCAGCCAGAGTTGTCCACCCATCCTGACGCGAGCTCACGCCGCAGCCCACCAACGTCCAGGTCAACTACTACACCCGCCCGGCGTGGTTCCCCTTCACGGCGCCCGCGCTGATTCTCATGGCGCTGCTCTTCTTCACGGCGTGGGGCAAGGGCGAGTACGCCGACTTCTTCCGCGAGAGGACCGAGTACTACTTGGGCCCGCACATGATCAAGTTTGGCCTCGGCCTCGTCGTCTTCTTCCACCTTGCGTTCGAGCCGGCATACATGATCTGGCTGACGGGCAAGCACAAGGTGCCGTTTGGCCCCCGTGTCAAGTGGATCCTCACCAACATGGCGATCGGCTTTGGCGCCATCAACGAGTTCCACGAGTGCGTCATGTACGAGCGCCTGCGTCTGGTGTACAAGCAGACCGACGTCGGAGACATCGGACCTCGCAAAAAGGGCTCGGACGAGGCCACCGCCGAGAAGAAGAAGACGCAGTAGATGGCGTGTCGATGTAATCCGTCAATGGGGCGGATCTCTCCACAAAGGAGCGGTGGCAGAGTGGCACTAACCCTGAGACACCGACCAGTCATGTTGACCTCGAGCGGAGCGCATGCCGACCGGCGGCGGCTCACAACGTCGCATGAACGCTTGCATGCATGCACGCATGCACGCACAGGCAAAAGGAAGATGCCTTCTACCCGAATCGAACGGGTGACCTTTCCATAGCAAGCTCCCAGTCCCGAATGAGACCCGGAGGGGACACTACTAGTGGAAAATTCTAGCCACTGAACTAAGAAGGCCAAGAGCCTCGACGACGCTGCATGCTGCTGCCCCACACGGGCTCGAACCGTGGACCTCGGAGTTGTTGCAGAAGTAACAGCTCCACGCGCTAGCCAACTGAGCCATAGGGCAGGCGGCTGTCGTCGAATTGTTGTGTCTGACGGCGGAGTTGGAAGCTTTTGACCGGTGCGAGGGGCGAGCGGTATAGGCCCTGAGTGCGAGGTGGAGGCGGCGCCGGCGGCGTCGGCGGCGTCGGCGGTGGCAGCTCCGGGAGGTGTGGAGGCGGAGTGTGGAGGTGTACGGGGGTCGGACAAGGTTGGACAATGTTGGATGTCGATGGGCCTGTGCAAGGCATAACTTATGCCGACGGCCGTGCGCGCTCTGCCTGTTTTGCAGTTGAGCCAGATCTGCAGACCGGTTGTTCCACGATAACGACAGAGCAGCCCACCTTACAAGCGAGATATCCCTTCGTGCACATCAGGACGGTGAGCCACAGCACGCCTGACCCGCCGGTGTCGGGGTTGTAGATAGCAGATAGCGGTAGCAGTTGTGGCACCCTGATCTCCGGGATGCGATGCGCGCGATGTGTTGCGTGTGGCATCATAGCACACGCCGAAAAGATACGAGATGCGGGCTCTGCTTCGGCGAGGCAGTGCGCCGTGCCGTGGGGCGCCGTACGCACCACGGCGGCGGTGCGGGGCGGTGCGACGGACGTATGCGGACCCGACGTTGGTGCCGCCGCATTCCGCAGCGGTGGGCGTGGGGGTGGGTACGGCGGGCACGATGACGTCGGAGGGGCGCCATGTCGCTCGTCTTGTCGCGCTGTGCGCTGGACAGAGCTAGGTGCACTACTCGCCATGGACGCTATGGTCGGCTGAAGAAGGCTTCCAGTGGTGTTGGGCAGCGAGGCGTGGAATGCATATATGGCGACGACGAAAGGCGGGGTCGGCACTCAACTCGCCACTACTGCCAACCACCGCCACTCACAGTATGTCCATCACGAAACACACGGCCTCCTCGACCGACACGCTGCCAGCGTACACCCCTCGCGCTCCGCCCATCTCCCCCGCCGAGGAAAAGGCGGCGCTCGCGTCCGCCGTCGTCGCGGCGCTCCCGCCCCCGTCCCCTCCTCCCGCCGCCGACACCGAGATCAACCCTGCAGCCGTGTGCGCAGCGTACGGGCACGACGCGCGCCCGAGCCTCAAGGCGGCCATCGCGCTCGGCGCCACGTTCCCCTTCAGCGCGGCGTACCTCGCCACACACCGCAAGGTGCCGTGCAACCGTTGCGGCGAGCGCGTGCGCCGCTCGTGCTGTGCGTGGATGAGCGCGTGGAGTGGGCCTGGGTATGGTACCCAGCTCGCGAACAGTGAGCCGGCGTCGGCTTCGTCTACCGCTTGAGCTGAGACGCAAGCGACACACTGTACCATGCCAACCCACACAGAATACGATCGTTACGATCGTTGCCCTCTGGCCATTCCTCAAGTCACAGTGCTGGTTGCTAGTGTAGCGCTGGCAACAAGCACTGTGCCGCTGCACTGCCAACCAGCACTGAGACCTGAGAAATCGCCAGAGCGCAGAGAGCCCCAACCATTGTACTCCTTCGTTCTGTAGCTGTAGCTCTACCTAAACCCACACTGTATGCACCCCCCCCCCTCCCTCGCCTCATCTGGCAAGCAGATGCACGGGAGCGGGAAGAAACGAGGCCACGGCCATCCGCCGCTCTCGTCATCCCGAATGGCATATGGCAGGCATTTGGTATTGCCGCACGACGCGTCGCGCGAGCTCGTGCGTGGTCTTTGGCACGGGCAGGCGATGGATGCACACATGCACGTCCATTGAAAGCACGCGCGGCGGGCATTCGCGCGTGCATTTCGGCCGGCAGCGTGCACACTATCTGTCATGTGGGTGCTGCTATCTGTAATCGTGCGGCGAGCCCTGTCGGGAGCCGGCGGTATTGTGCAGGGCGGATGGCCGACAGCGAACCAGGTGGCAGGTGAGGATGTTAGCTTCCCTTGGCGCGATCTCGTCGGGCGCGCTTTCTTTGTTTGTCTCGTTCGTGTCAGCTCGCGCAGCAGCTTTACCCGTGCCGCAGAGCTCGCACCAGCTCAGCTCGCACGACCACCCGCCTGTGGGGCATCGAGTCGTCTTGCGGCCCCGGGCAGCCAGGCCGCCTCGTCCGCGACTCGTCGTTCCTCGCGCGTGGGAACCGTGGCGTGAGTCGGCGTCCGGCGGCGGCGGCGGCGCGCGGCGCACGGCGTACAGAGCTTTCCTGACGCCGAACGCCTCATGCCGCGCCGAGCGAGACCCATAGCACGATGGCAGTATGCATGCTGCTCGCCGCGCGCTGCACTGCGGGATGGGTTTGTAACTTGTGGTTTTGTGGGGTACAGGTCCCCGTAGTGTGGGAAGAGTTAGGGCCCTGGGTGTAACTGACCCACTGCATCGGTGTGGCATCGTGTGGGTGGGGGGAGGGGGCGGTGGACGCATCGTGCCATATCTGCCCGATCCGTCAAGCATCTGGAATAGAACCATCTTTGGGGGCTGTTTGTGCGGCTCTGGCTGCCACTGCCGCAAACTAAGATGAGCGACGTGCAGGGCAGGCCGAGCGCTGTGGACGATGATCTGACACACATCGTTTGTTACTCCTCTCGCACCGGGCGCCCCCTCCTCCCCCGTGCGGCCCCCGTCCGCGTCGCGAGCACTGCTCGCACTGCTCCGGGGTCCATACCTCCCTGGGATTACGAGACGGGGCCATGCACTGACACATGGGGTCTGATGGCATCCTTGATGCTGCCCCACCAAAAGTTTTGATCTGACGCGTCCGGGTGCGGGCGGCGTGCCGTTGCACCCAAACCCTGGCCGCAAATGGACAAGCAGAGTGGGTGCCTGCCTTTGCCTTTGTGCCAAGGGGCTCTGCTGCCCCGGCCAGAGCCGCTGCCACGACCAATCAGCACGCTGGATGCCGCGGCACTTGCCGATTCCTTACGGTGCAATCAGAGCATTGCCGCAACGACCAACGAGGTCTGGGCCTGCCTGTAGCCCGTTGCGCGTCGCCGGCCACTCAGCGCGCAGTGTGCTGCTGCTGCTGCTAGCCCAGGGCTTCGGCCGGCGACGCTCATTGAGATCGACGTATCCCTCGTGCTCGCCGCAGCAGTTGCTCGCCATCGTGCCCTGCCATGATGCTGAATTGTCGCCAGCCGCGCCAGCCCCTCGCTGGCCGTTGCAGCACGCGTTCGTACGCCAGTGCGATTCCAGTGGAGCTGGGTAGGTAGGACATTATTGCATGCATTGTCGCCAATAAGACGCGGCGATGCGGCACGTGTGTGGGACGGGTGGGCGGTATGTGGTCATGGAACACTGTGTGCGACCACCTCGCTCGTCACAGTGACAGCTGTTGCATCATAGCCAAAGGGCACGTATGTCGAGGAACTGACTGCGCTGGCTTGTGCCCAGCTGCCCAGCTGCTCACAGGAGAAAATCTTTATTCGGTGTGACAGGGGAGGAAGTGGACCCATGTCGCCAATGTACAGTAGGCAGCCCATGTCAGCCAAGGATGGACGCGCAGTGGCTTGGGGCAAAAATCTTGAACCGTGTCGGCCGCCTTCAGGGAACGATGTCAAGACTTGCCGCGCCCCACTCGTCGGCCCTGTGTAGCACAAAGAAAGTCCTGGGTCAGAGTAGAGGTGCAGGAGCAGTAGCAGCAGCCGCAGCAGCAGCAGCAGCACGACGGCAGAAGCAGAGCAGAGGCGGCATCACGGCCACAAGCAAAGCATCAGTCAGTCGGATGCAGGCCGCCGCTACTCTTCCTGTCCGTCCGTCCTCGTACTCCTTCCCCAGGCGCGCACGCTTGTCCGTTCCTAGAGGTGTGCATCCCTGTTCGGCACACCTGAAAGCTATGGGAAACAGCCCAAACTCTCTAGGCCATCACCCCACCCCATCAAACCATACCGCGTCGTTGCCGCCTCCGCCGCCGCTGCCGCTGCCGCCGCCACCGCTGGCTGCTGCCGAGCCACACTGCCGATACGCATCTCTCCATCGCTTGTTACATTTTTCTTTACCAGCCGTGCTGTTGACGCGGGCCAAGCACCAGCGTCGACGACAACACTCTTGCCTTGGCGCTTCCCTGCCTCGTACACCGCGCCACCTGGACCTCGACACCTCGACCTGGACCGATTTGGCCTGTCAGTTGGATCCCGCAAGGTCAGTTGACCATTCACCACCACCACTACGACGCCCACTTGTTACCATCTCCTCCTTGCGCCTCTTTCATTTTCGACCCGCCCCTCTCTCCTCCTCTCGCCCCCCTCTCTCTTCAGCAAACGAGCGCGCGACTGGTTCGTTCCCCTCGTGCAAGAAATCACTATAGATAGGTGGGTACCTCGCTCATGTTTCACGCCGCGCGCGTCTCTGGCCGATGGCTGGTCCCAACTCGCAATCTTCTGGGGCAATATTCTGTCCTCGTCAAGGTCAGCTGGATTCGAGCTCGCTCGTCGACAGGCTGTCACTCTTGCTCGTGCGCGCACATCATAAACGCTCCACAAGAGGTGACTGCTGCGATCCAGACAGACTCTCCCCCCCACACACACCACCGCCGTTCCTTATCCCACACTCATTTACCCCGTCACATCTCCCACCCGCCGGCCGGGCAGTTGAAGCTGACAACGCAATGCCATATCTCGCTCCTCCTCCACCTCCGCCTCCCCTCTTATCCACCGCACAGCCCGCCGCTCCTCCCCCGGCCAGCTTCCAACAGGCCTACCCCTCGCCTCCCTTGACCCCCTTATCGGACCTCGACTCTCTTCCGCCTCTCGCAAAAGTCGTTTGCAACAACCCCCCACCCGCCCAAAACGACCCTCCCCGCCGTCCCGTCCGCAAGTCGCCGTCAGCACCGTCGTTGTCCAACAACGACCTCCACAGGAAATCGTTCCGCCTCTTACCCCCCAGAGGCAAATCCCTTCTTGCAGTGCTAGGCGGTGTCCGCGTCCTGCGCATCGACGCCGTATCCGTCTTGGACAGGATGCCGTACTCTGCCAGTGCCGCGGCCCACCGCCGTCGCGAGTCGGCCGACACGGACGCCATCGACACCATTCTTCGCGCAGAGGAGAAGGCTAACATAGAGGCTCCTCCTCCTCTCCGTCGTTCCAGGTCCGCATCAGACGCAGAGCCATTACCATCACCCGCTGCATCGACCTCGGCTGCCGCGGGCATTTACGTCTCTCCGCCAACCCCAACGACGACGGCCGTGCCTTCTGCGGCATCGTCCGCCATTCCTTCCATCAGCCAGGTCCCAGTGCTCCCCCGCTCTTCCCCATCGCCCCGCTCGGCGACCCAGGCTCTCCCTCGTACCTCGCGCAGTGTGTCACCCAACCCATCACCGCGAGCCCCGAGTGCACTCGGCATCACCATCCATGCCAACGTCTTGCCAGAGGTCCGCAGCCCGCCACGCAGGCCCGTCGACACGCTGCAGATCACTTCTCGCAGATCCAGACGCCCACGCCTCTTTGGCTTCACTGGCATTAATGACGATATTGGATCGGCCGCCAGCTCGGCCACCAGCTCACCAGAGGACCCGTCGTCACCAGTGACGGCCCCAGTCCCTCTTGGCTCGGTCCTCCCTCGCCGCTACAACCCAGTTCGCACCCGAAGCGAGACGTCCCTCAGCACCCTGCCCCAGGTGTCACCTCCTCCCCCACGCCAGCGTAGAGGCACCGGCCTCAGGCTCGACCTTGGCAACATTGTCGCCCCGAACATCTCGCAGCCTGTCTCGGCCGGTATTGTCCACTCGCCATATCACGGTGTCGTTAAGAAGAAGAGCGGTGAAATTGTCCGCCCGGCTCTCAAGTATGTTGGCGAGCTGCTTCCAAACGGTACCCCTGCCGACAAGTCGCGCCCCATGTTCGAGTCCAAGTCGTGCCCTACTACACCCTCGTGCCCCAAGTACGTGCACTTTGACAGCCAGCTCGAGCACGTCAAGCTCTTCCTCCAGAACCAGAAGCCTCTTGTGGTTTCTCGCCAGGGAACGCCAACTGAGGAGATGTCGGAGAACGAAATGGACGAGGCCATGGCCGAGGCCGCAAAGGTCCTCCAGATACGCCTGCCAAACTTCCCCACGGACCCGCCGACCGACGCCGACATCTTCCTCGAGTCGCTCTTCCTCAGCGAGACCCGTGACACGCTTCGTGGCAAGGTTTGCGTCAAGAACATTGCTTTTGAGAAGTGGGTCGCCGTTCGCTTCACCTTCGACTGGTGGCAGACGACCTCCGAGGTGTCGGCTGGATACAAGGAGAGCATCCGTGGCGGCCTGTACGACCGTTTCGAGTTCAGTATCAAGCTCTCCGACATTCTCGACCGCATCGAGGAGAAGACCCTGTTCCTCTGCATGCGCTACTCGGTCCCCGGTCGCGAGATCTGGGACTCGAACAGTGGCCAGAACTACCAGGTCCTCTTTGAGCGCAAGGCACCCGACTCTCCAAAGTACATGCCCAAGCGCGCGGTGACTGTTCCCCAGGGAATGGGCCGTGCCCGTGGTAGTAACGCTTGGAGCCTTACTGGCAACGACAACGACCGTATGGCCGACCTCCGTGCCAAGCTCAACCGCCTTACTTCCGAGGACATGGAGCTCAACGCACCCATCTCGCCCTCCAAGAAGAAGCCATCGCGCAGCCCTCGCTCCCCGCGCATGTCGCCCCGTCGCGCCGCTTCCTCCCCCGGTGCCGGTCCGGGAGCCGACCTGCCCGTCATGTCAGAGCTCGCCAACCGCTACGACTTTGGGTCTGCACTCAAGTCTAGCCGCCGCGCTTCGCCTCCAAAGGGCCAGAACCTGGACCTTCCTGCTGCCGCTGGCCCTTCAAACGACTTCTACTCGCCTCGCATTGACCTTCTGACTGTCGGTGGTGGACCCGTATCTCCTATCTCCCCCATCCCTGGCGCTCCGGCCTCCCCCCTCGCCGGCCCAGCTTCTCCACTCGCTGGCCAGTCATCGTCCCCTCTGGCCAGCCCCGTGCCCGCCTCTATCAGCGGCGTACGCATCGCCACATCCCCTACTGTTTCCTTCGGCCCAGGACCATCGTCGCCCCTGGCCAACCTGCGTAGCGCAGACTCGAGCCCGACAATCCGCCTGCCGTCTCTCACGAGCGGTACTAGCAGCTCGTCGACATCGCTCTCGTCGGTCTCCAGCATCACGGCGACTCCCACCCAGTCGCCTGCTCTCGACCGCCGCCACGTCGAAGTCACGCCATCGGACACGAGCTCGGCTTCTGCTTCCCCGCTGTCGCCGCCGTCCGACTCGTCGTTCTCGTCTTCAGACTCGTTCCCTTGGTCCCCAACATCCAAGCTGGAGCGCAGTACCGACGACATGAACATGGCCAGCTATGCTCACTTTATCGAGCAGTTCTGCTGGGCTGGCGGGGTTTCCTCTCCCGACACGCCTGCGTCGACGAGCAGTAGCAACGTCCGACGAGTACACTCTACGTCGTCGCTCGACCACTACTTCTCGTCGCCTCCCGAAGCCGGCACACCACGTGTGTTCACTCCTACACCAGGTGTGAAGGACAGTGCGAGCGCCACAGGAGGAGGCACAGGATCGACTGCTACCCCTAGCGCGTACCGGGCTTCAAGGGCAAGCCCTCCTACTCGCGAGGACCTCGACCACGTCGACAACGCCATCCGGTCGCTGACGAGCTCCCTTACGAGCACGCCCGTCGAGGGTAGCCCCGTCATCAGCCCAGCGATGAGCCGCATCCCTTCTTCTTCCGGCGGCGCCGTGCTCGCCGCGTAGGCGTCCGCTTACGTAGCATCCGATTCTGGCGCCTCGGATGTTGGACCTATCTGGCGCTGGGCGGCGCCAAACCACAGCCACTGTTCCTTGTGAACAGTAGTGGTGGTGGCGGCGAGCAGGCCCTGCAAACAGGGACCTGTATTTCGCCGTCGCCTCCTCGCCTCTGCATCTCAATGCCTTCTGGCATTGCCAACAGGACGATTCTTCTCCCTCTCTGTCATCATTACCGGGCACCATCCAGCCACGTTGTATCAATCTAGACCCCTCTGCTCAGTATCAGACCGGCGTTTCCTCACATAGCATTACACCGGTCTCTGTTGCTCTCTCTGTCTCCCCCCGTTACCCTCATATAGTCGTCCACGACCCATCACCCCAGACCCCACCCCCCCTCCCCCCGGCAGGCCTCATACCTGGCCCCGTGCCTACAGCGTCACACATTATATTCCATAGACATTGCATGGCTTGATGCATGCTTCTGCACCGCAGCAGGATTGGATTCGAGAAGTGGTGCGGTGATCGACAGGCACTGAGCTGGCGTCTGGCGTTTTGCGGGAGTCGAGGGTTTGGGGGCTAGGCTGCGGGTGGGCAGTCGGCTATCGTGGTTTACACTGCGAGCGAAGCAGAGAACGATGGGCTACGCTGGGCAAAACTGCCACTCGACGTCGACTGGGCGTCGACGTCGTCGCCGCGTCGCACGCCTGTTGCCACTCGTCGTAATAGGCATCCGAGGACGATGCGGGGCCCACCTTGGCGCCGTCACGTTCATTTGGCAGCCAGTTTCGCGGGGCCACGGGCGCGGGCGTAGAGAGGACAGCCGGGCGGGCGCCATGCGCGCCGCCGCCCGCCAGGCCGCCAGGTCGCCGGGCCGGGCCCGCCTCGTCTGCATACGTCGTTGGCGGCGGCGTGTGGGTGTCAAGTGCGCTGAAACTGACCGAGGCGGGCGACACGCCAGGGGCGAGGGGCGCGGCGGTCTGCTGACATGGCGTTAATAATCCAATCCAGCGGATCGTTGGTCACGGTGGTTACACGGGAGGGGGTGTAGGGCGGCGTGGCGCGTCGCTGCAGCGTGCAGCGTGCATGCCGGTCTCGGAGCGCCGAGCATGCAACCAAGCAAGCAAGCATGCATGCATGCACCGTAGCCATGGCCACCGTGCCCGCGTCGCGTGCTGCGGCGCGGGTGGCCGCGCTCGCTGTGCTGTGCTCGCTCGCCCTGCACGCACCCTGCTGCGCGGCAAAGCACGGCCAAGGGCAGTTAATGCCGCTGCGTCATAGCCCCGGCGTCACTTGCCCCAATCCTAATTTGGCCCCTTCCCTCGCTGCTTCGCAACCAAAGGCTTGCTCGCCGGTCGGTATTTGCTGCGAGAGCGCAGTGCAAGGGCAGCTGGCAGCGCGGTATGCAGTCGTCGCCGGCGATGCGGCACGCACACAGAACAGAGGCCGCGGCCGAGACGGCAAGGCAAGGCATGTATGCCATGTCAGATGTAGCGAGAGCGAAAACTACACTGTGCTGTTCCGTTCCTGCGTGCTGCTGCTGCCCGCGCCCGCGTCCGGGTAGGTGTAGCAGTAGTCTGCTTCCAGTGCCACTCGAGCGCCGTGCTGGATTTGTTCCTTTCCCGCCTGAGACGACGCGCCAGGGAATAGACTAGAGTGCGCCGGCCAACACACGCCTACACACACACACATATGCATGCATCGTACGGCAGAGTGATGGGACGAGATGGCGCTGTGTGTGCGCGATATGGGCACTCATGCATGCGTGCTGCTGCTGCTGCTGTTGCTGCTGCTGCTGCTGCAGTCGCGCTGCGGCCGCGGTTAGGTTCCGACATTGTCGATAGAAGCTAGGGTTGTCGTCGTTCGTCGGCGTCGTCGTCGTCGTCGTCTGTCGGTTCTGCCGCTGGCTGGTTGGCTGCTGCACGGCAGGCTGGCACGCTCGCTAGGTGCACTCGGTAGCATTACATGCTTGGCCTTGTGCAACTTGCTACCCGTCACACACACCTTACACCTCTCCCTTCTTGCTGCTTTTCCACGTCTGCAACCATCAAGTCGCCCTCGACTTGCTTCTTCTTCTTCTCCTCCATCAACAGCTTGACTCCCTCCCCCCCTCCGTCGCCCCCCCTCCTCTCCCCCTCCCCCGCCGCCGCTCGTTGCCGACAAAGACTTTTTGCATACACCTATAATCGGGCCTTGGTTTAATTGCTCGCACTATTACAGCCCCACCCGCTCGGTACACGGCAGCACCAGCACCAGCACCAGCACCAGCACCAGCACCAGCAGCGACAGCAGCGGCAGCAACACTGAGGCTCAACCCGTAACCCAACCCCCCACGCACGCCGGCCGACAGTCCGTCCCCTTGGCCTGCCGTCCGTCCGTCAACCGGGCAAGGCGACACCCACCACCAACCCTCTCGTCGCATCTTCCACTCCATGACTGCCCCCCCTCACCACCTCGCACCAGGCGAAGCCACCACTCCCACTCGCCGTGAAGGCCGCACACCGCCCCCGGCCCCGAGCGCTGCCTATGCCAAGCGGTACGTATAGCCAAGCCCGTCCACCACCCCTCCCCGATCTCCCACACCCCCTTCCCCCGCTGTCCCGCACAGGCCCGCCTACACCATCATGATCTCACACGTCGATCCCCGCCGACTGACTCATCACTGCAGAGCTCGCGAGATTATCGAGGACGCAACGGGCATGCCTCTCCCCCCACTAGGCGGAACCGTTGAGAACGCGCCGACTACAGGACGGCGGCCGCGCGCAGGGTGAGTCATGACAGTGCTTGTCGCCGTCGCCGGGCATGTCGCCAGCGCGTCCCCCTACATCACAACCCGCTTGCCCACCAAGTGCCAGGCCCAGAGATCGGCATTTTGCACCCTCCCCACCACAATGTCCCCTTGCCTTGAACCCTACTGACACTACTCTCAGCACGCTCCCATCATCGTTCAACGAGGTCCGTCATGAGGGCACTGGTGTAGTCGCGTCAGTCACGCCGCCAGATGACGGCGCGATCAGGCGTACATCCGCACTCTCGCCAGCGTATCGCCCCTCTCTCCGACACACCCACACGACCAGCACAGTCGACACGCTCGAGATTCGCCCTCGCTCTGGCTCCACTAGCGAGGTTAGTAACGCGTTTGCGTCGAGTCCCTTCAGCAATGCCTGGCTCTCGGCGCCAGGCCTCGTGTCGGCCGCGCCAGGACAAGGCCGCTCGCCCCTGGGCTTTGGACACGGCCTAGGAAACGCCGGTCCCGTGGGTGGAGAGCGCGGAGATCGCACAGAGGAGCTTCTCGATCACCACGGAGGCGCTCCCCACGATGACGGCGGCTTGAACTTTAGCACCCTCGACTATCTCGGTCTCGCAGACACTGGTGGAGGCGACCTGCCCCCTGCTTCCATCTCTGAGCTTCGGAATCAGCACCGCCGCGCCATCGACGCCCACGGCCCAGCATCCCGTATTCGTGCCAGCACCGTCTCCAACGTCGCACGCACCTACCGCCCCAGTGTGACCCAGTTTGGCATTGGCGACGACAACCCAGACTCGTTGCTCGTGTCCGCACTCGACCAGGTTTCGCTCTACGACCAGCTGCTCCCTGCAGCGCCACTGGGCCTCTTCCCAAGCCCCAACCTGTTGGGAGCCTCGTCTCGTGATGGTGCTCATAACCGACAGCGTGCGACGACTATTGGGGCGTTAGACAACCCTATGCGCCGCGCCGGCCAGAGCAACGGCCCCGGAGGCTTCCTCTCCAGTATCCCTCAGTCACCACTGCAGGGCGACTACACTTCGCACCTCTTCATGGACACTCGCTTTGGCTACCCTCCCCGTTCCAGGAGCGACCGCGACCTGACTCGCTCGCGGGACAGCAGCAACACGCGTGCACCGCGTCTGTCCATTTCCTCAGGCACCAGCCGCACGGGCACACCAGACAATGCGGGTGGCGCGGGCGCGAGCACGCCTCAGGTTCCAACGCGTTCCCTCTGGATCGGCAATCTTGACGTCAATGCCACCAGTGAGGCTCTCCTTCGTGTTTTCGCTCCCTATGGCGCGATCGAGAGCTTGCGCATGCTGCCAGAGAAGACTTGCGCCTTTGTCAACTTTATGGACAAGGCCGACGCCGTGAGGGCGCGGGACGACGTGCTCAACCGCCTCGGAGGCCATGTTGCCGAGCTCGCAGAGACTGCCCCTGTCCGCATTGGATTCGGCAAGATCGACTCTGCCCCGACCGGCCCGCCAACCAGCTCGGTTGCAGCTGCTCCACCTGGCCTCGTGTTCACAAATGGCTCGGTCACCATCACACAGCCAGCCGCTGGTCTCTCCGCTAGCTCGGCTCTTGGTCCTCTTGGCGATGGCAGTGACCAGAGTGCGCTTCCTACACGTGCCCTCTGGATCGGCAGCATCCCCTCAAGCACTTCGTCCGCTACCCTGCTCCAAATCTTCTCCCCCTTCGGCCCCGTCGAGTCTGCCCGTGTGTTGACTCACAAGTCTTGTGGCTTTGTCAACTTTGAGCGTCTCGACAGTGCCATCTCGGCCCGGAACGCGCTCAACGGTCGCGACATCTTGGGTTCTGATGTCGGCGCCATCCGCATCGGGTTTGCTCGGGTGCCCACCAAGTCTCCCGTCATCGGCGGTCCCGAAGCCGAGGTCACAGGCTCGCCCTCGAGGCTCGGCGAAGGACTTAACACTGTTCGTGGCGCCACCGCCGTCAGCACCGAGCAGCAGCTCAGCGCTGAGGGAGGTGGTGTCGAAAACTACCGCTCGCAGCTCGTCCTCGACTTGGTCAAGCAGGGCGTCCACGACCAGGTCATCGAGAAGGGTCTGGCCCAGGACGGTGCCGTCAGTGAGCAGCAGATGATCATGCAGGTGCTCAGCGGGGGCCGTCGTGAAGAGGACGCGGATGTTCGCGCTGCCGCCGAGGTCCGCCCACCAGTCACCTACTACACGACAATCCCTATCATTGGTGACAGGCAGAACGCCCGCCGATTCGACGTTGCCCGCCTGCGCGAGCTTCGCAAGCGACTCGACTCTGGTAACGCCACGCAGGAAGAGATTGACAGCATCACCCGCGATCTCCTCGAGGACAGTGCAGACTTGGCTTCCGACTACATTGGCAACACCATTATTCAGAAGCTCTTCGAGCGTACCGCCCCTGCTCTGCGTCGCGCCATGCTTGAGCGTATTGCCCCTCACCTGGCCATGATCGGCATCCACAAAAACGGCACTTGGGCAGCTCAGAAGATCATCGAGTGCAGCACGACCGACGAGGAGAGGGCTCTCGTCACGCACAACCTGCGCCCATTCGCACCTCCTCTCATGTGCGATTCGCTCGGCAACTACGTCTGCGCAGGCACTCTAAGATTCGGCGCGCCGTACAGCGACTACGTGTATGACGCCATGATCGACCGCATGTGGGACATTGCCCAGAACCGCTTCGGTGCTCGCTGTATGCGTACCTGCCTCGAGTCGCCCCACACCTCTCTCTACTCTAAGAAGCGCATTGCCACGGGCATCATCTTGAACTCCATCCCACTGGCGACCAACCCCAACGGAGCTCTCCTCCTCACGTGGCTCGTTGAGCAGTCCAACCTCCCAGGCCGCTACGGCCTCCTTGCCAACCGCTTTGCCCCGCATGTGGCACACTTGTGCACCCACAAGCTGGCCTCGTTAACCGTCCTGCGCATTATCAACCAGACCACCGAGGTTGCAGCGGCGCAGACGCTCATCTCGACCATCTTCCACTCGCCGAACGACCAGAACCTGATCGAGATTCTCTCGGACGCCTCGAACGGCTCTCAGGTGATTGGCAAGATTCTTGCCGTCAGCTCCATCTCGGCCGACGAGAAGCCAAAGCTCTTGGAAGCTGTGCGCCGTGTGCTGCCTAACATCAAGGCTTCGAGCACTCCACCATACCGCCGACTTCTCGAGGAAGTCGGCCTTCCTGTCCCTGCGGGCCCCACCTACTCGCGTCCGCCCAACAACCAGCAGAATGTTGTCGGGTGGCAGCAGCCCGGTGCCTATGGGGTCCCAGGCAACCCCTACGGTCAGCCGTTCCCCAACCCCGGCTTCCCGCAGCCGCTTGGACAAGCCCTCAGCCCGCTGTTGATGCCTCAGAACATGTCGCTTGGGCCTGCCCATGCCCTGCGCGCCAACTCTCAGAGCCCCAACTCGAATGGGTCGCCTCGCACCCCTCAGCAGCGCCAGAGGGGACGTCTGAGCCCCGTGAGCCAGATGATGAGCCCGGGTTCAGATCCTTTCAATCCAGTGAGTTTGCTGACCATTCCCGAGGTCTCTGCTGACCCTGCAGTTTGCCTCACCTAGCATCGACCTGCCATACATGGGGCCTTCCAACGGTGGTATGCGCGTGACCTCGGGCCTTGCAGCGCAGCCCATGTCGTTTGAAGCGCAGCCAAGCATTGGCGGTCTCGGCATCATGCCCAACCAAGCCTACTACGGTCAAGGAGGTGTGAGTATTGCTACCCGTGGCAAGAGCAAGTCGCTGACCAGCGACAGCCCGGAATGTACGCAGGGACAGGCTTCCAGTAACCACACTGTAACATATCATACTGCCCCGCCCGGAGCTGGGCGAGGGAGAGGAGGAGAGGGGCGAGGGTGACCTCTCGTCCGGCGGAAGCGCTGGGGACGATATAGAAACTTCAACAACACACCAAGACCCCATTCAAAGACCAACACAAAGCCCAAACTTGCAAGAGTCCACTTTTTCTTTAGCGTGCAGAGAGAAGACAGTACACCTCGGCAGAACAAACCAAGTATAAAATCACCCCATCCACACCCACACTGGAGGCTTTCGTATTCGGATAGAAGTGACAGTCCTCGAAACCATCGCCACATCATCTAGCTTGCGCGTGTGCATGCATCTGTGACCATGCGGTGGTTGCCAAGGTTTGCCAGATCCAGCGCTGCAACAACCTTGCCCGTCCACATGGGTCAGGGGTCCGCCGGCCGTCGCTGGCTAACTGGTGACGCACTCTCAGCCGTGGCAAGACATCCGCCGGGCGCGGGTGACAGACGAGCCGGCGGAAGCGCGCGGGCCAGGCAAGCCGTCGGCGACTGATATGCGTGACGGGAAGGTGGACAGAAGCTTCGGTGCATTAGAGGAGAGGGGTGGGGTGGCGACTTTTCGCATTCTGCCGTGAATCCGTGAATGCATGGCTGAATGGAGTCCGTCGGCGCTGCCGCCGCATGCCGCGAGCGACGGTCAATGGTGCGCGTCCGGCGACCGCGGCGGGCGGCTGGCATTCCGAGGCCATGCTACGGCGGCCCACCGCGCCGCGCGCCGCCTCGCCGGCTGCGCGGCGCACTGCCTCGCCTGCGCGTGTAGCCAGATACGGCAGCCAGGCGCCGGGTGAATGTTTACTTGCTTGCGCGCGCGTTTGTGGGAACACGGCCGGCACGAGGCAGGAACGCACCCCGTCGCGTGCCGTGCATCCTTGCGCGTGCCGCAGCTGTGTGGGGTTAGGCTATCTCCATCTCGAGCGGGTGCTACGCTGTGCACTGCCTGCCCACACCGCACGACGCGACGGCCCCAGTTTGCTCGTCGTCAACGTCTCGTCAGCATCGCGGGCGACGCGCCTTTCTTTGGGTCACGGATGTTTGGTTTGGGTCTTTTGCGCTACGTATCAGAATGACGCGAAGCGGTACGGCTGTTGCACTGCTCGGGTTATGGTCTAGTGCGATCACTCTTGCATTCATCAAAAAGATCCAGAACAGGCGCCATGGGTGGCGGGGATACAGCGCTACGCACGGGGTCGGAGATGGCGGGCACGAGCTGGTGAGCCTCGATTGGTGGTGGAGAGCCTGGGGTAGCCGATGGAAGGGGTGCGAGGGCCGCGCGTTTGCAGTTGGCCAGCCAGAAACATTTAAGAAGTGCGTGTTACGGGGGGTGACGCTAGACGGACCGTAAGCCCGCACCTGGATGGCAAGGCTTGTGCGCATGCTGTAGCAGAGGGGTAAAAGGAGGAAGAGACGCGAATAGAGGAAAAGGGATGGTGGTATATGACACGCTCCGGAAACATGTAGGCGAGATGCTGTAGAGGGAAAAAGTAGAGCGAGGAAGGTCACGCGCTGCTGGCCGGCCGAGTCGCTTAGAGGACAACACACTTGGGCTTCTTGGGCCTAACGACAGGTGGTTCGAGGGCGGCGACAATGGCCTGGGCGTGGGTGTCAGTAAGGGTTGAAGTAGGGTTGTAGTTGTATGCCGCACGGGGCAGACGCCGTTGTACACATCCACGCTGACAACTCACCTCGTCGAAGACGTTCTTCAGGCCACGCTGAGTGAGCGCCGAGCACTCGACGTACTTGACAGCGCCGAGCTCCTTGGCGAGACGCTCTCCCTGTTCGGGGCTGATGGGCCTCTGCTTTTGGCGGGCAAGCTTGTCGAGGTGGCCCTGGTCGTCACGCAAGTCGACCTGCGTTCCGACAATGAGGCAGGGAACACCGGGGCAGTGGTGGTGGACTTCGGGGAACCACTTTTCCTTGACGTTCTCAAACGATGCGGGCGATGTTACGCTGAAGCAGACGAGGAAGACATCAGTCTGGGGGTACGAGAGGGGTCGCAGACGGTCGTAGTCCTCCTGTCCTGCAGTGTCGAACAGTCCAAGGGTGTAGGGGTCCTCGCCGATCATGACAGTGACGGCATCTGTAGTTGCTGTCAGGCGCGCAAGTCGTGGTGTAGAGGCTAGCGGCGTGGCGGGCTCAACGGTCACTCGCCGCCTAAGCGCGATTGACACGTCGTGCACGCCACGCCAAGCCGAGATAGCTTCACTCACAGTTGTCGAACACGGTGGGGACATACTCTGATGGGAACTTGTTGGTCGTGTACGAGATGAGCAGGCAGGTCCTGGGTATTGATGTCAGTATAACAATGGGGGTGGTCGTGCGAGACAATAAGACGTACTTGCCGACGGCACCGTCACCGACGACCACACATTTGATGGTCTGCATTGTGCTGCTGGCAATTGTCAGTAAAAGGAATAGTCAAAAGTAGCAGATGATTGCGGGATGTGTATGCAGGGTGAATAGACGGCACGGGATGACTGAGCGCTTGGCCCAACGTCGTCACATGGAGGATGGACGAGGACGACGCGAGGCGGGTGTGCGCATTTGAAGCGCAATCACGCGCCTCTACCGCCTCAACACAGGAATGAGATTCGGGGGAGGGAAGATGGATCCCTTTGTACACACGCCGGTGCAAGCGCGTCTCAGTATCTCAGAGAGCGCAGCGCCGCCGCCGCCGGCGTCGTCGTCATGCACGCCCGCATGGCCTTGCACGCCACCGAGACGCGCGTTCAAAGCCAGTATCAGCTGTGTCGAGTGGTGGCGGCGGCAACGCCTGCAACATCAGGGGTGGTGTAGAGAGGGCCGAGCGTGGACGAGACAGTAGTACGGCCTCGGTGGAGGGGGTGTGGAGGTGACGAGCGTCGCAGAGAAGGGTGAAGAGTACCGACCTGTGTTGACTTGAGAGACTTGTTGATGGGCAGGTGCGGAGAGAAGGGTGTTGGTGGCCCGGAGGTAAGCGAGTAAGAGCCGGCTAAGCCTTGAAGGGATTGGGTTGAGTGTAAAGGTGAGTAGGAAGGTGGGACTGTGGTGGGTGGTGGTGTTGGGTGTGGTTTGGGGGGGGTGGATGGTGTGCGTCGCTGTGCGTCGTATTAAGCCGTGGGGATGGGTCCTTGCGCGCCCGGTGCTGGTTGTGTGTTGACAAAGAGCGATGTGAGGGTGGGTGGATGGAGGCCAGGTGGTGGGTAAGGAAGAAAGGTTGCAAAGGTTGGATGGAATTGCGAGGTGGTCGTTTGTATTAGCACCAGTGGTGGTGATTGTTACTGCGGGGTGGGTGGCCGCTCGCTCTGGCTGGCTGGGCAAGTGCGCTGCTGGCTGGCTGGCTGGCTGGCTGCTGGCTGGCTGGCAAGTGTGTTGTCGAGCTGGCAGAGGTGAAAGCAGGGCTCAAGGGCGGCGGGGGGAGGGGAGGGGAGAGGCCGGAGAGGAGGGGGGACGGGCCCGGCACGAGACAGCCAGCCAGAGCTAAAGGGGGGGGGACGGAGGCAAAGGGGCAGCCGCCGCCTAGAGCCAAGGGCAAGCACGCACCTGGCCAGGTGGCGGTGGTCGAGGCGGCGGCGACGCAGGGCAGGGGGGCGTGTCACTCCATCTCGCTCTATTACAACTTGCTCAATGGACGGTAGTATATTTCTAAACGACGACTCCAAATCCCAGGCAAACTTTCAATACAGGCACCAGTCAAGCCGTCTGGGCTGTCTGCGCACCGTATGGCCGCAACAACAAACACACACACTCTCTCCACCCGAATGCATTACCAAAAAAAAACACCCCGTCCGCATTGGGTTAATCAAGGTGTTGCCAGCCTGCGATGCCGAGAAGCCAACCTACTCTTTCGCGGATAACGCGGATGCGAGCTCAACACATGGTGTCTGATGATGCAGTGTCTGGACCGGTTTCGGCAACTTGGATGCATGTCGAGGCTGCTGCATGGTCTGACCGCAGCAGCAGCATGGCAGCAGCACCAGCCCAGCCTAGGCAGCCTGCCGCCACCAAGTCACCTTGATCCCTTAGCCATAGCCCAGCTGATCCCGTCGGAAGCGAGCATCGGGGATATCGACAAGTGGCAGAGGGATGAAGCGGGAGTATTCCCACGTGGACACAGAGTGGAGGCTGACTGACATCACCGACAGAGAAAGAAGATCTTGCGAAGCTGTATTTGGACGATTGACAACTTCTTCGCACAACACCACAATGGCAGAGCCAACATCACAGCCCACTGCTTCGGCTTCCCAGACCAAGGCCGCTCCCGAGGCTGCTACGGCCGCCGCGCCAGAGGCAGGGCCCTCAACCGCGGGGCAGAAGGAGCCCGTCGTCGTCCTCGTTATCGGCATGGCTGGATCGGTGCGTCGCGTCGCGCCGCTGCAGCAGGCCACAGCTGACTCTACACACAGGGCAAGACGACCCTTATGCAGCGCCTCAACTCGTACCTCCACTCCAAGGACCAGCCGCCGTACATCCTCAACCTCGACCCCGCCGTCAGCCACATGCCGTACTCGGCCAACATTGACATCCGGGACACGGTCGACTACAAGGAGGTCATGAAGCAGTACAACCTCGGCCCGAACGGAGGTATCATGACGGCGCTGAACCTCTTCACGACAAAGTTTGACCAGGTGCTGGGTTTCGTCGAGAAGCGTGCCCAGAGCGTCGAGTGGGTTATATGAGCGCGGTGCTTGTCTGACCCGCCAGCTACGTCCTCGTCGACACACCTGGACAGATTGAGATCTTCACCTGGTCGGCGTCCGGAGCGATCATTACCGACGCGATTGCCTCCTCGCTCCCGACGGTCGTGGCGTACATTGTCGACACGCCGCGTACAACCTCCCCCGCGACGTTCATGAGCAACATGCTGTACGCGTGCTCGATCCTGTACAAGACACGGCTGCCGTTCATCCTCGTGTTCAACAAGATTGATGTGGAGCCGCACGACTTTGCGCTCGAGTGGATGGCCGACTTTGAAAAGTTCCAGGAGGCACTGGCCGAGCGCGGCCGCGACGAGAACGGCGAGAACTACATGAACTCGCTGATGAACAGCATGTCGCTTGTTCTCGAGGAGTTCTACAACGACATCCGCGCGGTTGGAGTCAGCGCCATGACGGGCCAGGGCATGAAGGAGTTCTTCGCGGCTGTCGAGGAGGGCCGGAAGGAGTACGAGGCGTGAGTGTGGTGGCATTGTCATTGGACGCGAGCTTACAGATCCCTCCCAGCGACTACCGGCCAGAGCTCGAGCGCCTCAAGCAGGAGAAGGACGCCAAGGCCGAGGCGGCCAAGCAGGCGCACCTCGAGCGCATGATGAAGGACATGGGTGTCAACAAGGCGCCTAAGAGCGGCAACCCCTTCGGTCCTCACCCCCGCAACGAGCGCGAGGACAGATACCTGGACGACGAGGGCGACGACTCGGAGGACGAGAGGATAGAACGCCAGCAGGAGGCCGAGGAGGAGGCCGACGACCACCCCGAGGTAGCGCCAGAGGACGATGACGCGATGCAGTTCGGGGGCCACGACGAGGGGATGGGTGTGTGGCCCCGGCCCCAGTAGGCGTCGGGCGTGTCGATCAGTAACAAACACACTCTCCTACACTGCCACATTGTGTACGTCTAATGCATTGCATGTATGATATCTGCGGTGCAGGATTATTTTAAGATGGGGCGGGGCAGGGCATGGGAGTGCGGCACTCGACGCTGGGTCATGTACGACCCAAAAATCGATGCTACCAGAGGCGTTCACGCCCACTCAAAGCTCGTTGACATTGAGCTCGGGGAGCTTGTCGCCGACCTTCTCCCAGCCGTCGCTGCCGAGCGCGACAGCCTCGAGCAGCGCGCCAGCGCGCTCCAGGTCGTCGTTGACGATGACGATGTCGTGGGCGCCGGTGAGGGCGTGCTCGATCTCGTCCTTGGCGGCGGCGAGGCGCTTGCGGATCGTCTCGTCCGTCTCGGTGCCGCGGCCCGCAAGGCGGTCCTTGAGCTGCGTGACCGACGGCGGCGAGAGGAACAGGAAGACGGGCTCGAGCGGCGGCGACTGCTTGGGCCCCGCGACGTGCAGCTGCTTGACGCCCTGCAGGTCGATGTCGAGGATGCAGCGCTTGGGCGCGAGGCCGCGGAGCGCGGCGAACGTCGTACCGTAGCTGTTGCTGTCAGCAGGGGTCATGAGGACATCTGCGCGGCGGCATTGCCTGCTGCGCGCAGCCAGCGCCCACCCACCAGTTGCCGCCAAACTCGGCCCACTCCAAGAACTCGGAGTTGCCGACACGCGCCATGAACTCGTCGCGCGTGACAAAGTGGTACTCGCGGCCGTTCTCCTCCCCAGCGCGGGGGCTACGTGTCGTGTGCGAGACGGAGAAGCCAAACTCGCCAGGGTACTTGGCGAACAGCGCCTTGAGGAGCGTAGACTTGCCCGTGCCCGAGGGGCCGCAGATGACGAGGGGCTGGGGTGGGTGTGAGCGGGCGCGCGGGGCACGGCGCCGGAGGCACTTACGCGGTCGACGACCGAGGACGAGACGTGCGACATGCTGCTGTATGCGCGGGTGACGGTGCGGAGGAGGGGGCGAGCGGACGACAGTGTGGAGAGGTGTGTGTGTCGACGACGACGACGTGGTACGTGGTGACGAGCGAGCAACCGAGCCAAGCACGAAATGTTGACCGTGTGCGCGCAAAATTCAGGCACGTCATTGGGCTTGCGCTTCCCGCCACGCCGCGCCACGCCCGCAGGCGATTTCGGCTGATCGTCATCTGTCGGGGCGTGGCGGGTGTGGCGCGGGGACGTGCGCCTGCGGCGGGGAGTGCAATGCATTACGCGGCGCTGACGCGACAATGGCAGGCGGAGAGCGGTGTGCTTGCTGTGTTGGTTGGCGGCGAGCTGGCTGTGGAGCGCGCTCGGCTGACAGTGCGCCGCGGCTAAGACAGCAACGTTTCTGACTGCCTCCACTCGGACCAAACAACATGTGTCAGAGAAGCGCGATGTGCGCGATGTAATGATTCCTGGCATGGCAGACCCGGCATATGTAGCTGCCAAAGACATGTGACTGAAGTTCATCTATACAAACCGTGTTGGCTATGCAGCTGTGTGGCACGGAGAAGGGTTGCCAGACGCCATATTGAGCGGCGGGCTACAGGGGCGTAGGTCGTGGCGGGCGGGCGTCGAGATGGTCGCGGCTGGGACAAGGCTACAAGTAGGACAGAGGGTGGTACACGAATGGGAAGGCACTGGCATGGGAAGGCACTGGCCAGCTTGTTCAGCTTGCCCGCGGCTCACTTCCACGGACAGCAGGTGGTACGCTCCACCCGCTCATGGCAGCGGCGGCACGTCGCCGTCTTGCGCTTGGCGAAGCTGGCGCGGGGCGTCAGTACGCGCGCGACGAACACGCGACCACTGCATCCTCACTAGATCATGCTGCCCGGCACAACAGCCGCCATGGCAATCACGCGCGCCCTGCTGAGGTGCGTGTCGTGCCCGCGCGCGGCGCACACCTGGGCGGGGGACGCGTCGGCGGGGAGCATGCCTGTGGTGAGCTGGCGATACACGGCACGGGACGTACCCTCAGCGCCGGGTTCGGCCTTGGCGAGCGCGGCCTTCTCCTCCGTCGCGGTCGTGAACGTCGGGATTGGCGGCGCACCAGCAGCGTACGGCGGCGGTGGGGGCGGCGCAGAGCCGGTCGGCGAGGGCGGTGCGAGCGACATCGGCGTGGGGGAGAGCGTCAGGCGGAAGAGGTAGTAGTGGAGAATGGCGGTGGCGACGGAGGGGGGCAGTGGGCCCGAAGCGGGTGGTTGGAGGAGCAGTAAAGGCTATGGTGAGCAGCGATGCGAGCGAGGGCGCGACATAAATACCCGGCGGCGACACCACGGCGACACCACAACGACACCACGATGTCGTCACGAGCTGTGCAGTGAGTGTATGGTACGGCTCGGTCGGCTGCGTCGCGCGTATGGGCGCCCTAGATCTGCGCGTGCCCCCAACACATGCAGCGCGCGCAGCACTGCTATCGTCGTCAAAGCTTCTTCTTGGTGCGGAGTGACACTCGCCTGCCGGCGGCGGAAGCGGGGGGCGGTGCATGACAACAGGCGCCACTTTGGCGTGGCCTGTGGCGGCAGTCGCACCAATTGTCTACTGCTGCTCCTGCTCCTGCGTGCTGCGCTCGATGGTGACGGGCAAGCGACTCCCAGTGCATTGGGTTACAACCGCGCGCATGTGGGTGGATACCAGAACACCCGCTTCAAGACCCCAGTACCGACGCTGCAGGCCCCCGTCTGCGCCGACCACGCACCCCTCTAAGCTCCAAGAACCGGGTCAGTGATGTGCAACCTCCTCATGCTCCACTTGCTCCGCTCGTCCCAGTTCGCAGCCGTAGTCGCCACCAGGCAAACGCCTATGCATCCTGCAGCTGCACGGTCCAGTTGTACGGCTGGAACTTTGTGCCCAGCCCGCGCGCCCGCTCCTGGTTCATACCGTAGTCGATGCGGCGCGGTCGCAGCCACTTGCGCGGTTCCAGGTCGAGAATGTTGCCGATAATTTCGGCAGCGAAGTATCTGCGCGTGTGAGTTTGTGTTCAAACCACCCAACGCTCGCTCGCGCCACTCACGGAGGGAACTTGCCGCCACCCTTGTCGCCCTCGTCCATGCCGCCCAGCTCGTCCTCGTCGCCGCGGCCCGCGGCGTCGTCCATGCCTTCAATAATATGCCCGTAGCCCTTCTCGCCCTTGTAGTCCCACATGACCATGAAGTACGGCAGGTTGGGCACGAGCATGCGCCTGAAGCCGCCTGGGCGCGTGGAAAAGTCGATCAGCTTCTTGTGCTGCGTCCACTCGCTCTCGGACGCCATGATCGACTCGCGGAAGTACGCGGGCGCGTCGGCAAACTGGTCCGCGGGGAGAGGGACACATTCAATCATCGTGTGCCGCTGCTGCCTAAAGCTCAGGATGGTCTCGTAGAACACCACGCCCTTGTTCTCGGCGGCAAACATGCGCATCAAGGACTTCTGGAAGTTCTGCCGGGTCAGCAAACTTCTCACGCATCAACCCACCTTCACTTCCTCCCACTCCTCGTCATCCATTTCAAGCGTGCTCATGTGGTGCTGGAGGGGCACAATGAGGCAGTGGCCGGGCACGAGCTCCTCGGTGAGAGTGCAGCACAAATACGTCTTCTTCCCAAGCGCCACAATCGCAGTCAGGGGGTTCCGGTCGTCCTGGTAGCAGAACGGGCAGCTATCCAGCGCACGCTTTGTGCGAGCAAAGTCTGCCGTCAGCCCCCGTCCCCACGAGCTGCACCCACCATTGATCGCAAACGCCCGCTTCATCGCGTCCGTCTTCATGCGCTTCCTTGCCAGCTTCTCCGCATTGTCATCAACGTAGTCCAAGTCGTCCTGGAAGCGGGTGTCCCTCGAGATCTGAGCAGCAAGCTCGGCGTCCAGGTTCTTCATGTCGCCAGGGCCACCGCCAAAGCGCTCCTGCCGCACCATCTCGCCGAGCGTGATATCGTCATCGTCCGCATTGTATCGCAGCAAGTTGCCTTGCTTGTCGCGGGACTCGAACTGTCCGTCAGCCACACCCGCAAAGCAACACAAACCTTGGGATCCTTCTTCTTGCGCCCGTTAGCCTTCCTCTGCACCTCGTCCTCCTTGCCATGGCCGACGTCGTACAGCCGTCCGTGGCCGTCAAGCGTCGGCAGCACCTCGATGCGGACCTGGTTCCCGTCCGCATCCTCACGGGTGAGGCCACCAGTCGCAGTCGATCCCTCCCCGGCCTCGATGGCACGCGCGCGCTCGCGGTCGTACTGCTCCTCGAGCGCCTCGGCGTCCGCGTCGTCTGTCAACTTGGCGCGCAGGACCTTGGCCTGCAGGCGGTTGAGCTGCTCGATCGTCATGACTGGCCGGCCTTCCGGGTGGCCTGCAGCCGAGGATCTCGGCTCTCCCGACGCGCCACGCGTGAGCGCCTGAGGGGTGAACACGCTCGGAATGGGCGTCGCGCCCTTGAGCGGTGTGCCCCGCGTTGGCACGCCGCCGCTCTCCTGCCTTTTGAGAGCGTCGACACGCGCCGCACCGGTAGGCGTCTGCGCGCCGCCGCCGTCGCGCAGGTCTTCACCTGGGCGGCGGAAGCCCTGCCTCGAGCTAGGACGCGAGTCGTCTGATGGGTTGTTGAACACAAACCGGCGGTTGTCCGGCGTGCGCTGTCCCGAACTCGGTCCCGAGTCGTTCCCCTGCCGCCCACGCCCACGCCGTCTCTCCTCACGCTCGTCGAGGACACGGCGCTCCTCCAGGGCTTCATTAAAGTCGTCCAACGAGCCATAGCGCTCCAGCGCGACGTCCTCGACGGTGCGTCCCTGCTCCTCAGCCTGCTCGTAAAGCCGACGCAGCTTCATCATGCGCCACTGGTAGCCTGGTCCGCCGGGGACAATCTTCTTCTCTGAGGGGTCAGTGCTTCCCCGGTCAAGCCGCACACACCTTCTGTCTTGTACTCGTCCACAGTCTTGCCCTCAAGGAGCTGCGTGTTGAGCTCGTACTTGCTGTGCACAACCTGCGAACATCAGATACAAGGTCAAGATCGCGTAATCTGACCCACCTTGGCAGGGTCAGGCTTGTTCTCGTTCGGGTCCTTGCGCTTGTGTGTGGTACCCAGAGAGCCGAAGAAGTCGTCGCCTCCAGCAGACCCAGACGGCACAGCGTCGTCCTCGTCCTCCTTGCCAATCATCCACGAGGCGCGACGAGCCTCCGTTGCACGACGAGGAGGCGAGGGTTCACCATGCGAGACGGCCGTAGACTTGAGCGGGAGTGAGTCCGCAGTCGGGATCGTACCCACGGCACTCTGAGAGCGATCATCAGCTCTGCTCTGGCCGCCGAACCCGCCACTCACCACAGTCTCAACGTCCTTCTCCACCCACATGTCGCCGGCCTCGTCATCATCGACAACAGCGACGCCTTCCCTGCGCTTCTCTCTCCGCTCATCCTTGTCGCGGCGCTTCTCCTTCTTCGCCCGCTTGCGCTCTCGGCGTTCCTCCTCCGTCTCGTGCCGGCGAGGTCGTCGGAAGTCGTCCTCCTCGTCCGAGTAGCGCGAACGGTGGCTGGAGCGATGGGAGCGCTCGCGGTCGTGGTCCCGATCGCGGTCACGACTTTTGTGGTGGTCGCGTTCTTTGTCGCCCCCGCGGTCTCGATCACGGTCTCGGTGGTCTTTGTCGCGGTCGCGGTGTTCTCTGTCCCTGTCGCGGCGCTCCCTCTCCTTGTCTCGGTCGCGGCGGGGGGAGCGGGA
Organism: Vanrija sp. TS_01; assembly: GCA_026725045.1. Taxonomy (NCBI): domain Eukaryota; kingdom Fungi; phylum Basidiomycota; class Tremellomycetes; order Trichosporonales; family Trichosporonaceae; genus Vanrija; species Vanrija sp. TS_01. The sequence continues at coordinate 453,609 of JAPKIE010000018.1, read as the reverse complement.
GCGAGAGCGATCCCTCCTCGATGACGAGTGGTCACCCATTGCGTCTCTGGTTTGTGTACAGACGGCGGCAAGAGGCAGTAACGGAAGGTTGGTCGAGTGAGCGTGTGGAGACCTCCCTCAACTTCCCGGCGGACCGGCGGCGATGATGGAACTGGCAGTGGCCGAATTCAATGACGCTGGGTTCCGCGATTTACTCCCGCGCTACACTATCAAGCTCCAAATGACTGCGACGAGATGCATCTGCCCACCAACTACTACACACTACTCTGTACAGCATTGGGAGAAGGCGATGGACAGCTCAACGATCTCATAACATGCGCCGGCTCGCCCGCTTTAACAAGCTACCACGACGGCGGCGGTGTAGGTTGATTGGAAGTCGAGGTGGGGGGGGGGGTGTTAAGGGGTACTTGTTGCAGTGGTGTGATGAAGAAATGACTTGAGGAGAACGGACGTCGAGGGGCTGATTGCAGTTGCCCTCGGTGCAGAGGCCGGATCGTTTATATTGTTGCTGGTGGTGGTGGCGAGATGGGGTTGGTCCGATGCGGCAGATTCTAGGTGGCGGCGACACCGATTACGTGCGCCGCCAATGCGGTTGCGAGGCCATGAAACACAAACAAGAGTCGAGAAGCAGAAAAATAAAGCGAGGCGAGACAGTATGCGAGGTAAGGACGAAAGTGGGGGAGCTTGCCTCTAGGCAAGCTTCCCACCATCTAGTCGGCGACAATTTAAGCACCAAAGTTGAAGCCTCCCTGGGGAGCGGCCTGGGCCTGGAAGGCGTAGTTGCCTGATGCGTCGACGGCGGGTGCGGCGGCGTCGGCCTCCTCCTCGTCGTCATCGGGGAAGTACTTGTCCATGATGTAGTAGCACTTCTTGTAGATCTCGAGGTTCTCGTGGTGCTGGAGCTTGTGGATGGCGACCATTCCTCCGGCCTCCTCGATGAAGCGGGCGTACTGGTTCTCGGCACCGGGACCAGCGGCCTCCTTGTCAATCTCACCGACCTTGAGAATGTTCTCAAGACCGTCAAGGGCGACCTGGATGATCTTGTTGTCCATGGAGCCGAGGAGGTCACACATGGGCTTGATGCAGCCCTGGTGGACGAGGTAGCGGATCTGGCTGGGCTCCGAGAGACCACCCGAGGTGGCGTTGGAAATGGCCCAGCATGCCTCCTTCTTGGTCTTGAAGTCGGCGTTCTGGAGGATGGTGATGAGGGGAGGGATGATGTTGGCGTCAATGATCGCCTGGATCTGGTGGGGCGAGCCAGCAGTGATGTTGGAGATGGTCCAGCAGGCCTCCTTGCGGATGCCGTCCTTGGGCGAGCTAAGGAGGCTGAGGAGCGCAGGGAGAGCACCCGACGAGATGATGACCTGAGTCTGGAGGTCGTCGCCCGTAACAATGTTGCCAACAGAGCGAAGAGCAGGGGTCTGGACAGCCGTCGAGGGGTGGATCAGAAGGTCAACAAGGCGACGGCAGACACCGCTCTCGATAACGGCCTGGATCTTGTCGTTGGTGCCGTCTGAGAGGTACGAGATGGCCCAGCAGGCGTCAATGAGAACCTCGTCGTCCAGCGAGTAGATGAGCTTGGAGAGGACAGGGAGGGCGGGCGAGATGAGGTTCCAGTTGGGCTGGGGCGACTTGCCACGGCAGAAGTTGGACAGAGTCCAGGTGGCGTTGCGGACCATCGAGAGCTTGTGGTTCTCGTTGAGGAGGCGGAGCAGGGGCTGGAGGGCACCCTGGGTGAGGACGTGGTCACGGCACTTGGGCGAGTCACCGGCAATGTTACCGAGAGCCCAGACGCTGTGTATGTGTTAGGGACAGGGATCGATATCTCATTCAGCTGCACTTACGCCTGCTCGCGAACATCGAGGACGGGCGAAGAAAGGAGCTGGATGAAGTAGGGGACGGCGCCAGCGGCAATGACGACCTGGGTGTGCTCCGAGGTGCCCGAGGCAATGTTGGTCAAAGCCCAAGCGGCCTCAAACTGGAGCATAGTGTTGGTCGAGTTGAGGAACTCGACAAAGCGGGGGACAACACCGCACTCGATGACACGGTCAATGGGAGGGTTCTTCTCCTTGGAGAGGAGCTTGCGGAACTTTGTGGTGGCGTCAAGCTGGGTCTCGGGGTCGTTGCTGTAAATGGCCTGGATCATGGGGGGGAGGGTGTCGCCGAGGGCGGCGTCACCGAGCTCCTCTCCATCGTCGTCCGAGTCGAGGTCGTCATCAGCAGGGGCCTGGAAGTTGCGGCGCTTGGCAATAGACTCCTCGCGCTAAGCATTGTGTCAGTGGGAGAGCCCGACGCAAGGGTCCAAGCCAGCAGGACAATGCAGCAGCAAGGCCGTAAACAAGCCAGTGCAGATGTGCTTGCGCAAGCGTAGGGGCCTTCCTCCTCCTGCAGACCATGTCGGACAGTCGCGGGGGTCCCCGGTGCCCACCAAACAAGGTCTTGCCACTGCACGGATCCTAGCTGGCCTGGCGTGTTGTCAAGTGCACTTAAACGTACCTTTTGCCTGCGAATCTCGACCTGCTGCTCCTCACGTCGTCGGCGGAGCTGTGTATGTGAGCATAGTTGCCTAGTGGACAGGGAAGGGTGGGTGGCGTGACGGGTGATGGTAGGCTGGTTGGCGCAGCGGGCTGGCTGGCTGGCGGGAGGGTGGAGGAAGGATGTGGAAACACAAATACTGGTTGTTGCTTTGTACGTACCTCCTGGGCAGAGAACTGGGTGCGTCCCTTGAAGTTTGAGCGACGGTGCTCGAGGTTGCGAGACTCGGCCATGATCAAGTCTGTTTTGGGAGTGGTGGTGGTGGGAGAGAAGGGACGGGTGGGGTGTGCCGACAAAGGAAGACTGGCGGAAAGAAGAGGGAGGATGCGAAAAGCAAGATGGACAGTGTGGTGGGATACGATTGATTGTTGTGCTGGGTGCGGTGGGTGGGTGCAAGGGGAGCGAGCGTACTGCAGTGTGGCCAGTGTGGCCTGCGAGCGCGCGCCCGTTTGCCCCTGGCTTGGAGCGCGGTCTGGCTGGTAAGCCGGCTGGCTACCCGCCAGCCAGCCAGCGAGGCGGCGCGCCTGAGACGTCACTCGCTATGTTCTTGGCCCCGCCAATACGTGCTGCTACACACCCCGTCATCAACAACGGCGGCAACAAAAAAAAGAAGAAAAAAACCTGAAGCGGGATCAAATGCCCCCGCTCAGCTCGTGTGATGTGGGGGGTAAGTAATAATCGAGGTGAGTGGCGGATAAAGGACGGCTGGAATGCACTATGACGCATAACCTAAAGACAAAGTCACAGCGGTTAATGACCCGAGCAGGGAGCAATGATCAATGCATGTATGCAACAAGAAACTTGGCCTATGGGTCATAGCACGACGCCGGCACATCGTCGTACAGGTCCTCGAGGGACCACTTTTTGCGCAGCTCGAGGTCGAGTGGCTCGCCCTTGAGCCCAGCCTGGAGGCGCAGGACGCCCACCCACGCGATCATGGCGGCATTGTCTGGTGGCCAACGTCAGCGGGCGGTGTGCTGGGGCGCGGGCGCGGGCGCACGTACCGGTACACAACGCAACGGGCGGGTAGAACAGTGGCACCGGCGTGTCAGTGGCGACCTCGTCGAGCATGGCGCGGAGGCTGGAGTGTCAGCTGTGCCGCTTCGTTGTTCAGCTACCCACCGCTCCCTCAGAGCAAGGTTGCTCCCCACGCCGCCGGACACGACGAGGCCGTTGACCGGGGTGTCGAGGTTGCGCATCACGAGCGCAATCTTCGCGGCGAGGTGGTCGAACGCTGCGTTCTGGAACACGCGCGCGACCTCGCGCTGGACGGCCTCGGGCGGCGCCGAGGCGTCAATGTCGGGGTGAAGCCGGCGCACCTGGAGATCGGGGTACAGCCCGGCAAAAGACAGCGCGGCCTCATGCGCGCGGTCCGTGGACAGTGGGAGCGGGGCGCGCGGCAGTGGGGCCGCGTCGAACGGCGGGAGCGGCGGCGCCGCCGCATACTGCTCCAACACCGGCCCGAGACCCGCGGCCGTCGAGTGCGGAAGGCGGAGCAGGCGCGCGACGTTGTCTATTGTCCGGCTGGGGCGTCAGGTGTGCTTCACGCAAAGAGCTCACCCCACAGCGCTGTCGAGCGTGTCCAGGAGGATCTTGTACGAGTCGAGCCGTTCGGCGAGCACGAGGATCGAGTGCCCGCCCGAGACGAGGAGCGTGAGGAACGGGAACGCGGGCGGCGCGTCATCCGTCAGCAGGACGGTCAGCGCATGCGCCTGCATGTGGTGCACGCCGAGCGCGGGCGTCTGTGTCGCGGCTGCGATCGCGCGCGCAGAGTTGGCGCCGACAGAGAGACAGCCGTACATCCCCGGACCGCGGGTGTACGCTATTGCGTCGATGTCGGCGATGCCCAGCCCGGCGGTCTCGAGCGACTCGGCGATCACCCCCGGCTGGTGTGGTCAGCGTTCAACGTCGCCGGAAACCAAACCACGCACGCACCATGGTGCGGATGTGTGCCTCGTGCGCCTCGCGCGGCTGGATGCCGCCGAACTGCGCGTTGATGTGGTGCTGCTTGCGCACGACGTTGGACAGGATGCGCGGGTCGGACGTCACGACCGCCGCGCACGCGTCGTCGGCCGACGACTCGACGCCGAGGACCACGAGCGGGCGCGACGCGGCGGACGAGGACGAGGACGAGGACGAGAACGCGGACGCGCGCACGCGCGCACGCCGCGGCGTGCTTGGTCCCGCGGTCGCACACGCATACCGCCCAGCACTGGATACCCGCGTGGCTTGCCTCAGTGTCTGGAGCATTGTGTGGGCGTTAGCTCGGGGCCGCGTGCGTTGGTTTGTTGTGTTTTGACCGGAAACCAAGAATCGGGGCAGTGAAGTGGAGGTTTTCGGGCCGGTGGCGGACGCATCGACGTCTTTCCAGTGAAGGGTTTGTTTGTTGTCTCCAAAGCTGTTGCAGCAGTTTCATTCCTCTCTAAAAGGCCCCGAGCGATACCGCTAAATGATTGAACGGAGCCCGAACGCTCGGCTTCCATCCCAAGCCCAAGCCAAACAAACGAAACTAACAAAAAGACCTTCCTTCCTCGTTCACATCCTCCTCCCCTTGTCCCCCGCGCACCCGGCCAAAAGAGAAATACCTGCCCCACACGGGCTCGAACCGTGGACCTCGGAGTTGTCGTCTAATGATAACAGCTCCACGCGCTAGCCAACTGAGCCATAGGGCAGATGGGAGCGGGTGCCTTGGGTAGGATAAGAATGGACGCATGTCACGTGACTGAAAATTCAGAAAAGGTGTTCGAAAACTGTAACCTCGACATCCTCCTCCTCCTGCGACCTCCCGCGGCCCGTTGCAGCAAAAACCACGACACCCAGGATTCCCATGTGGTCCCCCACCATGGTACTAACTAGGCGGTACTCAGCTTGACTTCGCAGATCGGACGGGATGCGGTATTTTCTGAGTCCTATGGCCGTGGATAATAGTATGGTTTTGGTCAGGTTATGAGCCCGTGTCTGACATTGGATGTCAAGACAAAGAACCTGTGGCATAGCCGGCTGCCTGCGCACTGTACGCTATACCACTGACCACAGCTGTCGCCACGGCACAGCCCATACCCATGCCGTTCATACACAATGTACATGTCTATCATCACAATCTCCGGGCCTCCCCACGCGCCCACTGCCCAGTCCTTCCGTCCAGCTTGGCCATGCGCTGAGCAAGCACCTTCACAGCCTGGGCTAAGCCGCCCTCGACAGCGCCAGGGGCGAGCAGCAGGGAGACGCGGAACAGGTTCTCGGTGATCCTGTCGGCAAGCTCGCCCGCGTCGAGCACACCCGTGACAAGAGCGGTGAGCGTGGCGGACGCCGTCGTCGAGCCAGGCAGTAGCGCCAGGCGGAGGGCAATGTTCGAGAGCTTGAGCAGGCGCTCTCCACTGGCACCCGGCGCCGCAGCGACAACGAACTGCTCCGCATCCTTGACCCAGCGAGTGCGGCTCGCGTCCTCGACCTTAGGGGCGGCCGAGGCGATTGCGTCCTCCAGAATGTCCAGGAGCGTGTTGCGCACCTGTTCTGAGGCAGGCCGCGTTGGCGCCACGTCCCACTGCGTCCGCAGCCACGACACAAGTGACGAGGAGAGCAGCGACCTCGCGCCGGCAGGGATACGAACCATGGAGTTCATGGCACCGAGGATGTTGCTCCGCAGCGGCGTGTCGAGAGACGACTGGAAGAGCGACGCCAGCAGCGACCATGTGTTGCGGCGGGCGAGGATACGCCAGTCGGCCTCGGTACGCGCACCATCCTTCAAGAGGCGGACGATGAACGCGCGCTCACGCTTGGCGCCGTCGCCTGAGGCGTAGAGCATTCCGTAGAGGGCAGGAACGTCGGCAACATCGAGCGTCGGGCGTTGGAGGAGGAAGCGCGAGGACAACGGGTAGAAGAAGGAGGCCGGGTTGGCGATGGCACGGAGGGCGTGCACGATGAACAGAGCAATAAGGGGAGGAAGACGGGGCTGTGTAGGCTCAGCTCCGTCCTTCGCTTCCGGGACTGAAAGAGCGTGCGACACAAGCTCGAAAGTGTGGACGACCTGGAGCTGCTCGTGGAACTGGGCAGTCTTGATCAACTCCACCGACTTGGACAGCGCATATCCAGCGACAGTCCTCATGCCCACGTCCCTGCTCGTGAGAGCACAGACAGCCAGACCGAGCACGTTGGAGCGCAGAATCTCTACCCAGTCCAGGCCAGACAGCTCCTCTTGCAGTGCGGCAACGAGGAGCGAGAGGACAAAGACGGGGTCGTAGACGTCGTCGTCCGGTGGAGTCGCCTTGTCGTCCGACGGGTCGGCGTTGTGGGCTCCAGGGGCAAAGGTGCGGCGCAGAGGGAATGCAGCACACGATCCGAACACGCGGCCAGCGTCAAGCGACGTGAGGGCATCGAATGCACGGTGGCTCACGGCACCAGCAGGTGACCAGTGCTTGAGCACGCTGGTGACGCTAAGCTTTCGCTGAGTCTCAAACGCCTGGAACAGTGAGAGGAGGAGGCGGTCGGCCGTAGACAAAGTGCCGCGGTACAGGGGAACCAGGGGCTCGATAAAGTTGGGCTGGCACGACACGTAGGTCGAGGCGAGGAAGAGGGCATGCAGCAGGCGGATGAAGCCGAGGCGCTCAGACGAGTCCGAACTTGGGAGGGCAAGCTTGCCGATGGCTTTGGACGCAACAAGGGTTTGCAGCTGCTGGCGAACGAAGCCTGCCTTCAGCATTGCTTTCGACGAGAGGAGTGCGCCAAACTCCATGGCCTCAGGGACGTCCAGACGCTCGTTGACAATAGCAGTGATAGCTGGTTCCGCAAAGTTGGTGTTCACTTCGACTCGGATGGCAGACCCCGCCTTGATGGCCTCGGTCAGTGCAGCAATGGTCTGCAGCTCTCCGCCAGCGAGCTCGTCGCCCGACGATAGCCGGCGGGTGGCGAACTGGAGACCAAGGTCGATGAGGATCGTGATCGCAGAGCTGAGGTTGGCGTCCCGCCTCTCGGCGAGAGCGGCGGCCGTCTGGGCCAGAGGAAGGTCGAATGAGCTGAATGGGATGGCCCTCAGTGCCTTGTTGATCTCGTCGGGGTAGGACGAGAGCTTGCAGAGGAGGGTCTGCGCTGCGGCGTGCTCGGAGTTGGAAACCGTGGCATCCGAGAGCGCAGTGACGGTGGCGGCGATGACATCGCTTGCCAGAGCCTCGGGGATGTCGTCCAGAGCAGCGATGGTCGGAAGCATCCGAACATCCTTCAGCCAGTCCTTGTGGTCACCCAGCGTCTCCTTGAGGGCATCGGCAGCTGAAGGCGACAAGCTAACAAGGACGGATAGCAGGTTGTAAGCATCACCATCCTCCTTCGACGCCAGGTCCTTCACGATCGACGAGCTGATCTCAACGTTGAGGCGACGGCTAAGAGAGGAAGCGACAGCGGCCTTCAACAATGTATGCACCGGCCTGTAGGCGCCCAGCAAGAGGAGGTCGGCAAGGTGAGGGTAGACAACCTCGGGGGTCGTAGACTCGACGAGGTCGCCAAGGACAGATGAAACCAGGGTAGGGTTGGCAGCTTCCGTCGCAGCGTTCGACTTGCGCTTCTTCTTTTTCGAGTCGCTCCCGATTGCACGACGAATGACAGCCTCGAGAGCCTTGGACACCTGCGCCGCAGAGAGGAAGGGGATCCATGGCTGCACTGCGGAGAGAGCCAGCTCATCGGCGACCTTCTTCGATTCGAGGAGGAGGACGGCCTCGAGGGCATAGTACTCTGCAACAGCCCGGTCGAACGGAGCCAGCGGGTTCAGCGCCTTCGCAAGGGCCAATAGCCGCTCGCGCAGCTCAGTGCCAGCGTCGCTCAGGAAGAGGCTGCGAATATCTGCGTCGTTGAACACGGCGCTCTTCAGTCGCTGTGAGGTGCCCGATGTGGAGCCACGGACACGACCCACAGCCGCCGCGAGAAGGCGCAAAATAGCGACTTGGTGACCCGTAGGTCGGCTGGCAGCAAAGAAGTGGGAGAGGAACTGGCTCTGAAGGGCGCCCTCGCCCTCTGCTGCGGTGTTGATGAAGCGCGCCAGAGCGGCCAGCTGGGGAACCGCACCAGAGGCGAAGGACGTCACACACTGGCGCTCAAACGACCGCTCGGTGTAGTCTGCCTCGTCGACCAGCTTTGGAGTCTCGGGATCGATAGGCGCGATAGCTTTCGACTCAAAAATGACGCCGAGGTCGGAAGACATGAGGCCGACAATCTCAGCCAGACCGTGACGTGGCTGCCCGGCGTCCTTTGCAGACTGGACAGTCGCACCAATACGATCAATGATCGCGGCCACGAAGTCCTTGCCTCCCTGCTTACCAAGGAGGCCAATGACAACACGTCGGAGGTAGTTCATGACCACCGCAGCTGCCTCGGTGGCGATGTGCAGCCCCATGAGCTTGGCGTGGAGCTGCTCACACATGGTAAGCAGGAGAGGCGACGCGACTTCCTGGCCGCTGAGGTTTGGTACCACGGCCGCTGCCTCCTCGATGTACTTGTGCGGCGCCTTGGTTGCGCGGCGAACGCAGTCGTCGAGGAATGACAGTAGGTAAATCTGCTGCGCGATGAACATTGGGCCGGAGACCGTGTCCGAGATGCGAGGCAGAGCGTTGAGCCAGATTTCAAGCTCCACGGGGTCGTGCTCGAACAGGAGGGAGGGAGCGAGGAGGCGATGGAGCAGAGTCGTCGTCATCGCGTTCGTGACACTGTTGCGAGTGCTGAGGTGGAGCTGAAGGATGTGGTACAGGTAAGTGTACTGTGATCCTGCGGCCTTGTTCATCCATGACCAATCGCGAACCTCGCTGAGGAGTCGCAGCACGTGCAGCTGGGACAGAGCCTCAAAGCCCTCGACGTCTCCTCGGGAGTGGCCGAAGCCGCCGCCCATGCCGACGGTTCCAAGTGTACCGATCGACCCCACTGAGCCAGAGTCACTGATGACGGAGCCCTCACGCGCTTCCCGGCGCGCGCGGCGTTCAGCACCCGCGCTGGACGACGAGACAAGGAGCTTTCCGACATCGAACTTGGCCTCGCCAGTCAATGAGGGGAGTGTCTTGTAGTACAGACCGAAGAGGCGAAGTGCCGTTTCCGTGAGCATGGCGGAGCGAGCAGCGACTGAAGGCTCGACTTCGTCGTCCTCGTTTTGTGGGCGAGCCATGGTCGAAGACTTCTGGGCAAAGGCGACAATCACGCTGACCTCGGGGACACGGCGACGGCACTCAAGCTCAAGCTCACGGGCGCGAGCAACCCAGGGGCCGTCGACACCTTCCTCGAGCTCGTTCGCAATGGACACAAACAGAGCCTGGACCGCTGCCAGCTTCTGGAGACCTCGGGCAAGTGCCAGAGAGGTGACGTGCTGCACCAGTGGGCTCGCGTTCTGCAGACCCTTGGTCAGGTGAACCTTGGTCAGGGGAGACGGAAGAACGGATTCGACAATGACCGACACAGCTGGGGGCTCGGCGCGGGGTGGCATCGACAAGCCGTCGGTTCCTCGTGGCGCGGGCTGGTTGAACTTCTCGCGGGCCGGCAGAGAAAGGGAGACAACACGTCCGACGTACGCCATGGTAGCGATCCACTTGGTATCCAGCCGAGGCTCGAGGGAAAGAGCAGAGTGTGGCCAGTAGTCGGCCACAAGCTCAGGCATTGCCTCGAACATCTTGATCACCCAGCCGCCGACCCGGCCCTCGTCGTCGACCGTGCGGTTACCCAAGCGCTTGACCACGTTGGAGAGAATTCGGTTGTGGAGGCCCTTACGCCTGCGAACGTCCGCATTCTCGTGGCTGTTGCCATCATCTTCGGCCTCCTGTCGGGGGTACCAGCCCTCGTCGGCGAAGCAGATGCCGCGCGATGGGTCGGTGGTCACGCCTAGCAAGAAACCCTCGGCGATCTCACCGACCGAACGGCCCGAAACAGGGTCAATCGCTCCGCGTTCAAGCAGCTGCGATATGTTGAGGATAGCAGCCTCATCGAGCAGGGTCAACGAAATTCGGCGGGCAATGCCCGGTGGGGGGCCAGAGATGGACGCCCACATGGCCGTCAGGACACGGTAGACAGTTGTCGAGGGATCTTGTGCGAGGCCTGAGTAGAGGTGGGGCAGGATCCCCTTGGCGAAGATGTGGAAGGGGGCGATTGGGAGGAGAGGGAGGATGAGGTCGATGGCTAGGTGGCGGATATCTGAACGGTTAGCACAGCCATCATTGCCGACTGACCAGGGCGATCCAATGGGTCTTTGTCGCCGTACTCGACGGCACCCTCCTTCGTACGCCGCCTCATGCCGAGCATCTTGCCGATGCCCTTGACAGAACCACCCTCGGTGATACTCGCCCACACACGGGCTGCGAGACGCCCGCGCGCAGTTCCACCCATTAGGTTGGTCGGGTCAGGCTCGTCGACATGAATGGCAGCAGCAGCGAGACTCAAGCCCGCGAGGATGTTCTCGCGCTTGCCCGACTGTAGAAGACGCCCGAGCTTGTGGGTCAGTAAGGCTCATGAAGATTAAACATCTAGCCAACTTACCTGCTCATCATACTGCTCCGCTGGGGCCAGCAGCTTGTTGACGATACCGACAGCCTGGGTTCGGAAGAACGGGAGCGGGGTGATGATCCGGAGGATAAGGGCGAGGAGCAGGGCAGCGGTCTCGGCAAGCTTTTCGTTCTTGGTCTGCGGGGTCAGCTATCTGCACCCCCACTGAGTCCTAGCTGCCTACCTCCTCGGCACTCTTCCACGCATTGAAAATCTCGTCCGCGGTCGGCGACGCGTCAAGGTAATGCTGGATGATGAGGACCGTAGGATGGGTGATCGGGAGAGGAAGGGACGAGTATGGCGTCAAGATCTGCTGGTGGAAAGACACCAGAGCTGAGATGTTAGCTGAGCCCCCAACGACGAGCTGAACCTTACCTTGCCGTGTACCCGTCGCGAGGCCGTTGCGAACAGCAGCACCCGTCGGGAACGACTTCGTCCCCGCCACTGGCTTTTGGACCAGGTCGGTGCGGTTGGTCGGCTCATCGCCGCGCTTCCTCTTGGCCGACATGGTGAGGGAGTGTCCGGCGTGTATCGAACAGCAACGTCAAGGCAGATGGAGGTAAGTGTCCTCGACCACCGCTGTGCTCGAAGCTCGACGTCAAGGCTGAACCGAAATCTCAACAGTACGAAGATCACGTGACTTTGAGCCCACGTGTACCACATGATTTTCGCGTGGGCGCCCCTGAGCTCAGCCAAAGCTTTGCAATGACGCCTCTGCCCTAGTTTGGTCCATCCGACGTGACTGATTTGTCTCGTCCATCAAGGCGTCCAGCCATCTCGACCCCTGAGACCTTCATTCGTATCAAAGGGTAGGGAGACCATGATGCCGTGGGGCCAACCTGGCTTCGACGCATGCAGCCTGCAGCCGGGCCATTGGCGCCAAAACAGGCCAGCTCCCACGTCTGGAACTCGTCAAATGATGCTCCCTGCAACAACCCCTGCCGACCTGCGAGCGACATTGAGAGCGGCCTGTAAAGTCAATAACACAGGGACGTCAGCCAGTCAAGCCAGTCAGACGCCATCGACCACCACTGGCGAACGCCTCCATGACCGCCGCCATCGCTTGCAGATTGGATCACCCCCGGTCGGCGTTGGCGACTGATTTCTTTGTCTAGTTTGCACCAACCAATCCACCACCTCTATCCCCCCGCCTCCTCTTGTCACCAACACAACCTCCTGTCAACAACTCTCTACTGCATATCGCTCTTGCCAGGCCCTCGTTGTCTGTTTCCTTGTTTGTCCTGTAGACAGTGGTGGTTAGGTCCTCTCCTGCAGTCACCGTCGCCTGTCAACACAACAACAACAACACTCCCATACCTCTCGGGAACCCTCATCGCCGTTGGCGATTGGCAACCCACCCAACATGCTCGCGAGTCCTTCCACGCCCCCTCGTGGTGGCAACAGGTATGGCTCCGATGCCCTCGTCGGCGGCTACGGTGTAGCGAGCACGGCCAACCGCGGCTCCCCGTCGTATCAGCCATCGCCCCAGCGCCTCCCTCCGGTCTCACCTACTCGCCAGTCGCCTGGCCAGGCGTCGCCGTTACACACACCCCTCTCTCCTCCCCGCGGGCAGGGCCCTCCTCCTCCCCAGGGCTACCAGGCTCCCACGTCCCCACCCCAGCGACTTCAGCTCCACCAGCCGGGGATGAACACGGCAGCACCAGCCCCACCAGTGCCGACGCCGTCCACGGCGTTCGGGCTGCGGCCCACCCACAACCTCTCGCCTGCTCGGTCGAACGGGTTTCCATCGTTCAGCTCCTTCGCTCAGCCAGTAGTGCAACAGAAGTACGCACCGGCAGCAAGTTCGCCTCTCAAGCCTCGCCCTCAGAACCGCAACTCTGCTTACGAAGATGCGCCTTCAGATGGAGATGTTTTCAACGACCGGCTGTCCACTGGCGAGTGGGAGACTGCCAGCCCCAATAAAGACATCAGGCACTCAAGGAGCTCCGAATGGCTCAAACGTATCTCGAGGTCGACAGCAACCACAGCCTCTACCGAGAGCGACGATGAGGACGAGAAGCTTCGCCTGCCAGCAGACCATCCCCGCAACACGGGTTCGGGCGTGGTTCGTTCTCCATCGGGGGCTGCTAAGGGCCTTACCACACTGGCTACCTCCGCTAGTGACTCGTCGTTAACCCCACGGACGGAGGACTCGTATACTGCGCAGTTCCCGCCCCCTCCCAGTGTGCCCTCTCAGCCAGCAGGCACGTATCCTAACCACGACAACATGCCCACGACCCACGGTTACTCGCCTGCAGCTGTTCAGCAGAGGGGTTACACGGATGGCCCAGCTGGCAACCCTCCTCCACGACCCCAGCCATGGCCCGCTCAAGCGTCACCCAAGCAGCCTCAGGCTGAAGTGGATCAGAACCGCACTTCAAACCCCTTGATCGACCCCTTCGGAGTCCAACACTCCAGGAACTCGGCCCTCCTTGCGGCATCGACTGGTGGCATGGTCATTCTTCCCCCTACTGGAGGCAATTACCAGCTGGGCAAGGGCCCCGGCGAGGAGGCCTCCAAGAAGAAGAGGCGGCCTCAGTCATACGTCCCTCCCCGGACCAGCCTTACCTCGTCCAATGGATCCTCGCAGCCCGACTTTAGTCGTCCCAACAGCCGCCCGTGGACCAACTCTCCGTCTCCAGTTGAAGACTCTGCTTCGCCCACCACGAGCAAACCGCACGAGCAAGACACCCCTAAGAGGAGAACACACGCCCGTCGTCACTCCGATGGCGAGGTTCTGCTGTCGCGCCAGGGAACCCTCTTCCACCCTGCAGCTGATGAAGCGAGGTCAGCGCAGGAACTTGAAATCATGCTCGGCAAGCCCCGCTCTAGGCGTCTGTCTGCCAACCGACTGCTCCCGGCTCCCGACGCCCCCTACGAGGACAAGGTCCGCCTTGAGGCCAGCAAGAAGAGCAAAGCTCGGGTCGAACTGGATGTTGTCCTGGAGCGCGAGTGTGTCATCGAGGGTGGCGAGCTCCGCGGTCGTCTCGAGGTCGTCGTTCGTGGCGGCAAGCGCACAAAAGACTTGCGAGTTGGAGCAGGCAAGGTCCGCGTCCTCGGCTTTGAAGAGCTGCCTGGCCATGGCGCTTCAACAATGCGACACATCTTCTACCAACATCAGTACCATCTGCCAGTCTTCCAAGAGACTCCCAATGGCCCACGAACCAGTCTGTTTGGCAGCGGCCCGGACGAAGAGGGCTTCCACCTCGCCAATGAGGGCACCCACGGTATCCCCTTTGCTGTTCCGCTCCCACTTGGTGGTGGTGCCAAGGGCTCATACACCGCGCCTGGTGGCAAGGGACCTGTGATTCGTTATGTCGTTGTCGCCAGTGTTAAGCTTCACATTCCGACCAAGAACAAGCGCGCCATCGCTCACTTCTACCGCCCCGTCGTGATCCTTCCCTACCACAACCCAGCTGTTGCGCTGGGTCCGCTACGCTCCCCACTTTTCGCACAGGCAAACGGAACGCTCGGCTGGTCTATCGGTGGTGAGAAGGGACGAGTGACCCTCATTGCTACACTCGGCCGTCAGATTTGGGTGGCGGGTCAACGAGTCTGGGCCGAGGTCACAGTGCAGAATGAGAGCAACAAGAAGGTGAGCAATGATGCTGAACCCAGACTGACACGTAGATCACCAAGTACTCAGCTGCTGTGATTCAAACCGTTGAAACGTGGACGAGTGGCGGCAAGGGCGCCAAGCCCACTGTCGCGACCGTGCGTAGCAAGATCTCTGAGGAGATTGTCGAGGCAGACTTCATGGATGTCGGGTCCGGACACGTCACGGGCAAGGGGTGGTGGACGGGCTTGGAGCCCGGAGAGTCGAATCGCTGGGACATCAGCGTTCCTATTCCTGTAAGTAAACTTGAGTCGGTCGCGCTGGTGCTGACATGTCGAAGGCCGGATACCTGTCCATCCCCCGCTCGAGGTTCATCGAGGTGTCCTATGTCCTGAGGGTTACCCTAAACAACAACATCTACGTCGATGTTCCCCTGGAGTTGATCAACTTCCTTTCCGTTGACCCTCCTCCTATGCCGAGCGACGTGCGACGTGCGATGAACCGTCTGCCAGTGGCAACAACTTCGCCACTACCTGCGGGGGCTGCGGTCCCGATTGCTGGACCACCTCGCCAAGGGCCCGGCGCCGACCAGGTGTACGGTGTTGATGCCCTAGGCATCTCGTACGTTCGCCAGCATGTGCGTGACGACTCGGCGGGCAACATGTCGGCCGCGAGGACCAGCTCGACGACCCTGCACATTGACAATATTGCTGGGCCCATTGCCCATGTTGGGCCTGGCTACTCGGGTGCCGACCTTTCCCCTCGTCCCCATTCACCTGGATCAATGTACTCCAACGAGCGCGGTGCTGCTTCAGCTGTTTCCAGCATGACTCGTGCGAAGCAGCTCACCGCAGAGCACCGGACGTTATCCGAGAGTGGCCACAGCATCGACGACGAGGAGCGTAACCACGTTACGGTGGAAGCCAACCGGCGTGAAGGTCGGCAGCAGAGCTTGGCACTCTTAGGAGCGGAGGAGGAGTCAACCGAGTGGTTAAGCAACCGCAACTCGTCTTCCACCCAGGATGCCAACAGCTCGGGATCGCACGAGCACCGTCCGACATCGGCTGAGGGCGTCCGCGACACCGAAGAAGGCGGAGAGCACGATAACGCTGATGAGCCTTTCGAGAAGACCCCTGTGGCCACACCAGTGCCGGCCTTCCGCTCCAGCTTCCTTCCTCACATCAGCGAAGCTGAGGAGGAGGATGACGACATGCTGGAGGAATTCATGTCCTCTGTGAACGGCGACAACCAAGCCGGCAAGTTCTATGACGACGATGACCGCGACGAGCTGTCGAGTGACCTGGCTCCCATCACGCCTACCCTCGCCAGGCAGAGCCCACTCCTTGATGTCCCATCGCCTCGCTCGGGTCATGAGGAACCAGCTCCTCGTCGAAGCCTAGAGGAGCGATTGGCTACGGCTGTGGGCCGACCTCTTCCAGCATCGCCCGTGACATCGTCATCGACCCATGTCACCACCGGCTTGGCGGCTGCTCCTGAGAGTGACACAACTCAAGGTCGTCCTAAGAGCGTGGACTATGCCGAACCCATCTACATTGGAGACTTAAGTCAGGAAATTGATCACGACCCCGGGTACGACGCCGATATCGTGAGCGAGGGACACTCGACTGTTGGTGGACTCCCGTCACCCAGAGCGTTCGGCGGACGCCGAGAGGGGATCAAGCATTCACTGTCGCTGCCGCTGGCCTCCTCTACCAACGACGGAATGCCAGTGTTACCTTCACCTGGCTCCGCTCGTGACATCCACTGGGGACCACAATTCCGCTCCGTCTCGGGCGTATCGGCTTCCAACCTGTGGGTTGACGCCGAGCCGACCGTCAAGTCACCGAGCGCTATGACCTTTGGTGCCCAGTCGCAGCCAAACTCTCAACCTTCGAGCTGGTCTGGTCACTCGCCGAACGCGCCGCCACAAGAGGCGACGATGGCTCAGGCCCCAGAGGTGCCGGCTTCGAGTTCTCTCCACCGTGACCATGAACACCGCAACCTTGCTGCCATTGCGACTGCGATTCAGCGCGATCACGAGATGCGGAATCTCGCCGATGCTGCCCGTGACGATCAGGAGTATGGTTCAGAGGAGGAGCTTGCGCCGCCTAATCTCAGCGGTCTCCAACGTGTCTTCACCGGCAGCTCTGGTGGCGCCTCCCCCTCTGTCCAGAGTTTTTTCACCGCCAACAGTGGTGACGTTGAGGCGCGTGACGACGAGGACGAAGTCATGCCTCCGTTGGCCCCTGCTTCCGAGAGCGCCAGCTCGGATGACCACGCCACAATCGAGTCACCAACCATTCCGTCGGCCCCAGTCTACAATCCGACGCCTCCCGTGTACACCCTGCCTCTGCCAGCCCCTCCTGATGGAGCCAAGCGATCGTCGATGACTGTTCCGGATAGGTTCCGCCCAGCACCGCCTCCTGCCCCGTCCAGCGAAGACTCTCAAGACTCGCACTACGCGCCTTCGATGGCCTCGACCGCCCACGGCAGTGAGGTGCTTCCCAATGTCAAGGACAAGATCGCAGCGCTCGAGTCGCGTGAGGATGCGCTTCGCAAGTTTACTGTGGCGTCCAGCATTGGTCTTGAGCCTCCTACACCGCCCGCTGCATCATCTGGGTCACAGGTGTCGAAGCGCCGCTCCTACACAGCTGCCCTGGGTTCGCCACGCTCAGGTGCGCTTTCGGCGCGCTCACCCGGACCTCGCCAGCAGCGTTCCCCACAGTTCGGCCTTGACGAACTGAGTGACACCAGCACCGCGTATGTTGCACGTCATGCGTATGCCGAGTCGATCGACATGGGCGCCTTGTCGACGCCGACGACGCCTACAGGCCCGAGGTGGCAGCAGCGTGCCGCTCCGTCTTGGGACAAAGCCACTAGCGAAGACCTGTCGTCCTCGGCGTCTAAGCTTCTCTCTCGGGCTCTTAGCTCGAGCAGCACAAGGACAGACAGCACAACCGCTACGGACGTGGAGCTGGCGCTGTCGTCTCCAGCTCGTTCGCCAGTGATTGGCCCCCGCGGCCCCCGCCAGCCAGGTTGGACCAAGACTGGTGTTGCATCGACGACTGCTCTCGCGGCGCTCGCTGCTGAGTCGTACGGCGCCGACGCAAAGGCTCCTGAGCCAAGCTTTAGCATCCCGCGCCCGTCGTACAGCCCCTCACCGGGTCAGACTCCGACAAAGGCCCCCTCGCCGCTACCGTTAATCAACAGCGAGTCGGCGTCGCTTGAGAGTGTGTCGATGATGAGCCACAGCCTCCACCCTGCCGAGGTTCAGCCGCTCAGTGTTCAGAGCACCGGCTCTAGCGGGTTCGGCAGCACCGGCTGGACGGGCGGGTCGGTGAGGCTTCCACCCCCAAGCTGGAAGTGAGAAGTGACGTGGATTAGAAAAAGAATGCGGATACCTTAGAAGTCGTGCTACTACTACATTGTGCAATGCTATATCTGTAACATAAGGAGGGCGGTGTCTGACTCGTGTAGATGATAAAAAGGACAGGTGTGGCAAACAAGGGGCGCGCCAGACGTGTAAAGGCACACAGCCTCACTCTAAACCAGAGTCCGCACAACTTACTGGTGCCACCTGCTCAGCTCCCGCTCTCGGATGAAATACATTCATCACATCATGGATGGGCTATCTACAGTGCCCGCCACCTGCCCGAAAAATTATGGGCCACACTGTAAGCGCTCAGTGCGCGGGCTGGGATGAGGTATCGTGTGTCGTATGTCTTGTAGACAGTCGTAAGTGTAGCAGAGGGAGGTAGGTCTATCTAGTGGCGATTACGCGCGCGCTTGGCGGGGCTCTTCTTCTTCTCGCCACCGCCGAGCAGCTTGTCGAGCTTGTCGCGCGAGAGGCCGTGGTCGAGCAGGTCGTCGGGCCGGAAGTCGAGCAGGAGGGCCGCGCCAAACTCGTTCCACTGCTGCCTCAGCTGGCCGTCCGTGCCGCCGCGGAGGAACACGCCCATCTTGGGGCGCAGGTCGGGCGCAAGCTGCATCCACACACCGACGCGCTGCTCCTCATACTGGTCGTGCAGAGTGAAGAGCGTACGCAGCGGCGTCGGGGGTGGGTCGATCTCGGTCTGGCGCGTCGACGTTGACGCCGTGTCGTCGTCCTCGTCGTCGTGGTCGCCCTCCTCCTCGTCGTCGTCCGAGGCGTAGTGAGCGTTCCCGTTACTTATGCCGTTGACGCCGTTCGACCTGTTCGTCCTAGCAGGGCCGTGACTGCCCTCGTCCTCGTCTTCCTCCTCATCCTCGCCGTCCTCAATGCCGAGCCAGTCCTCGCGAACCAGCTCGTCGACGAGCACGCCGCTCCGGTGGTGCTGGATGAGCTCGGTGGCAGCACCCAGACAGGAGATCAGCCCCGCCTCGGCCTTGTCCTCCCATGCAACGTCATCGTCGTCGTCCTCGCGGTCGCCCTCGTCGTCGCTCGCAGCGAGCAGCTCCTGTGCACGGCGCGTGACCGCGTCCATGCTCAGCGAGACAAGGCTGAACGCCAGGTCGGTCGCGAGAAGGTTGACCTCGAGGGCGACGCGGAACGAGCGGCACCTCTCGCGCTCGGCGCGGTGCTTCGAGTCGAGCACACTCTCCTGCTGCGCGAGGGACGGGATGCGTTCGACACCCGCCACACACCCGGCGTAGATGCCCAGCAGGGCGTGTGCACGCGCCGCGGCGGTCTGGTCGAACGGCGCGGACGACGAGTTTCGCCGCGTGCGCCCCGTGTTGAGTCGTGCAGCGGCGTTGACACTGTCGACGAGGTTGCGTGCGTGCTCGAGAATCGGAGCGAAGGAAGGCGCCATCGGCCCACCCACGCCCGCGTCGGCGGGGAAGAGCGAGCCCAGCACAGCGCGCTCGACAGCGACAACGGCGGCCGCGACGTTTGCCGGCGCGCTGGGAAGGGCACGCAGCGTCGGGAAGAGGATGAACGTTCCCTCGAGGCACTGGCGGAGCGCGGCGTGTGTGTCGCGCGCCACGGCGTCGTCGGCGGCGGAGGCGATCCCGGCCTCGGCATCATCACATGCACACAGGAAGCGGGCGCACAGCGCTGCGCCGCACAGGAAGGCGAGAAGCATCTCGCCGGTCGCGACGGTGATCTCGTCATCGGCCCCGCCCTCGTCCTGGAGGAAGGTGGCGGCCGCGCGGAGATCGGTGGCAAACGTGCCGACGGCGCGCAGTGCGCCGATAAGGCCCTGCGTGTCGAGCCCGTCGTGCTGGTGCGCGAGTGCGATGACGGGCGCCAGCGCGCTGGGAGGGGGCAGCGCCGGCGCGCTGCCCGCGAACAGCGAGCCGACGGCGCGTGTCAGCCCGCCTAACGACGTGCGCAGGCGCGACCTGTTTTTGCCAGCTGGCTGTCAGCGCGCGGCTGGCGGCGCGGGCTGGGGCTCACGCTGGTGGGGGAAGAGGCCGTCGAGGGTCGGGAGGGTCAGCGTCCAGCTCGTGTCGAGCGGGGAGGCGTCGACCATGTGAGGAAGGTAGCTTGCTTGCGTGCTTGCGTGTTGCTTGTGGTGGCGCGCGAGGTGCAAAGGGCAGACGTGACTGTTGGGAAAAGATGAGCTGTTTCCCCGTCACGGCGCCGGTGGCTTGGCTGCTGCTCGTCCTTGTTCCCGCCTGGCGCATCCATCTCGCCAGGCACCACCGTCATCATGCAGCGTAATCTCGGGTCATCTGCCGGTATCTACCGAATCCCTGGACGCGACGCTGCACCACAAAGGTTTTAGGTTGGCTGGGTGCTGCTAGTCATGCGGTACGCCAGATCCGGCTCACAACGAGCGGATTGAAGCATGCATGCGACGTCCTCGAAGCTGCGCGGGAAGTATGGGGCTATGCAGACGGGGGGCTAATGCCAGCCAGCTGGCTGGTCAGACACCCAAAAGCGTGCCGCACGGATCGTCATCTGCCGGATCCGGGAGCCACCAGCAGCCCACAAAACTTCCAACCGGTGTCCAGATCCAGTCTTCACCAGCCTCAACGCAGGCCGCTGTCGCACCGTAGACCAGAGCGCTAATTAGTGCGGTGGAGAACTCCGCCATGCAGCATGCCGATGGAGGAGCATACACTCGAACCGCCAAGGCAGGGTCCCTCGCCCTCCTGAGCGACTCTCCACCCTCGCCTCCTCGTCGACCTCGCACTCTCCACAGCCCTGGAGGGCAAAAACGTCGAGCTCGCGCTCCTACGCTGCCTTCTACCCGAATCGAACGGGTGACCTTTCCATAGCATGTCCATACTAGTGGAAAATTCTAGCCACTGAACTAAGAAGGCGGACGTGTCTGAACGAGCCTCTGTGGGAGGATAAGCCGGCGGGTGGCTCGACTGGGGATGATGCTGGGCGCCAGGGAGCTGACCAGGTACTTCTGGAATGCTTCTCTAACCCCGCAGAGCTCGAAAGGCGGACTCATGGGCCAGTGGGAAGGGCAAAGGTGCTGGGGGATGGAGACGTGCTTTCTAGTCCACCTTGAGGAATGGCTCGTTGGGCCACTCCCGGCTGTTACTGAAGCTGTCCTCAGTCGCCACCCTTGCCTCCTGCGCAGAGACCGTCTCTCGCGATCTCGCCTCGGCTACAGCAAGTCGGTGGGGGCGAGGGGGTTGGACCAATCAGCCAAGCCAACCGTCAGTTGCCTACAAAAAATTCGTAACTACGCGAACAAAAAAATGTATAACACAACGAACTCCAAAACCTAATGCTTATTGCAAAACGATTAATCAGGTGCGACTGGGACTTGAACCCAGGCGGCCGAAGCCAAATGATGACTTAGAATTAGATTCTAATCATTCCCCTTAACCACTCGGGCATCGCACCAAGAGACCAATCTGACCACTGACAGGATCGAACTGCCGACCTTTGCATTACTGATAACCATCGAGTTATTAGTACAATGCTCTAACCAGCTGAGCTAAGCGGCCTTGGATGTGTTGTTGTTTGTCGAGTCGGCGGGATCGCTGTAAGGTGGTTCGCGCATCCCTTCTATGCATACGCATCATGCAACCTTCGGAACTCTGCCTCCAGTGCACATCCATGTATGCATGACATCTGACTTTGGCTTGCCCGCTCCTACTGCGATGAGTAACACACGTAACGCACACGAACACACACATCTACGCTACAGGGTTGCCGCCATCGAGGTAGCTCGCGAGGCGCGAGTACTTGCGCACAATGGGGTTGTCGAGGATCGAGTCGGTGGGGTTGAGACTGAGGTCAACGGAGTTTTGAAAAGTAACTCACTAGTGGGAGTTGAAGAGGTGGCCGGTGTGGTTGAGGCGGTTGAAGAAACGGCCGGCAAACGAGCCGTCGGCGAGCGGCAGGGTCTCGACGTCGAGAGACTTCTCGGACTGGGCGATGCTCTCGGGCGTCTCGCCCTCGGGAAGGGTGGCGTACCCGAGCACTCCGAACTGGGCAACCCAGTCCCCCTGGTTGGCAAAGTGCTCGACGTTGCCGAAGGGGGTCGGGGCCTCGGCCGTGCCGCTCGTGGGGTCGCAGAAGTGGTTGGCGGCCGACGCAAACGTGTAAATCTCGACCTTCTTGAGCACGTCATGAGGGAACTCGGCAAGGAGCTGGTCCTGAATGGGTTAGACATATCAGAATACTGCAACACCCACAATCATGGAGGTGACGATGATGCCACCCTGGCTGTGAGCGACGACAACCACTCGCTCAAGGCTCTTGTCGAGGACTGCGTCTCTGAGTTGCTGGGGGTGAGCTCAAGCCAGGTTCCCAACGTACATTGTATCCGATGCGAATGTCCTCAGTGATGAGACGATAGTCACGCTGAAGAATGCACTCGCCGAGGTCAAACAGCATGCCGAGCGAGCGGTTGAGCACGGCAGTGACGGGGCGGTGGAAGAGGGTCTGGAGGCGGTTCACTGCGGCCTGGGCGCCCGATCCAGTCGTGCAGATGCCATTCACACTAGGGCGTCAGCCGATGCGCCTGTGCCCGCGTTTCCCACTCACAAGAGCCACTTCTCCTTGTCTGCGTTCGGGGCGTTGGGCACGCCGGGCGCGGACGACTCGCGCGTGCTCGGGCCCTGGAGGGCCGAGGCGGTGCGCACAAAGACGACGGTAGCGAGGATAGCGCCGATAAGCAGGAACGGCACGCCGCCGATGACGCCGAGGATGATGAGAATGGATAGGATGACGGAGATGACGAGCATGACGACCTGCGCGATCAAGCCCGACGGCCGGATGTCGCCCTTGGTGTCGGACACCGGGAGGAAGATGGACGGCAGCTCCCAGAGCGTCGCGACCGTGTGGCGCAGGTCGCGGCACAGCAGCTTCCACGGCGACTGCTGGAAGAGGAACGGGCCGGCCGCATGCTGGATAATGTACTGCACGTCCCAGGTCGCAATGGGGTATTTGGTCGTGGACGTGCTGGCCGACTTGCCGTTGGTCTTGCCGTTGGCTTTGGACGTGGTGCTCGACGTGGCAGCGGGCGCCTTCTCGCCTGTGGCAGTGGTGCTTGCCATGGTAGGGCGAGGAGGGATTCAGTATGCAAGAGAGAGCGAGAGGGTGAAAGAGAACGACAGCAAGCAGCGGCGATCGTTAAGTAGGTTCTGCCCAGCCGTCTGATGCCCGCCGCCGCCGTCGACTAAGCTCAGAGTGTATTCTCCGCCGCGTGACGCCAAGATGACGTTCCGCAGCTGATCGACAGCGCGGGCGGCCATGCGCCAGGCACACCGTGTGACCTCTGCGACATTCATTCCCCGCACTTTGCATTCTGCCCCGCCCTCGCCCTCGGCAATTCAACCCAACTCAATACATGCATGCTCTACTTCGCCGGCTGTTCTGCTCGAACGGCTGCTTTACTCTAGGGCTTCCTCCAGCCGCCAGCGCCGCCGTCCTCCACGCGCACCGGCCCGGGGCCGAACGCAAACTTGCCGTCGGCGCCGCGTCCGCGGTCGTGCGACGCCGTCCAGTCGACGTCCTCCTTGATGCTGGCGATGAAGGGCTCGTTACCGACGTTCTTGGGCTTCCAGCCCAGGCGCGCCGAGTGCACTGCTCGCGCGCGCGAGTTGGAGCCGAGGTACACCGACCCGTTGGTGAAGCGCTTGAGCTCGTCCTTGTCGAGCGTGCGCGGCTCGGGCGTACTGACGAGCTTGAGCGCGTACAGCTCCTTGCCGATGGCGGCGTATACGTCCTTGAGCTGGTGCTCGCCCGACGCGCCAAAGTAGTACCCGTTCGCGCCGTGGTCACCCGGCCCGGTGATAGCGGCGTTGTACACGAGCGCGTACAGGTCCGCGAGGTCGTGCACCTCGACATTGGGCCACAGGTTGAGGCCCTGCCCGAACTGAGCGGGCACGCCGCGCTCGATGCCAAAGCGGGTGATGTGCGGGACCTGCTGCGACTGGGGGTTCGCGAGCCCCTTGTCCGAGAACACCGTCTTGGAGATGCCGTAGATGGTCGACGGGATAATAATGTACGTGTACACGTAGCCCGCGCGGTCGGCGTTCTCGATCTCGAGGTCGACCTGGCGGTGGAAGCGCGCGGGTGCGAGCGCCGAGATGGGCAGCAGCGGCGGGTTGGCGCTGGGTTCCGCCTCGGCGTCGGTAAACACCTCGGTGCCGGGGTACTCGCCCGCCGCATTGTCCGAGAGCACGCCGGTGCCCGACGTGTGGATGAGGATCGGGCGCGTGCCGGTCGCCTCGTGCCGTGTCTTGAGACCGCGCAGGATGGCCTTGGTCGACTCGACGCCGTCCGCGTCGGCCAGGTTGAAGACGATGTCGTGTTCAGACGCGAGCTTGGACAGTGCGGCGTGGTCTTCCAGGCTGCCCTGCACGCCCTTGATGCGCGAGTCGATGGCCTCAAAGCCCTTGAGCACGGCGGGGTTGCGCGCCAGCACGGTGAACGACGACGACTCTTTGTCCGCCGCGAGGATGGCCGCGAGGACAGTCGAGCCGATGTAGCCTGCGTGTTAGGGCGGGGCGGCGGCGCCGGATCACTCACCTGTAGCGCCGAGGAAGAGGATGGAACGCGGCATGGTGAAGGTGTTATGGGGAGCTGGCGGGGTGTAGCACGCAATCGCCAGGCCTCTTATACCTTGGTGGCAGTAGCCTGCGTTGTGCGTCCACCAGCCTCGACGTCATGGTTTGTCGGCTAAACCACAAAGCTCCGTCTTACCAAGCCCAAGTTCTCGTTCAGCAGCAAGCCCCGGAGCCGCGGCACGCCGGAGTACTATAGCGCTCGTGGGATCGTGGTCCCGGAAATCGCGTGGGCCAAACGAGCTCAACTGCATCCGGTACACCGAACGGTGACCACACGGTCTGGTGGAGGCGTCGGACTGGGCCCGACAATGACATTGTAAGGATGGTGAGCGGCGCACCGTCCGCTCGCAACGCGCCGGTCTGGTCTCCGGCACACCACCTTGTGGGTGCCATATCTCGGGAAACAGGTGGAGGGGGTGGAGGACGTGTGGAGGGGGGCGAGCTGGGCGGGTCAGATTCATCGCGTGTGGCCCTTGCGATGATTAAGATGTTTGATATCTCGACTGGCGGGATCGGTGGGATGCCGAGGTCACCACTACGACACCTCGATGACACACCAAGTCGAAAGCTGTCAAACAGCCAGCACACCTCCAATGTCATTTTAACTCCGCCCTCCAACCTCCAACCTTGCCCATCTCCTCACACTTCCGCCATCGTAAAGGATGCATTAAACGAGCGAGGGTGGCAGGGGTCATGCCAAATGGTAGATTGTCCACAACGGTTTAAGGGGATGGTATAGGCTTATTTAATGCGTTCAATGCCTAATGCAAAGGGGGGGGGGGGGGGGGGGCGGGGGTGAATGCAATCGAGGTCTTGAAGAAGCGCAATCAGGCGCTTAGAAGACGGCAACGGCACCGACAACGACGCCAATGACAGCGACGGTCGAGGCGATAAGGCCGGCCGAGCCGACGAGGGGCTTGGCGCCAGAGGGCTTGGTAGAGGCAGAGCCCGACGCGGCGCCAGAGGCAGCGGCACCAGTGCCCGAAGCCTTGCCACCCGAGGCCGAGGCATCGCTCGAGGCAGCACCCGAGGAGGGGAAGGTGGGGACAGCGGTGGGGGTGGTGACGACAGCCTGCGAGGTGGTGCCGACGGCGACGACCGACGAGCTCTGGCCGACGAGAACGGTAGGGGCGGCAGTGACCATGAGGTTCTTGAAGTCAACACCGTTCGAGATGGTCGAGTAGGTGACGCAGTTGGAGGTCTTGGGGAAGAAAGCAGGGCCGGTGGGGGTGACAGTGTTGCCGACAGTGAAGCGCGAAAGCGAGTCGGTGTAGCGCTGACGGAAAGTCGAGGTCGAGCCGTCAGGCTGGGGGTAAAGGCCGGGGGGAGCGGCGTTCTCACCCTCGCAGAAGGTGAAGGTGTTGTTGGAGGAGTAGAAGTCATCAATGGCCATGACGAAGCGGCAGCCCATGATGTCGAGCTGGTGCTCGCACATGAGCGAGGCGGGGACACCGGGCGACTCGGACGTGCAGATACGGAGACAGAACTGGTCGAAGCTAATGAACGACATCCACTCCTCGTAGAAGACGTCGGTCTTGCCGTCGACAATGTTCGAGGTGACGTTGCCGCCGATGGGGTTGCCGAGGTTCTCGGCACCGTGGGGGTCGAGCTCACCACCAGAGTCACCGGCGGGGATGTTGACCTTGGTGCCGTCCCAGAAGCCGTAGATCTGGACGTAGGCGGGGGTCTTGATCACCTGGGGAATGGGTCAGTGGCTGTGGCTGTGGTTCGGGAGCGGGAGGAGAGGCGCCGGGACAGAGGGCTTTTGCTGCCAGCCACATTTGAGCAGTGTCATTGCGGCGGCTTCTAGCCACGGGCGCAGCTGAAGCATTCGCACATCGAGGTGTGCGGCCGCATGCAGATTGAAGGGCCGGGAGTGGGACAATGCAGCGATGCAGATGGAGGTACTCACGTGGGCAGCGTGGATAGCGCCGTCAGGGATAAGACTGAAGAGCGTTAGTACTAGGAAAATGAGGGAGTACGGGCCGAGCGTGACATGGCACCAGGGGCTGCCTTCAACTGAAAGCAGCCAAACGGCTTGCGCCCAAACGGTTTGCGGTGCCATGGGTGCCATGACATGCAACGCCGACAAAGGACTCACCGAGCGTTGTTACGGGGCTTGGTGCACCACGAGACAACAGTGGGCTCAGTGTTGCCGATGAGCGAGTCGGGTCCGGGCTCCATAGGGCCGAAGAGACAGAAGTCGTCGACGCCGTTGAGGGACAGGAGACGCGAGAGCGACGTCTGGTTGACCTGGGCACCGACGGGGTAGAACTCTGGCTTGTCGGGGTTGGTAGCGCCGTTGGGGTTGGTGGCGACGACGCCGGCCTGAGCGTTGACGGCCGAGGCGGCGAGGAGGGCCGCGGTAGCGGGGGCGACGAGGGACCACATTGTGTACTGTGGTAGTAGTGGTGGGAGGGGTGAAGAAAAGAAAAAACGGCGAAGAAACGAAGCTATCCGAGATGAGAAGAGAGAGGAGAAAAGACGGAGAGAGATGCGGTGTTGGTGTGTGTGTGTGTTGCCTGGCGACGGGGGCGGCTGGGGGCAGGCTACGTAGTGGGTGGGTGGTTGTAGGGCCCGGGTCGGGGCCGGCGAGGGGGGGGAATGGTGGTGGTACGGGGCAGGCAGCAGCAGGAGGGCTAGGAGGGAGCAGGCTACAGCGTGGTGTGTGTGTGTCTTGCCTGCTCGCAAATGCTGCCAGGGCCCTTACCGACCAGATCAGGAATTGCAGTGACTGGCGCAGTTGGCCGCCGCCTCCACCAGCAGCAGCCGTGCAGCAGCAGCAGCCAGGTCCCACGCGCGATGCCGCCGCGCCGCGGCCGTGCGCCGCGACGACGTGTCTGACGAAAGTCTTGGGCGCCTTTTTTCGTCGACGGGGCAAAGAGTAGCAGCGGTGCCAAGACTTTCTAGGGCGCACTGGCCGCCCGCTTTAGCCACAAAGTGTCTTGGGAACGCGACGAGCCACCACACAAACCCTGAAAATAACCCTGGCGCGCAACGCCCCTTCACGTCCGCGCGGCCGCCGCAACGACCATGCTATGCTACCCAACGAGACGAGGGATTCACAGCTTCACGCAGGTATGCAGGCCTGGACTGGCTGGTGCTCCTCCTTCGGCCGCGCGGCCAGGGAGGACACGGCCGTTGCTAACAGTTGGCTCTCAAGCTGACGCACTACAGCGACCTGCCTATTGCTGCTGCGCACGCGACGAACCGATCCGCGTCTGCGTCCATGCGTCTGAGCCCGCGCCCCGCCCGGCCGCCTGCCCTGTGGAGGAAAAGGGAAGGGATCCGCCGTTTCAGGGGGTGATGCCGCACCACACCGGATGCACACTACACTGCACTGCACTTCGTCGTCGTCGTGGTCACGCCGCCTCTAGCTGATCCAGCTGCTCATGCCAAGACTGCGAGAAGCTGGGCCAAGATGATCTACACTTATGGCCTGCTCAGCGCCAAGAAGCCGTCGTCGTGAATAACTCTGTCGCCAGAAGATAGCAACTGGCCACGCCGTCGAGATCGGATCTGTCTGCAGAACGACCACCCGTCACGTCGGCCGGCTTGACGGACCAACGCCCAGGGCAGCGCGCCGCGCCGCGCCGCGCTAAACAGGCAGGACAGTCGCCGCTTGCCCGCTCGAATTGGTAGGAGAGCTGACTCTAAACACCCACGTAAGGTCCCACGTTTGCAAGCCAAACAACAGCCAGCCAAAACAAACACACAAACACCTGCCGTTGAGTGGCACTTTGCCGACTGGATGGCTGACCGGCTGGCAGAGCCCAAAATACCTCGTCCAAGCCGATACACCCCTGTCGGCCCTCTTGTCTCACGACGAGACGCGCAGCACAACCCAAAGCAATGTTTTGAAACCAGGCCGAGAGCATGACTGCGCACAGACTCCCTCTCTTGCTGTCGCCGGTGCTCTATCACAGACAAAGCAAATCGCCGGCAAGCCCACACCCACTCTCACCAACTCCACTGATTCACTGATCCGCTGCATGAACACACTACAACCCAGACCTACAGGATGTACCTGAACTTTGCGCTCCTGTCTCCGAGCGCGCCGTCCTCGTCGGTGAACGCCTCGGTCTCGCTCTCGGCCAGCTTTGCACGCTTGCGGTTCTCGCGCGCAAGGTACAGCATGTTGAGAATCGACCAGAAGATCATGGACACGGCCATGCCGAGCGACACGGACGTGCCGCGGTGGTAGTGGGGCGCCTCGCGCTTGGGGAAGAGCCAGGTTGAGAGGATGCCGCCCGAGTTTGTGCTGATAAAGCCCATCGTGATGCCCGTCACACGGCGGTAGAACGGCGCGAGGTTGTTGGCTGCGGCGTTAGCTAGAAAGCGCATGCTGCAACTCACGCATCCATGTGCTCTGCAGCGGCGCAACAGTGTACGCGCCCATGACCTGCAGGAAGAGTGCGGCGTACAGCGCGTGCTGGTGAGCGGGGTTCTTGGGGTCGTGGCTGATGAAGATGGCGTAGCCAATCACGCTGATCAGACTCGCGAGGATGACGAACGGCCCGCGCATGCTGAAGCGGTCGCTGAGGAAGCACGAGAGGAGCGCGAACGCTGCGCTGCAGACGTACGGTGGGACCGAGTAGAGCTGGACCTTTGTGCCCTTGTAGCCGAGCGACGTGCCGACAATGGTCGGGGTCTGGGGCGGGTCAGCTGCGTGCTACTCACCCCCCACGGCATGGCATGCTTACGAAGAAGGCCATCGAGTATAGGAGCACGCCGGACGCGAAGAACTGGGCGAACATGAACCACATCTGCGGCGCCTTGAGCGCCGACAGCACAGCCGACAGGCTGAGGGTCTGGTCCTCGCCCTGGGCGGGGCGGTCGCGGTCGAGCGCCGCGACGACGGCCGTGCGCTCCTCGGGGGTGAGATACCACGTCGTCCCGGGGCTGCGTGTGAGGAGGCCGAACGCCGCGGCGCCATACACGACGGTCACGAGGCCCTCGCTTCTTGTCAGCTGCGGCGGCGCCACACGCGACCTACATGATGAAGATCCACTGCCAGCCCTTCTTGCCGCCGAGGCCGTGCATGTTGATGATCGCGGCGGCGAGCAGGCCAGAGAACGCGCCGGCGAGCGACGTTGCGCTGAAGAAGAAGGCGACGCGCTTGGCGAGGTCGCGCCGCCGGTAGAAGGACGACAGGTACGTCATGGAGCTGGGCAGGATCGCGCCCTCGGTCGCGCCGAGGAAGAAGCGCGCGGCCAGCAGGCCCGGGTAGTTGTGGATGAAGCCCTGGAACGTAGTCACCAGGCCCCAGAGGATGACAAGGGTCGGAATGAGGATGTGCGGGCCGCTGTGGGGGTCAGTCGGTCGTGCGCGGGGCGCGGGGGGGGAGGGGGGGGGGGGGAACACGGCGGGGTGGCGCTGAGGCGGGCGACGTCCTCTTCGGCGAGGCAGCGCTCCACATGTTTCTTGCGTCTCGAGAGCACGGCACGCTCCTGCTCCCTGAAGGCGCAACGCACAGCGCACTCGCCGCCACCTCCGGCCCACTCACATCTTCTTGATCGCCAGCGTGAGTGGCAGCTCGGCCACAATGTACGGAATGTACGTCGTCGTCAGCGCGAGCGAGTACTGCTTGTCCGTGAGCCCGAGGTCGCGGGACAATCCGGCGGCGTTCGCATTGCCTGTCGTCAGCTCAGCCACCACCGTCACCCGCCGCACCAATGTTGGACCGGTCCAGGAAGTTGAGGAAGTAGACGATCGTAATGGCCGGGAGGAAGATGACGTCGAGCTTGAGCAGCGCGCGGCGGAGCGCGCGCGCGTCCGGCTCGGCGGGCGCAGCGGCCACCTGGTGCTTCTCGTCGTTGTCTGACATTGCGCGGAGGTGGGTGGGTGCATGCGCGTGAGCTCACCCCCCGGCTTTATAACACCCAGTGCGGCTGCCTCGGATTTTGCGCGAGATGCTGACTCGGGTTGTGGTCGCTCGGTCGGCTCGCCTGCCTGCCGAATGCTGCCTGCCTGCCTGCAATCCCGGCGCACCAACCAACCAACGGCCGGCAATCGCAACACCCTCCCTGACGGCAATACCGCGCAGCGGGTACTCTGTGCGTGCAGCAGCACCAGCACGACTCACGTCCAGCTCGAGCGCCGCCGCCGCGAGCCAAGCTCAAAGCCTCTAGGCACCCCCGGGCCCCGTGGAGCCAGCTGAATAGTAGTCAGCTGGACGTACTAGCGCCGCCTGGCGTCGTGTGCAGTGGGTCGCCGCGTCTGCGCACGTAAACATCGTGCAAAACGCACCCGCAACAGCTGCTCCCAAACTCCGCGAGGATCCCGGCCCCGGCGCTTAGCAACACCCCGCCGCCGAGAAGTGGGTCAGCGCGCCGGCTGGGCTGGCTGGGCGTGCGGTCCCTGACTGCGGAGAATCGGCTGCAGCCGGTTTCGGGGGCGGGGGTAGCCGGCGGCGTGGAGGGGTAGTCTCCTTGATGCATGTGCATGGTGCGTGCAATGTGCTGCAGATAGAGCGTGCGTTCGTGACACTGCTCGCGGCCCCACATGCGCGCGTGGTCGTCGGTGTGGGGTTGACGTCGACGAGCTTTATCTTGACCTCGCTTCGATGTTGGTTGCCGAGCCCGCGCCACATGGGCCCATGTGTGCTGCCGTGCACGGGTCGGCGCGTAGCTGCGACGCGATGAGAGACCGATCCAGATCTCGTGTGTAAAGACGAAACGCGGTCCGCAACACCCACCCACACGACCCGCAGCGGCCCCCACGACACACCCACACACCCATGCAGTAGTACATTGGCTCTCTTCACCGCCTACACTTAGAAACTCTACGAAATAATGCTGCAATGTTGCTCGTCGCGACCTTCTAGCCCCTAGTCCTCCTCCTCGCTCTCCACGTCCAGGTCCATGTCCCCGTCGGCGTCCTCGTCGTCCGGCTCGCCCTCGGCATCGTCCTCGTCGTCGTCCTCCTCATCAGACGTCACATACTCCTTGCTCTTGCTCTTCTTCTTGCTGCTGCTGCCTGCGTCGGCCGACGACTTTGGCCGCTTCTTGTCGCGCTCGGCCTTCTCGGCCGCCTCAATACGTCTGTCGGCCAGCTCGGTCTCGTCGAGGTCGTCGTCAGAGTACCCGCGCTTCTTGCTGCTGCTCTTCTTGCCCTTCCTCTTCTTGCTCGAGCCGTACGCGTCGCTGTCCTCGTCCGAGTCGGCGACCACAAACCCGTCGTCCTCGTCGTAGTCCTGCATCTCGCGGTCCCGCGCCGACTCGCGCCGCCGTGCACGCCGGTCGTCGCTGTCGTACCCGTAGTCGTCCTCGTCCTCGCTGTCGCGCTTGACAGGCCGGCGGTTGCGCCCACCAGGCCCACCCTGCGAGTTGCGCGGCCGCGACGGCCGCTTGGTGACCACCTGCTTCTGCGGGCCGGCGCGGCGCAGCAGCTCGTTGACCTTGGCCTGGTCCTGCAGGTCGTTGAGGATCTTGACGCGCGAGTGCTTGGTGTGCTGCGCGCCGACGTGTCTCACGAGCTCGCGGTGCGTCTTCGAGTCCATCGAGGTCGGCACCAGGCTGAGCTGACCGGCCAGAGCGCGTTCCGTCACCAGCACCTGCTCCTCTGACGCCTCGACGCAGAGGAACGTCGTCTCAGTAGAGCCCGACTTCTGCTCGGCTTTCGAGCTCGACGGGTCCTGTGGCCGGGCGAGCGTCGTGCCGTAGCTGGTCGCAAGGTCGAACAGGTCGCTGCCGAGCTGCAGCGACACGCTCCCGTCGCTCCAACGCAGCATGCGCGCATTGCTCTCGCGCACTGGCTTTCCGTCCCCGCCCGTGGCCCAGCGCCAGCGGATCGTGTTGCGCACGCCAATCATCTTGCCCTTGGCCGCGACGTTGTCCTGCGGGTCCTCGTCGTGGTCGATCGTCTCGCGGTAGTACTCGGGCTCGTAGGGCCGCGACTCGATGTTGACATACGCCGGCAGCTTGAGGTGCCATGCCTTGCCGTCCGTCGGCTGCAGCCGCGGCCAGGTCGGCACCGCGATGTTGGCCCACATCTCGGCCACATCCTCGACGTCACCGTCCTCCTCGGCATACTCGAGCGGGTTGCGCGATCCCGAGCGGTCAGAGCGGGCCGGCGTCGTCGAGCGCGACCGTGGTGGACGGCCCTGGTCGTCGTCGTCGTCATCTCCAAACTACAGCGAGGTTAGCTTGTGCCCTCACGGCCGGCACAGCCATCACCCTCACCAGGTCGTTGGCCTGCTCCTCGTCGGCATCCTCCTTCTGGGCGCTCTTTGAGCTCTCGGCACCGGGCGACGGGGCGGCAACTGGCGACTGGGCGTCCTCGCCGCCGAACAGGTCGTTCTCCTCGTCGGACATGATGGATTGGGTGATGTTGATGCGAGAGATGGCATTCGGACTGCCAAACAATGATTTCTGGACACCAGTGACGCCGAATCCGGCGGGACTGCAGGGAGCCACGGACGGCGATATTCGGTGTTAGGGTGGCGGAAGCATTTCTCCGTCATACGGGTAGACTCGGTACTGAGCTTTGGTGACGCCGTCCGCCCAGCCAGGCAGGCCACCCAGCGGCCGCCCGCCCAGCCAGTAGCAAGCAGCAGCAGCTGCCAGGCTGGTGCCATGCCGCCAGCCAGGCAGTCTGCACCCGCACCGCACCCAGGCCACCCACCACCCAGCGCCGTCCGCCGACCCCAGCGCATCCTCGCGCTCGTCGGCCGTTGGCTGCTCGAGGCTGCTGCAACACACTTCCATCTCATCCTCCTCCTCCTCCTACCCACCACTCTCCCCCCCTCCCCTCCTCTCCCGTCAAAATGGCCTCTCGTCTCGCCCTCCGCAACCTCCGGAGCGCCGCCCGCCCGGCTTTCGTCGCCCCCCGCGCCATTGCCTCGCAGTGCGTCGTCGCCGTTTTGATTTTCACGACGAACAAGACCAGCTAACACGTCGCAGGGTCCGCTTCGCTTCGTCGCGTTAGTATCGATTCGTGCCGGGAGATGCTGCAGGAAGAAGACGGGAGCATGCTGTCGCTTGAGATGGGGCTGGAGAAGCAGCGGAGCCCGCACCGATGCCACGACGAATCACTGACCCCAACCACAGAGCCTACTCCCGACGAGAAGGCCGCCGAGATCATCAACGCCGTCCCCTCGACCTCGCTCTTCACCAAGACCAGCGGCATCATCCTCGGTGTCGGTGTCACCGCCGCCGCCATCTCGACTGAGGTCTACGTGCGTGTCTAGAGCTGGTGTCATCATGTGTCGCAATTCGCGGCGACACAGGGTCATCAGCAGCAACCGGAACACATCAGGAACCCCCTCACTGACCCCCACCCGCAGGTCGCCAACGAGGAGACTGTCCTCGCCGCCGCCTTCCTCATCATCTTCACGGCCATCGCCAAGAACATTGGCGGCCCCTACACCTCGTGGGCCAACGGCCACATTGACAAGATCAAGTCGGTCCTCAACGGCGCCCGCTCAGAGCACACCCAGGCCGTGACGCAGCGCATCGACTCGGTCAACCAGCTCAAGGACGTTGTCCCCCTCACCGAGCAGCTCTACAAGGTCGCCAAGGAGACCAACGAGCTCGAGCACGCCAACTTCATTGCCGCCCAGGAGGCCGCCGTCAAGAACGAGCTCAAGGCCGTCCTTGACTCGTGGGTCCGCTACGAGCAGCAGCAGCGCGAGGCCGAGCAGACCGCCCTCGTCAAGACTGTCACCGCCAACATTGCCGCCGAGCTCGAGAAGCCCGCTTTCAAGAAGCAGCTCCTTGAGGAGGCCCTCACCCAGGTCGAGCAGATCGCCAAGTCCAAGCAGATCTAAGCGACTGACCGAGGCGTCGAGTGGTGCGAGCAGTGTCGGCTTCCCGTCGGCACTGCTTGCGTCAAGAGATAGGACGGCAGTAGGTTGATCTCTGGTTCGTCACCACGGATTGGGAACAACAGTAGAAGCGGCTGGGATGGCGCCGCAGAATGCACAAACGCAATAGCTAAAGGGTGGTGGTGGTTTTGTGGTGGGGTTCATCATTGAGTGTCAGTTGCGACCATCGACAACAACGCCGCAACACTCATACTTCATACGCTTACATGTCGATTTGTACAATCAAAGGCTCTACGACTACGGCTCAGATCTAAAGCGTCTCGAGGAAACTTGCGTCGCCGCTCATATCCACAGACTCGGACGGGTCAATGTCCCCCTCCCTTCTCCTCTTGCGCGGCACTGGCGTCGCCGCTCCGCCCGGCACCTCGCTCATCATGCGCTTGGCCTGCTTGCGCGCACGGACACTGGAGCCGGCACTTGGTCCGTGGACCACGGGCGAACCAGTCACGTCGCCCAGGCCGCCGAGCGCGGCCAGAGGGTTGGCAGCGTGCGCATGTGCCAGCGTCGCGGCCGCCGACGTGGACGCATGTGCTGCCGTCGGCGCCACGAACGGGTTGAGCAACTGTCCGCTCGCGAGCGCAACGATCGACTCGAGACCCCTGGCGGACATGAAGTCGGTCGTGAGGTCAAACGACGTGTCCGGGTCGGCGTTGGCTGCGGCCGTCGCAGCAGCCACAGCGGCACCAGTCTCGTCGAGTAATGGCGGCTGGTGGTCCATTTCTGGACGAGCGAGAATGGCCTGCACCTCCTCGGGGGACAGCCTCGTGACCTTGGCCGCGTCGCTCATCTGCTTGACCTTGGGCTTGAGGTGGTAGAACGCGTTGGCGCTCATGACGTCGGGAAGATTAGACAGTAGGTTGTCCTCTTCCGCTACAGGCGGGTTGTCGTAGAGGCCTTGCGCCCAGTCGGGGAAGTCCTGCTGCACCTTCTCGTCCACATGGAACTTGAACAGGATGATGCCACCGACGCCGGCAACAGGTAATCCCTGTGCGTCCTTGGGTCGGAGAAGCGGGAGGTTGTTTCTGTCCCACAGCTCCGGGGGAAGGTGGAACGTCGGCGCGGGCTGCTTGGGGCGGCCCTTGCGACGTAACCTAGCCGACTGGTCCGAGGCATAGACGTCGAGGATGGTGAGCAGCGACCTGGCGGTGCTTGACAACCAGAACTGATCGACGACTTCGTGTGCCTCAGAAGCGCGGGTTCCGCACTGCTGCTTGCGGTACGCATTCCACTCGTCCTCAGTGTACGCGCGCTTGGGGTCGGCGCGCTCGTTGGTCATGGCAGCAAAGTCGATAGTGAGGAGCGTGCGGTAGAGCGCACGCAGCCTGCAGAGGTTGAGAGGCGACGAGTCAAACGCAGCCGCACGGCGAGCAACGAGCGACTGCTGTCTCCGGTACTGGTTCTGCTTTCGGCGCGTGAGTTCGTCCTTGTGCACCTCGCCGCGCTCGCGCGTGAGCTGTTCGTCGAACCGCTTGCTTAGGCGAGTCCAGTATGTTTGGACCGCCTTGACGATCTGTTCGCCGTCGACCTCGGGCTCTTCGACAGAGTACGACTCGTTCCACGCCGCCTTGACATCCTGAATGACCGCGTCGACAAAGGGGCGGACCGACGCTGATCCAACATCCGCGCGGAAGTCGGGCCTGAACTCGTCGACACCATTCACACTCGTCTCGGCAGTCGGCGGGATATTTGTCGGGTCAGGCAGGTCGCGCGATCCCTTGACCTCAAACGATGAAACGGGATACTCGACGCCCAAGCGGCGGTTGGCCATCTTGTGGACGAGATGCTCCAACTTCATGCTGCGACGCTTGCGCCCGAGACGCTTGTCCTCCTCGTAGACCGGTGTGGTGCTTCCCGCCTCACGGAGTTTGTCCTCGCCGTCGGCAAGGGCCGAGTGCTGGCGCGCGTTGCGTGCGCGTCTTGATGACCCAGCGCCGTGACCAGAGATTGGGGCCGACGTGCTGACCAGCGCGTCGTACCGGGCTTTAAGAGCATCGTACTCGGACCGCGGCACATACGCGATGCTCAATCCGGGGTCAATGGTAGGCGGTCCTGATGCACGTCAGCTCCATTACACACCACCACGCACCTCGCCCGTGGATCGAATCAATCAGGTTCTTCACCAGCTCGGCCTGGCGGCGGTTACTGTCCGCCAAGACCTTGAAGCTGCCCATCAGGCCCTGGAGGATGCTCGGCGCGTTCATATTGTCGATAATGGCCTGGTTGGCCGAGCTGAGCTGCTGGAGCGCCGCGACAGCCTTATCAATGCTCTGCACCTGCACCTGGCTGGCGGGGATGAGCGTCGGGTGTGCGAGCTCGGCGGCGGCCTCGGCGGCAACAGGTGCCTGGAGGGTGGGAGCGGTTGGAGCGTCGGCGGCGGCGGTGGCGTGTGCAGAGTGGTCCTCATGGCTACCGGAGATGGCAGCGCGCAGAGCCTCGAGTGCTGCCTCCTCGTCGTGCTGATCGGCGTGCGACGCGGGGTCTTCTACGGACGGGTCGTCGAGGACGGGGAAAGTGACGTCGTCGCCCGAGTGGGTGAGGGGCAGGGAGAACGAGTCGAGTGACGGCTGTGCAGCTGATGCTGCTGATGAGGGTGGCCGCGACATGCTCAAGGGATGGCGCTTTGACTGCGCGGAGATCTGAGCAATGTGGTGGCTGGGTGTGTTGTTGTGTGTTGACGCTTGGTGGGCCTCGTCGCCTCGGCGTGCGGCCCAGGTGGACAACAAATGTGGAGGACGGGGTGGATGGGCGAGTGGGCGGTCGGACGGCTGACGGCGTTGTTGATGGCATGGCGAAAAGGCGTGCAGACGAGAAACGTGGGTCGAGTGACACCAAACAAGCGGGCCTATGCAACTCAACCCACTAACGCCGACCATGTGGCACTTGGCACTCAACCCTTACAGCTTACACCACGCAGCATGCAGAGGACATCTGTAATGCATAACGAGTGGTTATTGTTAAGGGGGGAATCAGGATGGAGCATGACTAGCACAAGGTTGACAACACGGGGCAAGATACTATAGCTGTTGCCAAAGTCTTACACATACAGGACGTCGATGAACGTCCTGGCCACTTCGTCAACAACATAGGGTCCGGCAACAGTCTGTCCAGCTCCTAGAGTCCGAGGTCAGCGGGGATCACAGGAGGCACATAGCGGACGTACCATACAGTGCGACCATCGTTCCGTCCTGGGTAGGTGACTTCTTCTCCTGCTGAACCACCTCGGCGAGGTCAGACAGCAGCTTGTCGACGTTGGCGGCGCTGAGGCGCTGCAGTCGTTAGCGGCTGCTGCGAGTCTCCAGTCCAACAGCTACTTACAGTGAAAGCCATGTGCAATGCTGGGGGGTCTGCGAGGCCGTTGAGATGCCAGCCACGCTTGCTCATGGCATCACCAATCGAGTAGATGCTGAGCGTCCTAGAGCTGAAGGCGACGACTGAGAGTTGGGGGTTACCCAGGATGTAGAGGTCGTTGGCGAAATTCTGGCGGATCTCGGATGCGAAGTGCCGTGCGGCACCGATAATCTCCTGACAAGACTTGGTGTAGCCTCTGTATCGATGTCAGCGTGGGAGCAGAATGGGGTCGCAAGCGCGACTTACTCCATGCCGATGTAGTTGACTGTCGCCCAGGCGCCAGCGATGATGGAGCCGGGTCGTGAGCCAGCCATGGAGGGGCTAGCGTAGACACCACCCGCCCACTCGGGCATCGAGAAGTACTGGAATCGACGGAACGCCTCTGAGCGGTACATGATGATGGACGAGCCTGGAACAGTCAGTTTCGGTTATCCGAGACACCGCCCCGGCCACTCACCTTTAGGGCAGAAACCGTACTTGTGCTACAGAAGGGTCAGAAGCCAAGTACGAGGCGCGACAAAGACTCACAGTATCGCAGCTGATTGCGGTCACACCGGGCACCTGGAAATCAAACTTCGGGAGGCCCTGGGCGAGACCGGCACGCTCTGCAAAGGTGATGATGAACGATCCGAGACAACAGTCGACGTGAAGACCGATGTTGTACCGTGTGGCGAGAAGACCGAGCTCTGGGATAGGATCCTTTGGTTCACCGTCAGCTGGTGGCACAATGTGCCTTCTCGGCAACTTACCACAATGCCATCTGGGAAGTTGGGTGCCGAGCCGACAATCATGATAGTGTTGGCGTTGCTTGTGACGTCAGTAACTGATCAGCCACAACAATGAATTCCAAGGCCCGGCCGCCCCCCGAATCAACCCACATGAATCTCTTGACGTGCTTTGGCTCGACCTGGCGCGTCTCCGGGTTAACCGGCACAGTGTGAATCTTGATACAGAAGTATTGAGCCGCTTTGAAGAACGCGGCGTGAGCGGAGGCAGGCACGACCCTTCGCCGAAAGTTAGTCGGGCTTCTTGTCGCCAACACAGGGTGCTTACATTTCGGGCTCGGTGATGCCTTTGGTAGCACGTGCCCAGTCACGGTGCGTCTTGACAGACATGAGGATGGACTCGGTACCACCAGAAGTAGCTGTGGCGATGTCAGTTCTAGGCCGGACTCTTGGATGGATGACGTTGCCCGCAGGCCCGGGCTAAACATCTGGACCACGTACTGGTGCCTGCTCCTCCTTCACCATGGAATCTGAAGACCAATGTCAGCGGAAATTGCCTATACGGCGCAGGGTGGGATAGCTCACAGCTTGAGGACCATGGAGACGAGCTCGGCCTCCATCTTGCGTACGCCGGGGAAGACATCGGGATGCAGAGGGTTGGTGAGCAGGAACTCGGAGGATGCCTCTGAAATGACTTTGGAGAGGTCGTCTCCGCCCTGAATGTGTGAGGCGTGTTCAGCTGAGACCGATCGGAGCAACACTGCGCGGCGGATGGGGGAGCCGAACAACGGCCCGAGCCCCATTGACCCAAGCCGAATACGCTTCCGCTATTGCACTCACATGGTACACGGCACCGCTGACACGTCCTTCGTCGACGTCCGAGTGCTCTAGCTTGTGCAGGTTGGCCCATTCCGACCGGAGCCACTCGAGGTCCCGGCCGGTTGCTGGTATCTCGCGGACATTGGTGAGGTTAACTCCCTCCGGATAGGTAGTTGGCGCCAGCTTTGAGACCAAATCGGCACGGACTTTGGCTAGCTCAGTTGTGACCTCGCGGCGAGCGCTGGGGAGGCGAAGCAAGAGGCTGACGAAGAACTAGAGTGTAAGTACTCAGTAAGGGTACACACGTACGTTCTTGATAGCTGCATATGCCTGGACGCTGGTGCCAACGACACCATAGGCATAAAGGTGGCGGTAAACCCGAAGGCTGATCTTTAAGAGTAGATAGATGCGAACGAGTGTGGAGAGTTGGATAAGCCTATGCACGAGGACTGCGGTGCGTGGCCCTGGTTGCAGGGCAGATAAAGATGACCAGGCAGGCATCTTGAGTGAGTGAGGTGGGATATGGGAGAAGGATTGATGGAGCGAGGGAACAATGGAGATAGATGTATGATGGAAGGGGGTGAGCTGCGTCTCTCTGAACTAAAAGGACGTATGCCTGGTGGCC
The DNA here is from genome assembly GCA_026725045.1 of Vanrija sp. TS_01. Taxonomy (NCBI): domain Eukaryota; kingdom Fungi; phylum Basidiomycota; class Tremellomycetes; order Trichosporonales; family Trichosporonaceae; genus Vanrija; species Vanrija sp. TS_01. Next base: position 413,710 of record JAPKIE010000018.1, on the reverse strand, counting down.
AACTCCGAGTTGGGCAACTCTAATGGCGCAGCATCCGGGCCTTAATGATGATGCCACTTTGTTAATGAGGGCCCGAGTTCATTAGGATGGCTTGCGGAGGACGGTGCGGCGAGTCTTGACCGTGCTGGCGTCAGTCTGGGGGCCCGAATTTCCGCCGGTCCCTGACGTCACATCATGGCTTGCTGCGGCTGCCTGCTTGCTCGAAACGAGCCCGGCACGCTACATCCTTCATCCTTCCTTGGGCGACATCAAAGGCAACGGTTGACTCACCCACCGTCACTTTTATATCACTCAACACTTTGGGTTTGGGTCTTTCCTTTGTTATCCCCACCCCACAGATCAGATATCAGAGACATGCCCGAACTTCCAGGTCAGGAAGATGCTTCCCTGTACAAAGCATTAACTAACTCCCAACTTAGAGGTCGAACGCGCCCGGCGGCTCATTGCCGACACTTGCACGGGGTACACGATTAGCGAGATTGACGCAGTTGACGACAAGATTGTCTACTGTGGAGAAGGAGAACATGTGGCGTTTGTATGTAGCCGTGTCGCGTGCATGGGGCAGGGCGGGTGCGCGTGGGGCATCAGGAGGCTGACGGGTAAATAGAACAAGGAGCTCGTTGGCCGAACTATTACCGGCTGCGAGCGCCGAGGGAAGCAGTGAGTTGGGGAACGAGCAGGGCCTGTGCTGACGGTGTCAGGTTCTGGATGACGCTCTCTGGGGATGGAAGGCTGCCAGTGATGCACTTTGGCATGACGGGAATGATCCAGGTAGGTGGCTACGGAACGGCAGCGCTGCCAGGTAGCTTTGCTAACTGCTCAGCTCAAGGGGCAGGAGCCAACATGGTATCGCAAGAAGGCCTATGAGACGTCTGATGTGTGGCCACCTAAGGTAAGGCGTGCAGTTGAGACGGTGCTGACGGTACACAGTTCTACAAGTTGTGCGTACCCTCTCCGTTGCGCTGTCTAACGCCAGCATCATGAAGCTCTCGCCTCCCGCAGGCTCCGAGCCACAAGAGCTCGCGTTCATTGACGTCCGGCGGCTTGGTCGATTGCGCCTTGTTCCCGACCCGGTCATCTCGCACCCTCCTCTTTCAGAGCTGGGCTTTGACCCAGTCCTTGACCATCCCTCGTTAGAGGAGTTCAAGGAGCTCATTGGCAACAAGAAGGGCACGATCAAGGGTCTGATCATGGACCAGGCGTTCAGTGCGGGCGTTGGCAACTGGGTGGCGGACGAGTGAGTTGTGCGACGCATAGATAGTCTCTGACTTCGCAGGGTCTTGTATCAAGCAAGGATACACCCCAGTTGCCCGGTCAACCTGCTCACGGACCACGACGTGTCCGAGCTGCATCGCCTACTTCGCGAGATTCCGGTCAAAGCGATCGAGGTTAATGCGGACTCGACCCAGTTTCCTGAGGATTGGCTCTTCCGCTGGCGCTGGGACAAGGGCAAGAAGCCGAAGGCGAAGAAGGCCAAGGGGGAGAGCCAAGACGCCGAGGAGGATGTGAAGCCGAAGGGACTCGAGTTCTTAGCTCTGGTGGGTGAGCTTCCCGACGGCGGTAGCTAACCCGCGAGCCTGATGGCCGGAAGGCGACCATCTCATTTGTCACGGTCGGTGGCAGGACGAGTGCGGTTGTGGATGAGCTTCAGAAGCTCCCTTCCGGTGGCGGGGCCAAGGCAAATGGCAACAATACGACACCGAAGAAGCCCAAAGCTGCGGCCAAGAAGCGCCCAGCAGACTCGGTGAGTCCCAACGTAATGGCCGATCTAACACTCTCAGGATCTTAGTGACCTGAGTGACACCGAGGTCGACGAGCCTGTGAAACCGGCGCCGAGGGCATCCCGAGGGGAGCGTGCCGCGCGCCGTGCCGCACCAGAGGTCAAGGAAGAACCGGCGAAACCAGCGTCAAAGCGGTCGCGACGATAGACCCGACCCGAAATGCGCTCCTGTATCAGATCGAGTCTGCTTATGCTTCTGCCATGTATTTTGGATCTGATTGTAATCATGATATAGGGTCGGATGACATTTCCGTGTCGGAATAAAGCAACAGTCGCAGGCTGGCCTCCACCCGTGCCGGCCGTGCCGACCAACTGCCAGCCGGGCCGCAGCGCCCGCAACGAGCTCTTTCGTCATTTGCCCTTGACGTGCCGCCGCAGCCGCACCCTTGGGGGCATCCATCACTCATCCACTCAGTCAGTACCGGACCCCCCTTGCCCAGACGGATCTGTACCACACACGACGCCAACGCATATCTCTCTTCCCACCTTTATATCATGTCTCTTGCTACCACCACCACCCGCCGCCTCGCACTCACCGGCACCCGCTCGCTCCGCACCGCGCTGTAAGTGACGCCAGACAACGTCGTGGCGTGCACGACTCGGTGGTCAGTAGCCGTGACTAACCCTAAACGCCTTGCCCCACGACTACGGCTACGTCCCCCGCACACCCGTACTGCCGTGCTGCCTTCCTCGTCGTGCTCATCCTCCCATTCCATCCACCTCCATCACCTCTCCATCCTTCCTTCCTCTCTCGGCGACCAATCTCCTTCAGCTCGCTCCGCTCAGCCCACACCGTTGCCAACACCACACCCCGCTTCACCGCTCCCCGCCGCACCCACATCCAGATCCCCAAGATGTGTGAGTTGGCTACCGCTGGACGGAGTCCCCGATGTCACAGCTCACGCCCCCAGCCGCCTCTGCTTCCCTCGCGACCTCGGCCAAGCCTGAGATCAAGGCCGGCGACAAGTTCCCCTCGGTCGCTATCCGCACCAAGGACTTCAACACCACCGTCGACTTCAGCACCCTCAAGGGCAAGAACGTCCTCGTGACTGTCCCCGGCGCGTGAGTCGGCTTCCGAAGCCACTTGGGTCAAGCCGCTCACCGACCCAGCTTCACGGCCACCTGCCACTCGCAGGTGCCCGGCTACTTTGAGCTCTACAAGGAGTTCAAGGGCAAGGGTGTCGACGAGATCTACGCCGTGACCGTCAACGACCTCTTCGTCACCAACGCCTGGAAGGACAACCTCCTCGAGCAGTCGGGCCTCAAGGAGGACGAGGCGCCCAAGTTCGGTACGTGTAGCATGCAAAGCACAGCTGACCACGCAGCCGCCGACGACAAGACCGAGCTCGCCGAGGCCATCGGCCTCACCCTCGACGCCCGTGGCGGCCTCGGCTCCGTCCGCCTCAAGCGTGCCGTCATCGTCCTTGAGGACGGCAAGGTCGTCAGCGCCATCGTTGAGCCTGACTCGGGCAAGTGTGAGTGTAGCAGCTACCTCCAGCCGGTCAATCTGAATTAGCTGACAGACTCCCAGCGACCGTCACCCAGGCCGACAACGTCATCAAGACCATCTAAGGTCGCGATGTGCTGACTGGCAATCAAAAAGAGCCGCAGTAGCGTACTAAACAGAATCGATGAATGGAATGAAGTTGAACGTGTGGGAGCCGTACGGAGTCGAGCGCGGTGTACTGACCCTCTGCTGACGCCATGGAAGTCGCTGTACTGAAGGTGGGTAGCTCGGCATCAGCCCTTTCTCGGCGGCTTGTCGTGCTATGATCATCGTGCAATGTTGCATAGACGTGGGCTGGCGTGCCGCAGACGGCGTCACGCAGCAGTGGATGGCGTGTCAGCTTGGACTGCACGTGTGCAGGTCTGGAGTGGTGACCAGTTCACCATGGGGCTCTTCGTGCGCTGCCATATCTGCACCACGCTCATGTCGGGCAGCCGCACCGAGCCGGTCTTGCACGGACAACTGCGTGAATAACAGCCTTCATCACGGCGAACACCTGGAGACAGCGCGGCAACAACGCCCCACAGCGTCCGCACCCAACGCCCCACACGCAGATCCCCATGACCACCGCCCCATGGTGAAATCCAGCGATCGCCAGAGGTGCATGCATAAAAACCAAAAGAATACGCTTTGGTATGCGCTTCTGTTCTCCTGACTGTGATTCGAACACAGGACCTGCGGATGTGAAAGTAACCAATTACAGTCCGACGCTCTACCAACTGAGCTATCAAGAGGCGATATTTTCACATTTCGTCAGATAGCCTTGGGCCGATCGGCATTGCTTCCGTGGGGTGCGTGGCAGATCGCCGCTGTGTAGGCACACTCGGGTCACTATGCAAGTGTTGGGCGCAATAGACGCCGCAAACTGGGCGTCGGTGTGCACTGCCGTACACTATACATGTGGAGTAAGCATGCACAAGCTTATGCACCGGTGTCTCGGAGAATCGTTTGCGCGCCCTCCGATGTTTCACCACTGTCTCACCACCCTGCGCGTGGTCGCCGCGGCTGCTGTACTACAGTATGCATGCTCGACCGTAGTGTTGAGCAGTCTCAGCCGAAGGGAAGTGTGCTCTCCCGGCCTTGTAGCGCGCAGAAGGACGAGGGCGCCGTGCACACACCGCGCCGATCACGTCTGTGCACGGGCACACACGCTGCGCCCCGCTCAGGGATGGCCGAAGATTTCGCACTTCATCCAAGGCCGCTTAGCTCAGCTGGTTAGAGCATTGTACTAATAACTCGATGGTTATCAGTAATGCAAAGGTCGGCAGTTCGATCCTGTCAGTGGTCAAGATATCCTTTTGGGGTGCCCCTTTAGCGTTTTGGCGTCGTGGGCAGTTGACGACGTTGCGGTTGAAGAAGGTCAAAACATGTTGCTGATCTGCAGCCGAGATGCATGATGCTAGATTGTGGATTGCATGTGCGGGTCTGTGTGTGTGTGATGGGCGGATCGTCGTGATGGCCTACCTCCTTGTGCTATTGTTACCGGGGCCAGCACGGCTACATGACCACCTGTTCCCCACTACCGAATGCATGGTCTACAAGTATCAATCTACAGTGCTACAGCTTTGCCCGGGCCTCGTCCTCGGCACACGCGCCCCACTTATAGAACCACTGAGACGCGCGGCGCACCATCTCGGGGGTACAGATGTGGCCGACCCCGGGCTGGATGTACTGGGCCGTGTTTTCGCGCCCCGCCTCAGCGACGACAACGGGCCACGACTCCTTCGAGAAGGAGGGGGGCACAACCTGGTCGAGCTCGCCATGCAGCGCGAGGATCTTGCGGCCCACCCACGTGCCGGCCGGCGTGGGCTCCTCGTAGAACTGCTTCACGTGCTTGGGGTAGTACATTGTCTTCGTGCCGAGCGTGCCGTCCGCGCGCCAGAGGGCAGTGTGCACGTTCACCAGAGAGTCGGGAGGGCATGAGATGATGGGCACTGCGATACGAAGACGAGGGTCTGCAGTCGTCAGTGCCGCCATGGCGAGGTAGGGACTACTCACCCGCCTTGAGGAGGCGCCAGAGGAGGTGCCCTGCATAGGTTAGCTGCAATGCACGCCACGTAGGTTGGCTACCCACCGCCGAGCGACACCCCCGTCAGCATGTACTCTGCGATGCGGCGCTCTGCAAATGGGAACAGGTAGTCCTCGAGGTAGCCCATGATGAGCAGGTGGTCCTGGGCACCACCGGCTGCGCCGTGTCAGTGAACGGGCAGGCCGCGCCATTGCAATGCCGTACTCAGCGTAGTTGCCATGGCCGTTCTGCAGAGTCAGCAGGCACGACAGGAGGTACAGCGAAACCAGCCCCGTCAACTCACAGTCGCAGCGGGTTGTTCTTGTACGACAGCTGGTCCTTCTTCAGCCTCCGCTTTCCGTGGTTGCGCTGGTCCTGCGGCGGGCGTCAGCTGCGAGTCTCCAAGCACGCTACCACGCACAAGCGTCACGATGATCACGTCGCGGGTGACCTTGGCCTTGCCCTCGGCGCCGAGCCTGCGGATCTCGTGGAACATGCCGGACGCAAAGTTCTCCATCTGGGCCGCCTTGTTCGCCCAGCCATGAGATACAATCTGGCACGCGTCAGCGGGGGCGTCGCGTCTCGCTGCAGGGCCGACGCACCACCACGTTGATGGGCTTGCTCGAGCCTGCAATCTCCTCGAGACCGTACACGTTGACATCGAGGTCGACCATGGTCAGCTCCTTCTTCGAGCACGGCGCGTAGCCGAGGTTGAGCGTCGGGAAGTCCATGACGTGCGCCGGGTCCTGCGACTTGTTGCTCGGGATCGCAGGGAGGACGGGCTTTGCTCCTGTCATTGTGGGTATGCTGTTTGTGGTGGCGAGAGAGTCTGGTGTCAAGATGTCAATTGAAGAGGTCTCTAAGTACTTACCTGTGGGGACGGAGTCTGCCCGGCCGAATCAGTAGTAGGCCCACTACGATGCCCGTTGCCCCGTCCGTCCTGTTTTGCATGTGGAGGCGCACGATACCCGAAATACTAGATCGACGGTGACCTCATTACCGAACGCCGCGATGGGGTATTTCGAGCCCTCTCGGATGACGTGAGCAGGGTTGCGTGAAGAGTATCTTATCAGTAGGTGCAGTCCACTTGTTGGCGAGCATTGGAGCACGAGGACGGGTGCAGGGGAGTGAGGTAGATAAGCAGCAGGCCTCGGGATAAGCATGTCTGTTTACTCCAGTCGCCGAAGGGCCCCGCGCCCGCACGCACACAGATCGGCGCCACCCCCTCCGCATCTCGCGTCTCCACGCCTCCTCGCACCCGTCTCGCACCTTTGTACCTTCGCACCCCCTTGGCTGCCCACCACGCGTTCTTGTCCGCTCCTTCAGGCGTCGACAGGGTTGCCATGCCCCCCAGTGAGCGAATCATGCGCGCTGCATGCATCCCCTCGCCCCGGCGCGCCCGCCAAAGGCTTCCCCTCCCTGGTCTTCCCATCGGCCGCTTAGCTCAGCTGGTTAGAGCATTGTACTAATACCCTGTCGGTGTCAGTAATGCAAAGGTCGGCAGTTCGATCCTGTCAGTGGTCAGATATTTGGTGCGATGCCCGAGTGGTTAAGGGGAATGATTAGAATGACTTCTTCCAGGTTGATGGCCTGGTCGAGCAGCTAGTTATCATTTGGCGTCAGCCGCCTGGGTTCAAATCCCAGTCGCACCTTTTGCTGGGGGTAGCAGCGGTGACTGGGGAGTCGAAGAGGGATGTCGGCGGTATGGGTTGACTGGAAACATGTTGGTGTCAAGGTATCTCGTTGTGGTGGTGGGGGAAGACACGCGAGCCAAGAGGTGTTACAATCGACGCGTCAGTGCTCTAGGTCCTAGTGAGCATATCATAGCTCCCTCCTACAGCTCCTTCTCCTACTCAAGATCGCGCCGGCATGACATTCATCGGCATCTACATTCTACTGCAACAGATCATGTTGTGTTTCATCTGAGATCTGAGAGGGTGCCCTCTCCTCGAACACACAAACGCGCCACTCAGAGCTCAAAGGTGAGGAAACCGTTGACCACGTCCTGGTAGTTGGGGTTGTCCTCGCGCATGGCATGGCCGGCCGAAAAGTCGACAAAGAACGAGCCGTGGCCCTTGATACCCTTGAGCTCGTCACTGGGTGGTCAGCTCATCTCAAGGGGCAAGTCCCCACGTCGCGCTCTCGGGCACAATCGTAAGCTTGGCCTCGACGGCGCCGCCGATATACGTGCCGCTGACGTGCGCAGCGAACGAGCCCTTCTTGCCGCGGATGGTGCCGGTAAACACCTGCATGCCGCCTGCGTGTCAGCCGTGGCAAATGGAGATGAAAGCCTCACCGAAGCAACCGTCCTGCGCCTCCGTCTTGTCCTTCTTCGCGTCCTTCGAGTCGGAGAACTTGAACCTGAGGGTATCAGACGTGCCTGTGTGCCTGTGGCGGTAGCAGACTCACATGCACATGGTGTACGCGGCAGTCACCTTGCCCTGCATCTCGCCAGTGTACGCGCGCTCCGAGATGGCGATGCAAGGGCTGTACGGGAGCTCGTAGGACGACTGGACGGGGTTCTGGTCCCAGCTGGTCATGGTGAACTGGGTGACGACTTGGGGGGTTAGATCTACATCGCAGAGAACAAACACGACTCACTGGTGACGGGAGCCATTGTTTCGACTGCTGTAGGTTGAAGATGCTGCGAGAGCTAGAGTTGATGTAGTTGAGAGTGAAGGTGACAGAGAGAATGCAAACTAGAGAAGACAGACGAGGGAAGACAAAGAGGGGAGACGAACGAGGGAAGACACGCGAGGGAAGACAGACAATGGCGTCTCTCCACATATCGTGCGCTGAGCGTTGCTGCCGGCGCCTTCACTGGACGCTGGACACTGCACTGCCGCGTTAAATTCTGCCTCGGTGACTCTTCGAAAGCGACAGTGACTAGACTCCACTTCACAGGGGGTACTGTAGATTAGTTCTCGACCGCCTTCCCCAGGGGGCGACCACGGGCAGGCAGGTGTCGACGCGTTGGCGACGTGACGGCGGGCAGCGAGCTGATCACACAAGCGGATCCAATGGGACGACCCGATGCATCGAAGAATGTGGTGCGACGGGGTGCAGACTATTCAAACTCGACGTGCAGCTCGCATGGGATGGGCGCAGTGGGGTCATTGTGGCCGGTTTCATAGCCACCATGGCCGCGGATACCCTCGAGCTCGCCCCTGTGCGATTAGATTGTGACCCAGCGTGCAGCGCCACATCACGCCAAACACACCCACTCACGTTGCTGTTTCCGGGATGATGGTCCAGCTGGCCTTGGCGACACCGTTAATGTATGTGCCCTTGCTCGAGGCGGCAAACGAGCCCGTCTTGCCCAGAATCGAGCCTTCAAATACCTGCTCGCCTTCGAATGTGGCTTCCTTTGGGTTGGCGGTGTGGTACGTCCTGCCCAGCGTCAGTGTGGCCGCACGGTAGCTCAGCACCCAAGCCACGCACATGATGTACGCCCCGATACCCCAGCCGCGCATCTCATCAGTGTCGAACTGTCGCTCCATGGTCACAAAGGTCGTCTTGATCGGCAGCGCGCGGCTGGCCTTGACGGGCGCCTCGTCCCAGCTGAGCCCGGTGAACGTTGCCTTGACTGGGGTCAGCGGGGTTCGCGGGACGGACGTACTGGTGGTGGGAGACATCGGATGGCCGAGGGGCTCGCTGGATCGCTGTCGCGCCGTCGGCATCATGAGGCATGGCGTCTTTTGAGTGTGGCCGTAGCTGTCCAGTCAACTGGCGTCAACCGGCGTAAACCGGCGTCAGCTCGTCGGCGAGATCTACGTCAAGGGCCCCCCAGGCGACCGCGTCCCGGAACGAGCAACCAGGGCGTTACGACCCCCTGTGGCCCTGTATGGTCGTTACGCAGAGCCGACACAGACAGAGCACAGAGAGCGTGCTGCGGATAAGCGGGGCACTCGAATGGCACCGTTCAAGGAAGGGCCAGGGAGCCAGTCGCGTCAACCACCGTCAGCTCATTTGGCCTCTCGACACTTGGCAACTCGACCTCCTCAATGTGCTCTCCATGGTCCGACGGCCAACAACGCCTAAGACACCAAAGCCCACACAAGCAATACCACCGGGCTCTGCAGCACATCGCGCAGATGGGCGATGCGCAAGCCCGTCTGACACAGGGGTCGCTTGTTAGCCAGTGGCCGCGCTGCGCCTCCGTGCTCATTGTCTCGTCACCTGATGTCTCAGTCATCAAAGTCCACTGAGAGAGATGCTAGACATTCCTCGTCCTCCCTCTCCACCGCTGCACTCATCGGCTCATGGCGCGAAATGCATCCCTAGCCGGCAGTCACACCCGCACGATCGGGCCAAAGTCGGGCGGATGAGATAAGAAGTCACCGGACTCGGCCGGCCAGACGACGTCATAGTTGTGAGCGAGACCCGATCCGAAGGACTACGAGCCATCAGCACTAGTTCTCATAAACACAGGTGCCGACCGCTGTCTGCTCTCACTGCTCCCCACCCGCCACCGACACCATGCCCAAGGAGTTCTACATCCGCGAGGAGCTGACGGCGCTCAGCGCCATCCCACAGCGCGCGCTCGACGCGCTGGCCGACGACTCGTCGCTGCCCGTGTGCGCGACCTGCGCGACGCAGTACCCTGCCCCCCGGCGCGACTGTACGCATGCCAAGCTGGCAGGCAGCGCTGATCACTGACAGGCCCGGTGTGTGAGGACCCCCGCCAGTGGGTGCCGGGCACCGGGCAGGCGTGGACGACGCTCGGCGAGCTCGTCGCCGAGCGGCGCAACCACCTCCTGCGCGACGTCGAGGACCCACGCATCTCGCTCATCGCGACCGAGCCGTTCTTCGCCATCGCCCAGACACGTGAGTGTCTCCTGTGTGTGCCATGCTGAGGCCAGCGTTCCTGCTCGAGACATACGACGGCAGCTTCATCTGGGACTGCTCGGCCGTGCTCACCCCGCCGCTGATCGCGCACCTTACCCACCTTCGCCGCCCGCTCAAGGCCATGGCCATTAGCCACCCGCACGTGAGCTTCACCGGAGACGGAGGCCAAATCTCACCCTTTCCCAGTTTTTTACAACCTCGCTGACCTGGGCACGCGCGCTCGGCGTCCCGCTGTACATCAACGCGCTCGACAAGGAGTGGTACCAGCGGCGCGAGGGCGCTGGCGCCGACGAGGTCGTCTTCTGGAGCGGGACGCAGCGGCTAAGCAGCACGCTCACGCTCATCGAGTGCGGCGGGCACTTTCCCGGCTCGTGCGTGCTGCACTGGGACCGCGCAGGCGAGCCGCTCACGTCCGACGCGGACGCGCGCGCGCCGGACACAGGGCTGCTCCTCGTCGCCGACACGGTCATGGTGCAGCCGACGCAGAAGGGCATCACGTTCATGTGGAGCATCCCCAACGCCATCCCGTTGCACCCCACCGACGTGCTCCATATTCAGAAGGTCCTCCGCGAGTACGACTACGACTCGATCAGCAGTACTTGGCCCGACAGATGGGTGCGCGCCGGCGCAGCGAGGATCTTCGATGACAGCGTCGAAACCTACCTGTCTGCCACGGGCTGGGAGCGGGGCCGCGGGGATGAGCTGGTACCCAGGCGTAAGAAGTAGGGGATTGTAGCTGAAAGGAACTGTGTACTGCAAGGAAAGCATTGGGGTTTGGCTACTGTAGCTCGATGCAACGCCGGAAGAATACATGCAGACACCACACCATACTCATGCAGGATAATACAACAATCGCCCTCGTCTACCTCCGCACCGGGCCACCGCGCCGTGGGCCAGCACCAGCATAGCCACCACCGCCACCTCCGCCGCCGCGCGCAGCCTTGCGCGCCTGGTCTTCCTTCATCAGCCGCTCCGCCTCGCTCATGAACGCCTTGGGCTTGCTGCTCTCCTCCTTGGGCTCCGTCTTGGCCGATTTGGCCGTCTTGAAGACGTTGGTCGGCGCCGCACGCTTGAGGGGGTTACCAATCTTGAGCGGGTTGGCGGGGGCCGCTGGTGCCGCGCCGAGCGACGAGCCGATGGTACCGAAGGAGATCTTGGGCTTCTCGTCCGTTGATGCTGCCGCGCCGCTCGACTCGCCAGGCTCAGCCTTGGAGAAGCTCAGTGTGATCTTCTCGCCCTCGACCTTTTGCAGACCCTGCTCGGGCTTGTCGTCGTCCGCGCCGACCGCTGCGCGCGCACGCGCAATCTGGTCCTCGAGCATCTTGCGCTCGCGCTCCTCGCCGTCCATGGTCGCACGCTCCATCTTCTGCAGCGCTGCCTGGGCTGCGTCAACTGCTGCGCCTCGCCAACACCTCTGCGCCACTTACCTGCTTCTGCAGCGTCTTGGGTGAGTTGTCGATCCACTGGATCCACAGCCCCTTGTCGTCCTCGTCGACCTTGACGATACCGGCCTTGCCGAGCGTTCCGACGAACCCGCTCAGCGTGACCCAGCGTGTCGCGTTCATGTGGACGTGCTCCTTGTCCTGGATGTACTCGTTGTACACGGCATTCGCGCGCACGCGCTGCGTGTTGTGTCGCGACTTGAGGAGGGACAGGAACTCGTACTGAAACTGACGACTGAACTCCGCGATGGTCGCACCCGCCTTGGGTCCAACAGCAATGATCTTGCGCAGGTGGGGCTCGGAGCGACAGTGGGCTTGGAAACCGTTCTCGTCACGCATCTGCTTCTCGCAGATCTGACAGTACCATCGCAGCCTTCCGAGGCCTGCAGAGTCAGTTGGGTGTTGAAGTATGGTAGGGAGACACCCACCTTTTGCCTTGGCGGCATTGGCCATCGCCTTGGTTGAACCGGCCTCTGCGCGTCCCATTCTGCGTGCGCTGCGTGTCTGGGTGGTAGAGTGAAGATTGAGGCAAAGGAGTGGGCGATGGAGAACGAGGAAAGAAACCCAGGTGGTGTCATCAACTGAAATCGTTGTGGTGAAAAGCTTCCGCTATTCAACTAATTACAAGCCCTCCTAATTGATCGCATTGGGTGGCAATAATGCTCAACCACTTGGAACACTCGACGCGCATCATCGCGCTCAACGTCGATCAGTTCACTCACCCAGCCGACTCATCATCCACCACACTCCCAAACGGCACCCGCACAATGGTCAACCTCGCGCCTGTGCGTCCCGGGCAGCCATTGACCGACTTCCAAACGAGGAGAATACAGCGCCGTCTTGAGGATCTCGAGGTGAGTTGAGTCGTGCGGGCGTTGCGTTCGAAGGAGCTGTATCTGGCTCCCGGTGCTCATCATGCAAGATGACTACTCGCCCAGTCAAGGCTGCCATGCTGATGGGGTACCCGCTATCACTGGCCTCACACACCCTGCTCCAATCCCCACACACTCACACGCGCAGCGCACCAACCCCACCGACATCCCACCGGCGTCCTTCAAGCCGCCTGACCCGGCCCCCAACACGCCAGCAGCGCTCGCCCTCGCCGCCGCAAAGAAGAAGCAGACTCCAAACGTGAGGAGAGCGCTGTACGGCAAGAAGTCGCTGCGCGACTGGCTCGAGGAGCTCCCGGCGACGCCGACACCGCCGTACGTCACGGCCGCGGCGCCCGAGCCGGCCACGCCACCCCGCAGGCTGTGCGCGAGCTGCGGCTATATCGGCGCGGTGCGGTGCTTCCGGTGTGGGGAGTGGAGCTGCGGGAAGACGTGCGCCGAGGTGCATGAGCGCGACGGGGGGTGCGGTGTTGGCGCGTGAGTGTCGACCGGAACAAGAGCGCTTCGTGGCCTCCACGAGGTGTGTCACGGTGCAGGCAGCCCACACGCCTGCGAGGATCACAGCAATTACGACGTCGAAGAGATACCCAGCATGCATATACCACTCCATGCGCAGACCTGACTTGACGTGGAGAGGGGTTGTATTTACTTAGGACGATCAAACACACCAAACACCTCAAAGAGGACCCGACCCTGTCGAGATCATCAACAAGTTTGCCGGCTCTCGTGGTGTAGTGGCTATCATACTCTCTTAGGGCGCTGAAGCATCTTAAGCATTGGGAGTGGTCCTGGGTTCAAATCCCGGCGAGGGCCTGTGTTTTTGGGTTTCCGCTGCTCATGGGTGCAGTGGACGATGCGTTCTTTTGACCTTGGCAAATGAGAAGACGAGTGGCAGAAAATGCCACCCTGCAGGTGTCGTTGGGGTCCAGCCCGTAGATCGCATATGCCTCGGTCGGCTACCGGACGTAAGGAGAACGAGCCGCCTCGATGCTCACAGCGGGCACTCCTTCCGGCCCCACGGCGGCGCTGCCCATCGCCGGGAAGCAAGAACGACAGTTGCAAAGCCGAAGTGCACGGATGCGGCGAGCTGCCGACACGCAACGTCGCTTGTTTCGGATGCCGACGCCAAGAAGCGCCTTCCGCCCTCCCCTCCACCCCCACCTCCACCCCAGACGTCCACCTCCATCTCGCTTTGTCAGTTGCGCATGTCTAATGGCCGTGTGGCCGCATGCCTCTGGGCGCACACCTGCTGCGAGGGCGTAGATCGTGCCCATCGGCATATTTCTAGCGAGCTTGATCATATGACTGAGCATCGCGCTCGCGTTTCCCGAACAGCCGAGGCGGCAGAGTTGCGCTGATTGATCTGGGGCACGCGCTCAATCGCGTCAGCATGAATCGTCCGCATGAGGCGTCGGCTTGAACGAGTATATCAGCAGCAGAGGTGGAGAGATGTCGCCGCAGTATCCAAACGCATCACCATGGTCGCTACCGTCCCCGACAGCAAGCTCGACTGGACCGTGAGTGCCTCGAGTCTCCCCTTCCCTGACTCCCCAGAGCTACCACAACGTCATTAACGGCGAGCTGCGCGCCACGGCCAAGACGCGCACGGCAGTCAACCCGACGACCGAGAAGCCGCTCCCCCCCGTGCCGGTGAGCACTGAGGCGGACGTCGACGCGGCCGTCAAGGCGGCGCGCGCGGCCTTCCCGTCATGGAGCAAGACGACGTGGGACGCGCGCGAGGCGCTGCTCAACCAGCTGGCGGACCGCCTTGAGGCCCACCTGCCCGAGTTCACCGACATGCTCGTCAAGGAGTCAGGCAAGGCGATCGCGACGGCGCAGATCGAGGCCACGCTCACGCACACCTTCCTTCGCGGCCTCGCCTCGCTCCGCGTGCCGGAGGAGGTGGTCGACGACGCCAAAGAGGGGTACAAGGTGCGCCTGCGCCACCTGCCCCTCGGTGTTGGTGCCGGCATCGTGCCGTGGAACTGGTGCGTGATGGCTGAGTTCTGCGCTGACAGACACCAGGCCGCTCCTCATCGGAATTTTCAAGATCACGTCCTGCCTCATTGCGGGCAACACCATCATTGTCAAGCCGTCCCCGTTCGCGCCGTACGCTGTTATCAAGCTTGTCGAGCTCGCGCGCGGCCTCTTCCCGCCTGGTGTGCTGCAGGTCCTCAGCGGCGGGGAGGACCTCGGCCCATGGCTCACTGAGCACGCGGACATTGACAAGATCTCGTTCACCGGATCCTCGGCTACGGGTAAGCGGGTGCTCGCGAGCTGCAGCCGCACGCTCAAGCGCGTGACCCTCGAGCTGGGCGGCAACGACGCTGCGATTGTATGCGAGGACGCCGACCTGGCGCAGGCGATCCCCAAGGTCGGGACGCTTGCCTTCCTGTTCTCGGGCCAGATCTGTATGGATATCAAGCGCATCTACGTGCACGAGTCGATCTACGACAAGTTCATGGCCGGCCTCGTCGAGTTTGTCAAGACGATCAAGACGGGCGACCCGAACGACCCGGACACGCTTGTCGGTCCACTGCAGAACTCGATGCAGTACGGGAAGGTCAAGGAGCTGTTCGCGCAGATCGAGACGCAGGGGTGGAAGACGGCCGTGGGCGGCGCGCCGGATCTCAAGGACACGCACGCCAAGGGCTTCTTCATGCAGCCGACGGTGATCGACAACCCGCCCGAGGACAGCGTCATCGTGCAGGAGGAGCCGTTTGGCCCGATCGTGCCGCTGCTCAAGTGGTCGAGCGAGGAGGACGTGATCTCCCGTGCGAACGACAGCAAGATGGGCCTCGGCGCGTCCGTGTGGAGCGCCGACGTCGCGCGCGCGACCCGCATGGCGGAGCAGCTCGAGGCCGGCAGCGTGTGGGTCAACACCCACTTCGACCTCAGCCACAAGGTGCCGTTCGGCGGCGTCAAGTGGAGCGGCTACAACCGCGAGCTGGGCGTGGACGGCATCAAGGGCTGGCTCGAGCCGCAGAGCCTGTGGGTCAGCACGGCGTAGGGGGCGGCGGGCGTAGCCAGCTGCGGCGGACAGAAGAGATGAGCAAATGAGAAGCGAGAGTGAATGCGGTTGTAGGGAGGGATTCATGCAAGGCGCACACCATATGTCTACCTCTGCGCAGTACTCAGGAGCGCGAGCTGTCGAGCCAGGCTCCCTGTTGCAG
The DNA here is from genome assembly GCA_026725045.1 of Vanrija sp. TS_01. Taxonomy (NCBI): domain Eukaryota; kingdom Fungi; phylum Basidiomycota; class Tremellomycetes; order Trichosporonales; family Trichosporonaceae; genus Vanrija; species Vanrija sp. TS_01. The sequence continues at coordinate 398,062 of JAPKIE010000018.1, read as the reverse complement.
CCATTGCATCACGATTGCTTGTGGACAACCCGGTCGGCCGTTATGATGAGTGATGTTGTTGTGTGACGTCATTCACCGGCGCAACCACACAGTCTAAAGTGTGCTAAGCACGCCCATCTTGGAGGGTGAGAATCACGCGCTCATCGGGGCAACGGGCGTTGGGGGCGTTGGCGCGCACCGACGAGCCGCAGCAGCACGAGAGCACGAGGAGAAGGGCGGCGCAATCTCCGCGCTCTGTGCCGCCGCCGCTGCTGCGCTGTACCCATCGTGACAGACGTTGACGTCGCCGTTGGTCACTCAACCGCCACCCACCCACCCAGCACGCACTGCTGCCCCACACTATATCAAGCGCGCCGCGCGCATCCACCATGATCCATCCCAGCCCATCACGCAAACGCCAGCGCTCGTCTTCCCCCAGCTCGTTCTCAGCACTGCACACACTCCCCACAGCCATGCTCTCGCACGCCTCGGCGCCAGCAGCGCCAGACTTCCACTTCCTCACGGCCCCGTTCAAGGTCGCGGCCGCGGCACAGGCCCCGCGCCTCAGCTCGTCGCCCACAACCAGTGCGTCCGCTGCTTTGCTTGGACCGTCGACGCCCGATCTGACCCATCCCGCAGTCCAGGTCCTGTTCACGACGTCCAGCTGGGACCAGGCGCCCGTCCTCAGCTCGTCACCTGTCTCCCTGGCACCAAGCATCGTCACAACCGAGCGCGACTTCAAGGGCGATGCGATGCAGGGCTTTGCGACGGCGACCTACGTGATGTGAGTGCACTGACCGGCTGATGGTTGCTGCGGTATGCTGGGGTGGACGGGCGGCCTCGCCTCGCCTGGCCGCGGCTCGTTCCCCGCCCGCATACCCCGGATCCGCTCGGCACACACACCGCAGTGGCTGACCGCACAGGACGCAGCTTTCTGGAGGTGGCGGCGACGACGACAACGGGAACGCAGATCCCAGTGGCGTGTTTAGTGGGTTCGAGCTGTGCAGCGTCCACCACGCCCGCGGCGAGCTGACGACACAGCCGGCACAATGGTGTTCGAGGGCACAATCCTCGGGCGCAAGGGCGCGGTGGCGCTGCACACGCGCGGGTCGTACGACGGTGACAGCGTCGAGGCAAGATGGACGATCGTGTCGGAGAGCGCAAGGTGGGTTGGGTGCAGAGCGCAGAGCGGGGCGAGGAAGACGAGGGCTCGGGCGGCGCCGCTCCTCGCACAGCATGTGCTGACTGCCACAGTGGTGAGCTCGAGGGCATCACAGGCCACGGCTCGTATGCGATCGGCGATGCAGCGGCGTCGCGCGACAGCGGCGTCGAGGTCGAGGGTGAGCTCGTCCTGTCGTTCGCATAGGCAGGCCTGTACACACCGGGCTTGCCGCGTGCCAGCGGGAAAGCCGCGGCTCGGTTATGTAGCACCACATTATTCACAATGCATGGGATATCGGAGCGGGGTAGGACGTTTCGTGGTGCGTCGGCGCATCCAGGGTTGGTTTGATATGACGACGACGACGGCAGATCAGGCGGATGGCGGATCAGGCGGTTTGATGTTGCCAGAACACTGCGGCGAATTGGCGGAGCAGTGAGCGGCAGGCCTGGCTTCTGCAGCCTTGCTTGCGACTGTTCTTTGGCGCCAGCTGGCGTACGCCGTTCCTGCAGCGCGCTCTATTCGGGTCCTCGCGACGCACACCAGCGCCCGCGCCACAAGCAGCTGACAGCGGCGTGCACATGACCTGGCAGGCGCAGCAGCAGTCCCCAACCGGCGCGCTGCTGCGCGATTTGTTGCCTCCGGTCGTGTAACAGAAAGCGCGCTCGTGATCCGACACGCCTCCGCGCGCCACCGCCATACCGCCGTTCTTCTCCCCCCGTTGGCCCGCGGCGTGGCGCAACATGCATATTGTGCGGTCCTGACGCCGCGGACGACGACGACTGAGCGAGACGAGCATGCTGTGCGGAGTGATGGCGTGCGTGCTTCTTGGTCCGTGCCGCGGCGAGCGAGCGCGAGCCGCGAGCCGCTGCCAGCAGCAGCGCCACCCACCCCAACACGGGCAGGCAGGTCGCGTCCCGGGCATTCCGGCGCCCTAGCCTGCTGGCTCCACCGAGCACGCTCGGCAAACCCACCTGGGGCTTGTGCTGGCTGGCCATGACGAGCGCACCCGTGCACGGCTAACGCGAAACGAGCGCGCACTCGTTCTTTCTGCGGGCACGCACTCCCCCTTCCAGCAACGGCGGCGGTGACAAGCGCCCGCCGCACCCTGAGCGCCGTTTGATCAGGCGCAGCATTTTGATAGATAAGCCAGCGGCGGGCGCCGGGTCGCCGCAGACGCAGCCACCGAACGCACGCTAGCTTGCAAAACTCTTCATCTCACACACGCACAATCGCATGAGCTGCCGTGTGCTGTGCCCCCAGCTGCCTCCCCCCCACCCGCCAGACGCGATGGCGCGCACGAGCGTGCACCTGCCGCCGGCGCCGAGCAAGTAAGTGGGCTGGCCGCGTCTGCCTCGGCTTGGGCGATGGCTCACGCCCAGCGCGATGGACATGGCGTCGCTTTTCGGCGCGCCCGACTCGGCGCTCTCGGCGCCCGCGCCAGCGCCCAACGTATGCCCCCTGTGCGGGCTGATGGCCACCTGCCCCATGTGCTGGAACCGCCAGCTGAGCCTGCTGCACGCCGAGGCGGCGCCGTGAGCTGAGCTGCGGCGCGGCGACATACAGCGACGATGACGACGACGACGACGAGGAGGAGCCCGTACTCCCGGCTGGAGCAGAGGCGGCACTCGCCGCCGCCCCAGACGGGCCCCGATATTGTAGCCTTAACGCATTTGTAGAGAGGGTGCGGTCGCACCGCGCCATTCCTCGCCGGAGGATGTAGCCCAAGCGTGCCGGAATTCGGCGATGCCGCGGGAGGTGCCACCTGCCTGTGCGACAGGACAGGACAGACATTTGGGGGCTCGGCTCCAACCTAACCAACCCCCCACATTCAGTGTTTCGCCCCACTTCTCGCACAGCGCAGAGCCGCGGCAGACAGAAAGGTGGGGTCGTAGTGGGCTGCTGTCCGCGGCGCCGAAGAATGCACGCACGGCGGCACCGCGGCGTTGGAACACGAGCGGCCATGCGACCCAGTTGTCGACAGCGGGGCCTCCAGCCCATAAGCCACGAGCCAGACACAAACGACACAGGCAATGTGGCGGAGTGGTTAACGCGGTTGACTCGAAATCAACTTCCTTCGGGAGCACATGTTCGAATCATGTCATTGTCGAGAGCGCAGCGCAGCAGCAGCGCGCTGTACGTTTTGCTGTTCGCCAGCGGGGTGCGAGAGTGCGAAAGTGGTGCGAAAGTGGTGCGAGACGGCGTGGCGTGGTGGGAGCGCGGTGGCGTCGTGTCGGGGAGGCCAGACGCGTTGCGGCGCGCCTCGCACGTCCCAGTTTAGCCCTCGCGGTTCCAAATATCGCGCTGATCAAACTTTTGGTGCTCAACTAGCGTCCTGCGCTCCGATGGAAGGAGCTATGACGTGGGGGAGGGGCGAGACGAACCCAGGCGACCGCCTCGAGCATCTGCATCACGAGCGCAGGTGCCCCGGCTAGGCGGGCCCGTGGGGCCATTTCGGAGCGTGGTTGGACGAGAAACACTCTGGATCTGATATCTTGCAGTAGCATGCCACCAGCAGCCACACGTTCATGATACGTTGACTTGAACGGCCGTGGGCGCTCTGTTCAAGACACTGACGTTCAGCGGCCTGCGCCCTGCGGCTGGACCCAGGCTCGCTTTGGAGATGAGTCAGTGCCCGCGTCACCTGCCAGTAACCAGATGCTCCTGCCCAGCTCCCCATAGCACTATCGCGTCTCTACTATAACCATCGAACAAACTGGCCGCTTTGCTCAATTACTTCTCGTCGAAGGGGTTCCTAGATGTGAGCAGGAGCGCGCCACGACCACTCACTTCGTGTACTCGAGGTCGTCGTCATCGTCATCGTCGCCCAGCTGGTGCGGGCTCACCTCCTCCGTCGGCGTCTTGGGAATCTTCTCGACGAGGCTCTTGCCAGTCGCGGGCGGCGACGTGGCCGCCGCAGCACCGTGGAGGTCAGGGTTGGGGTCCTTGTCCAGCGTCGAGAGGTCCACGCGCTTCTTCGGTAGGAACCCGAGCTTAGCTGGTGGGTTAGACCTCTTCACCACTCATAGGCACCCACCAAGATCAATCTTGCCAGCGGCGCCCCTGTCCGGGCTGGTGGCACCGCCAGCAGCAGGCGACCGCCGTCCGCCGACATTGATCGTGTTGCCCTGCTGGCTAAGCGGCACGGCGTCGTCGTCGTACGTGTCGGTCGGCGACCAGCGGCTCGAGGTGCGGGGAGGGTTGGCAGCCGGGGCGGCCGAGCCACCGGTGCTGCCTGAAGACTGCGAGATCGAACGCTGGTTGGCACTAAACCGTCAGCTTCGGCCGCCCTACTTCCACTCACCCAGGACGCTCGCCGACCGGAGGAGGCCCCGAAGGAGCAGCATAGCCGTGCTGCTGACCATAGCCCTGCTGGGGGTAATCGACGCTTGCGTGATTGTTCCAGTTCGCGGCAGCCTCCTGCTGGGACACGCGGTTCTCCTCGCGTGTCTGCTGGAACTCGGCGTATCGTGCCTTTGCCTTGTTGAGGAACGACAAAGCAGTCGCCTTGCCCGCTGCATGGTTAGCGACACCCTACGACGCAACCCACTCTCAGCAAATTGGTTCAGCTTCTCTTCAAACGCGACAACATTTGGGTTCTGGCCACCAGGAGTGTGAGCTGGGGAGGAATCGGAACGCTGCTGGTGGTCCCCGTATGGGGCCGTCGAATACGGGTCAGGTTGAGGAGGGCGAGCGCGGCGTACGCGTGGCTGGTACGGCAGAACCTCGGGGATCTGGCTCTGCTGCTGCGTGCGGTCACCGCGAGGAGCGCGCGCGGTGCGGCGGCGAGCGTCGTCCTCCTGGTCCTGGAGGTGCAGCGCACGCGCAAACTCCTCGTCAAGGTCGACCTGCGGCTGGAGCTGTTAGCAGTGTGCGCAGATTGTAGAGCACAGCCAAGCCATGTCCTCATTCATGAGCGGTGCGAGAGTCAGCACAGGCGCGGCGTTGCTCACGGCTGCAACCTTGCCACTGCCGATGCGCGTCCGCGTCCCACTAGCACCGCTTCGCTGTCCGTCCATCCTCGCACCTGCAAGAAGTACGGGGTATGCAAGGCTGGAGCGGCCGCTGGGCCAGACTTCTTCCCGTGCCAACAGTTGCCGACATGTCGCACGCCCCTTTGGTGTTTGATGGCAGCGACTCTGGCCGCCCTCCTGCCCCGTGCTGGGCCTAGCAACCCTCCATACGTTCTATTGCGACACACTCCCCCTCTCTGAATTGACTCACGTTGTCCTCCGAGACCGGCTGGTTCGACGGGTCGGGCTTGAACTCGGGGTCGGTCATCTGGAGGAGGCTCTCGATCGCCCGGTCCTGGCTTCCGCCGACGCTCTCGAGAACCATCTCGATGACGCCCGTGTCGACGGTCGGGAACATGGTGGCGAGCTCATTGACTTTGGGGTTGGCGTGCGCCGGAGCTGGTGGCGCTACCGCGGGAGCTGCCGCTGGCGTCGCCGTCGCCGTGTCCGCCGGCTTGGCGACCGTGTCGACCGTGTCGGCCGTTGCTTCGGCAATGGCGTCGGCCGTCGCCTCGGTCACGGGCGCCGTGGGGCTCACCACCTGCTCTGCAGGCTTGGGGCTCGTTGGCGATGTCGGCTTGGGTGAAGTCGCCATTGCGGTGGTTGTGGAGTGGATGGTGGCAAGGGAGTGACAAAGTGTCACGATGTGGGCTGGAACCGGAGACGCACGACGTGCACGACACGCACGACGGCGGCTTGGTTTTGCGTCATCGCAGAGATTGTAATGGCCTGATAGTCCAATTTGAAGCCAATTCTAAATGACACGTGGCCGGCATTACCCCTGTGGTTTACCCTTAAAGCAGTGTGACTCGTTCAGAGATTAGATCGTCTGCGGCACGCAGCGCGCGCGCGATTCGCTTGCACCACATTGCCACCGGCCCCGCAGAACGCAGCACGGGACCGACTGGCAGTGTCGCTTGGCACGCAGCACCCATGCATGCACAACACAAACCCTTATAAGGCAGCAGAGAGTGCGCAACGCAGAACTCGCGCAACTCTCCTCCGTTCGGCACTAGCGTGGCCAGACCACCGACTCCCCGCTCCAAGGCCCCGCGTTTCATCGGCCGTTCCTTGTCAACAACAGCAGCCCGAGCGTCAAAAGCGGGTGACCAGACCACGGACAACGGAAACATATCCCTCGACACTTGACATTGCTCTGTTCTCAACACCCGCCATGGCAGACACCGAAGAGCCCCAGTTCAAGAGCCTCAAGGACCGCATCGCGGCGCTCAGCCTCGGCGCCGGCGGAGCACCGCCGGTGCCCGCCCAGGCTCCGGCCAAAGCGCGTCCCTCACCACCGATCCCAGCGTCCAAGCCTGCACCGCCTGCTCCAAGGCCCCACCACGAGCCGCACAGCGACAACAACGCCGAGGTCCCGCAGTACATCGCCAAGCGCGGCTTACCGCCCCCCAAGGCTGGCGGCGCCGTCGCCCCGCCCCCGGCACACGGTGCACGCGACGAGAAGCAGCTCGACCGCCTCACGAGGCCGACAGCGCCGAAGGTCTTCCCAAAGCGGCCGGAGAAGCTGGCACCGACGTACAGCTACCACAACGAGCTTCCACCACCCGTGCGACGAATGTCGTCCTCGACATCGGAGCACGACACGCCGAAGAGCCCTCCTCGAGCACCACCTCCGCTCCCCCACCGTGTCTCGGCGGAGACAGTACCAAAGTTACCCGTCCGCAGGCCGACCATTGAAACAGAGGCCCACCAGCCCCAGCTGCCTCCTCGCAAACCGGCAGACAGCACGCCCAAGCTCCCGGCCCGGCGACCGTCTGTGGAACCTCACCAGGCGCCAGTGCTGCCAGCGCGTCGGCCGTCGATCGAGCCGGCTCCGCGCGCGGTGCCACCCTTGCCCTCCAAGCCACCATTGCCGGCCTCCAAGCCCCCACTGCCGACGTCGTTGAAGCCCACATTGCCATCTTCGCCAAAGCCAGCACTGCCGTTGTCAGCAAAGCCCGCCTTGCCCTCTACAGCAAAGCCTGCGTTGCCCTCTACTGCAAAACCCGCGCTGCCCTCATCAGCGAAACCCGCGTTGCCAGCCTCACCGAAACCGGCGTCGCCAGCACCGCCGAAGAAGGTCCAATGGCCTCCCCAGCAGCTGACGCCGGACGAGATGCCCATGACACCACCGGTCGACGACCGCGGTGCACCCCCGCCCGTTCCCCTCGCCTCCCGTCCGTCGTCCAAACCTAAGCCTGTCGCCCAGCTCTACGCAGGCCACCATCCCGACCCGCCAGAATGTCTCGTCTGCCGAGACTTCTCTCAGCCTGACTACTATGCGGCGTCATACCCGCGTGCGAGCCTCCCGGCACATGACCCAGTGGGATACCTTGCCGAGGCTCTTTGTGACCCCTTCCCATCAGCGGCAGACAAAGCGCGGGCAATCTTCACGTGGTGCCACCACAACATCGCCTACGACATTGTAAAGTTCTGCGCCGGCGACTTGAGGCTTATGAGCCCGGAAGAGACTATCCGCACGGGTACGGCCGTGTGTCAGGGGTACGCCGACACGTACGCGGCCATAGCGCAACGGGCAGGGCTCGAGTGCGTTGTCGTCAGCGGACATGGCAAGGGGGCCGGCGTCAGGGACTGGGTCGCAGGCGAGCCCATTCCGCCGTTTGATCCCAACCATGCGTGGAACGCCATCCGTCTCGAGTCGGGCTGGAAGCTCGTCGACGCGTGCTGGGGTGCAGGCAACATCGACATGGCGGCGCAGACATACGAGCCTAGTTTCAAGCCAATCCACTTCTCGATGCTCAACGACGAGTTTGGGCAGACCCACTTCCCCAAGGATCCGGCGCACTTCTACGTGCCCAACCCGCCGAGCTGGGACGAGTATGTCGTCGGCTCCAACGGCGGATTCACCCGCCCGTTAGTGACGAAGACGGCACACGACGAGGGGATCAACCAGTGGAGCGTGGAGCCGAGCATCAGCCCCATCCCGCTCGTCGCGTCTGACCCCCCGAGCGTGCGGTTTCAGATGACGACCGTGTGCCCGCACTGGGACTCGGTCGCGCATGGCAAGGGCGCACCGTACCTCCTTATGCTGCACATGCCGTGGCGTGGTGGCAAGGAAGTGCTCGTGCCGATGGAGCACGCCAGTGGGTGGTGGTGGCTCGACATTGGCATCGACGAGCTCGCACGAGCAAGGGGGCAGCAAGTCAGCGCCGTTATCCTCACCGAGCTCAGTGGGCGAGACGGCCGCGGCATCACAGCGGAGGATTATATGCGGAGCAAGAGGGGCATGGGCGCATGGAGTTTCAACTACTTGAGCGTCGCGGTGTGGGATCTGTAGTGCAGCTATTGATACATAGTCCATGCCAATGATGCTGTTACATTGTCGTGGGGTGCTGGGCTAGATGTCCAGGTGGTCAACGCCAGTCTTGGCTGCGCATTCTTGTACCATCATTCGGAGCTGGTCATCTGTCAGCCTCGAAACAAGATCGCCATGCGGAGTACACACATCAATGACTCCAGTTTCCACGGCTCGCACACTCAGCAGCGGCTCGTGATGAGGTGCTGTGGCCGAGTTTGTCGAGAGAGTGTCAGCAGCAAGAGCAGGGACCCAGGGCGTTTGAGTCTGCGACGGTCAGCTACAGCTGTAGACAAAATAGCTGAAATCAAGGATCAAGTGAACTTGAACACCCACCCCCTCTGCGGCGCCTGGCTCTAGGTCGTCGTTTGTCTCGACGATGATGGCCCATGTCGTGTCCTCTGGGGGGTCAGCTGCGAGGTAGTGGAGAATAGCTCACCTGGGTTGTCTAGCAGCTGGCCATCGAGCGCGGCCAAGCGGATGAGAAATGCGCGGAGGCGGAGTGAGAGGTCTTCACTCGTAGGCGCATTGACAATTCTGGCGCGTGCGTGAGCTTTGTGAGCTGACGAGAGCGCCATCGCAGCTCGGCTCACTTTGCTTCCCTGGCTGGCCCCTCCATCCCCTCAAGCCCCATATACCCAACGTCAATGATGAACCGCTCGAGCGGCAGTCCCGTCGTCGTAGTTTTAATCACGACCGTCACGCGCCTGACTGCCCCCTTGTCCATCTCGTCGCGGATCGCTGCGACGACCTGGGACACATAGTCGCGCACTGCGGGGTGACGCGACTGGTACACTGCCACGCCGTGCGCGCGGCGCCGGGTAAATGTTGTGGGCGGGTACACTTGGCGAATGCAGAGGATGGTGTGGATTACGACCTCGACTGGGGGAGGTCAGCGGGCTGTGGCCCGTTCGCGATGACGCGATGACGCACGGAAAGAGGCCAGTGTGTCGACCGTTTCTGGTGGGTTAGCAGCAAAAGGAGGTGCAACCCACCCTTGAAGCTGACGCCTAGAGGGCCTTGAGGCTGTACTGTGTCCGCTATGCGTGATGGCCCTGCTTTTGCGTTTGGTGGCATTGTTTGTTGGATGCGTGATGGAGCGGAGAGAGTGTCAACAAATCCTACTGACTGTGGCTGAGCGTGGTCGTCGATTGTGGAGGTCTTGTGCGGATCGGCGGAAGCAAATTTCCGTTCACTCGCCGCCGAATCGCTTGTTAGCGTGGATGCGTGCGTGCGGGGCGGGCGGCGCGGAGGCTCACAAACAAACGACGTCTGGCACAACAAACACGACGACGCTTTTCCCTCTTCACATCGACCTCGTCTTCCACATTTCTTATCCATCCACCTTCTTTTTACTAACATTACAGCACCAGGGACGCCCACCATGTCCTCGGCACCACCATCGCGGGATGTGTATCTCGCTCCAGGTTTTCAGGCGTCTACTCTAAAGGTACGCACCGACGGCCTTGGTCTTGGCCGCCAGTGTAACGCTGACGCCGCTCTCGTCACTCCATCTAATTTATTTCCTCAAACAGGTCGCCCAACTCAGGTGTGTATCTCATCCAAGGGGGCCAGAGAGGCCCCCTGATTTTTTTTTTGCTCGATGTCTAACGTGGCCCAGGTCTATTTTGCTCGAGCATAACATTCGCTACGCTAGCAACGCCAAGAAGGCTGATCTCATCGAGTTGTTCACCACACAGCTCCTTCCTCGTGCCGGCGGTATCCTCGCTGCCGACTCGCGAGTTCGCCCATCGGCGCACGGCATCGTTGCTGTCTCCTCTGAGACTGGTGACGAGCGGCCCATCGTCACGCCGCCGAGCACCGGCGTTAAGCGCGGCAGGAAGCCGAAGAAGGCCTCCGAACCGGCACCTGAGCCAGCGGTCGAGGAGGTGGATGATGCCGATGCCGAGCCTGCCCCGCCCCCCAAGAGGCCGAGAGGCAGGCCGAGGAAGACGGTCGAGGCGCCTGCTCCTGCTGCTGAGGACACCGAGCCGCCTGTTCCTCAGATCCCCAGTGCCTTCCTCGCGCCGGCGCCCCCGTCTGCCCCCCCTTCGACCAAGAAGCGGGTCATCAAGAACGAGGCGATTGTCGACATCCCCATGTCACCTGCCCGACCCCGCGTTCAGCGGTCGGTGTCTGGCGTTACCCCGTCGTCTCCTGCGCCACCGTCAACCAGCTCGCGCAGAAAGAGCGAGCGGCCTTCGGTCTCCACGGCAAGCGACTCTCTCGCACCCCCTGTTCCCGACGTTCCGGCACACCTTGCATCGCCATCCAAGCGCAAGGCCAAGGCCGAACCGGAGGCCCAGGAAGAGCCCGTGGCCCCGACCCCGCGCAAGGTTGGCCGACCTCGCAAGAGTGTCAAGGCCGCAGAGATCAAGGAGGAGCGAAGCGAGCCTGAGGAGGTTCCCGCCCCGGTTCGCCGCGTCAGCAAGGGTCGTCATTCGGACGTGGACGTTGAGGACTCGGGCTTCTCCGATTTCAATCCCTTCCAAAGCGGCAGTGGGGAAGCCGCCGAGCGCGAGCGCCGCAGGCGCAAGGTGAGCTTCGTTGTTGCTCGTTGTGGAACACTGCTAACAGCCAGTCCTCGCTTGGCCTTGGAGACACTAAGCGCCGTGCACCAAGGCCGTCAGAGTGGACTGCCACGTCTGCTCCGACGTCGATCCTTCGCAAGGTCGGCCCCAGTGGAGACGACCATCGTGTGCCCTCTGGCCGGACGCACATCGAGATTGCTGACGAGCACAACCGCATCGTCCAGCAAAAGCTCACCGAGATCACCTCGGCAGATGTTGCAAAGGAGCCTGAGATTGAGGTGTCGGTGTCGCAGGCCGTCGTTCGGGCGCCTCGCAAGGCGATCATTCGCCGCAAGCCCTCAAACGCGCCCACTCCGTCTACCATCTCCTTCTTGTTGCTCGCCATCCTCGGCCTTGGGCTGACTACAAACTACAAGATCACCTCTGCGTCGAACGGCTTCTGCGATGCTGGCTCGAAGACCAACTCGGTAGTCGAGCACCGTGAGGCAGCCATTGCCTCGACGCAGGCATGCGTCTCTCGCCGCGCTCAGTGGCAGATGGACCACCCGGGGCAGACCCCTCCTTTCGTCTGTGACGTTGGCTCTCTCCCCCTCCTTCCTTTCCTTCCTCGCCCTACGGCCTGCACTGCATGCCCGGCGCACGCGACCTGCGAGAAGGGCGAGGTGAAGGAGTGTGCTCCGGAGTATATTCTTACTCCGAGCATCTTCTCTCCTCTGGCCCCGCTCTTTGACGGCTGGCCAGGGCTCAGCAGCCGCGTCCTTCCCCCGAAGTGTCGCCCCGACACGGCGCGTATGCGCCAGATCGGAGCTCTGGTCCGCGAAGTCAACGTGGAGCTGTCTCGCCATCGCGGCGACGTCATCTGCAACGGCACCCCCGGCCAGGCAGGCAAGGGCGCTGGCGAAATCTATGGCCTCAGTGAGGCGGACCTCCGCGAGTCGTTTGCGGCTAGGCGTATTGTGAGTTGCTCCTCGTCCCTCGCACCAGCTAACGGCCCAGCAAAAGGTGTCGCGCGAGTCGTTTGACGAGCTCTTTGACGCCGCTCTCAAGGACCTTGTTGACCACGGCGATGTTATCGAGTCTATCGACTCGGACGGTGTCTCGTGGTACGCCGCCTCGCACGCGGAGTTTACCCTCGCGTGTCGCGCCAAGCTTGAGGCGAAGAGCCTCCTGGACAGGTGGAAGAGTCAGCTCGTTTGTGAGTGCCGTGGCTATTGTCTGACAAATGCTGACCTGCCAGCTACCGCTGCTGTCATCCTCGGTATTCTGCTGCTCGGCCACAGCGTCGAGGCCCGCCGTGAGGAAACCAAGCGTGTTCGGGAACTCGTGGGCACGGTCCTGCAGAGGCTGCAAGACCAGGAATACCAGCACTATGTCGACCCGGTGATCACGCCTCAGCCGTACCTTCCGGCTCAGCAGCTGCGCGATGTCGTCCTCCCCGCGTCAGTAGGCCAGGCAACGCGCCAGCGCCTGTGGGATCGGGTGACGGACGACGTCGAAAAGAACGCAAACATTCAGGTCCGAGAGCGCGAGGTGCACGGCGATGTTTGGAAGACATGGGAGTGGACCGGCGTGGCGTCGAAGCAGGTTGACGGCGCGGCGTCGCCATCGCGAGCGATCGCGTTTTAGGTAGTATCCGTATTGTTCTGGTCTTGTTTGTGTGTGTGTGTGGTTAGAGCCCGTAGCTATGCATGCGATCCTGGTGTGCTACCGTATTATACCTCAAGCCTTAGTGTCTGCCGCCCTGCCATTCGGGGTCCCACTGATTAATCGGCGAGCTGAGCATGTCGCGCAGCACGCCGAGGTTGGCCTTCTGGAGGTCGGCCTTCTTCTTCTTCCACTGGGCGCGCGAGCGGCGCCAGCCAGCCTTGAGCATGGTCGCGATCTCGGCGTGCAGCTCGGGTCGGTACGGTGGGGGGTAGATGGGTGCGACGGCACGCGTGAGCTGCTCGACGGTGACGGCCTTGTCGGTGGCGTTGGGGAAGAGGCGGAAGAGCGCGATGACGTCTATCTCGGGCAGCGCGTTTGGCCGCACGATGGACACGGACTCATCGAGGAACGAGTACGAGTGCGTGATGAGGTCTGTGACGAGTAAAGGCACCTCGGTCTCGATCGTCGTGAAGGCGGACGAGGAGGCCTGCGAGTCGAGGTCTGGCGGGGGTGAGCTGCGAACACAAACAATACTGGAGGCTTCACACGCCACAGCCTGCTGCCACTCACACCGGTACGCGCGGTTCCACGCCAACATCAACACGTCGACGCCGCCCATGATGCCGTACAGCTCGCGCTGGTCGTAGTCGTGCACGAACTCGACGGCGGCGCGCACGCTCCCCGGGTCGGGCAGGTCGTAGCGCATGTCGCGCTGGCCAAGAATGAGGAGCTTGAACGGGTCGGTCGCGCCCTCAACGGGGACGTAGCTCCCGTTCGCGATCTTGCGGTATCCCCAGAGCGCGGCGTCGCCTGCGTCGAGTGAGCACTTGCGCTTTCATCCCCACAGCGGCAGCCACACCACCACGCCACGTACGCTCAAACCACCACTCGAGGCGCTGGAACTCGCGCCCGTACGCGCGCCGGTCGGGGGTGATCATGCCGTTGATGCACGCGCGCGTCGGCACCGTGTGCGCCTCGCGCGCGGCGCGGCCGCCGGGGTAGAGCCGCGCCTCGTCGGCCGTGAACCACGGCACGATGGTGCGCACCGGGATGTTCTCGATGCCGCGCCACGAGGACTCTTCGGACGCTGCTTTTGTGCGCAGGCGCGAGGCGAGGTACGTTTGCGTGCTGGGGTGTGAGCATGGGGGAGCTGGAGGAGTGGGGAGGGGGAAGGGGGGACGTACTGTGGCGACAGCGTGAGGAAGCTCTGAATACTGTCAGCATCGTGTCATACAATCTCAGAGCCTCGCGCTTCGCCTTCGGCTCAGCGCTCGGCGCGCCCACACTCACCAGCGCCCCGCTCAGCCCCCATCTCTCAGCATACTCCTCAGTGTCGCCCGTCGGCTCGTGGTACACGCCCACGACGCGGAACTTGTGCCCGTCCGGCCGCGCGTGCCACAGATCGAGCAGCTGGTCAGTCGCCCACGCCAGGTCGTCCTTCTCGGTCGCGAGGAAAACCGTGTCGGCGTACTTGCCGTTCGGGAGCGGCGTGTTGACGGCCGCGAAGAGGTCGTTCTTGTAGTGGAGGTCTGGGCCGTTGTCAGCGCTGTCGAACGAGCTCCGGTGCTTGCTCTGCCTCGACGCCCCCACTCACCGCCCTTCCACAACCCCACCTCCTCGCTCAGCTCCTTCAGCCCGTACCGCACACAGCTATTCGTCGCTGTCCGCCCCTCGCACTCGGTGAACACGGTGTGGTTGACGTCGAGCAGCGTGAACATGCCCGCGGCCCACAGCCACACCTCCTCGTGCCACGTCGGCCGGTTGGCGATGAGCACATGGTGGCTTGCCGGGTCGAACGGCAGCGGCCCAATCGTGCTGCCCCACACCGACTCGGGATGTTGGAGCGGCTTGGGCAGCGGCATGTACTTTGTGACTGTCGAGTGGCCGTGGTCGTCGCGCGCGGCCAGGTGGTACAGCGCCACCAGGAGCAGCGGCGCCAGGACGAGGACGGGCCAGCGGCGCATGGCGTCGAGCTTGAGCCTGTTGTTGTTGTTGTTGTTGTTGTTGCTGTCGTTGTTCCTGCTGCTCGTGTTATCGCACCCCGCCAAGGCTACACGCAGCCATCGGCTACTGCGGATTGTAAAGTGAGTGGTTAAGTTGTCAACACGTCGTAGGCAGATCTGTCGTCGTCAAGAGATGCAGATGCATGCGCGGCAGGCCCCGTCCGCGCGCACAAGTTTAACACTGCCAAGGCCGAGGGCGAGGGCGTTGAGTTGTTGTGTCCCCCCTACTGCTCTGTCCCCTGGCCCGACGCACCACGGGGAGACGGAGAGTGCGTCGTCGCCAGGTCCTGGGCTGGTCCGAGGCCGGCAGCGCGGTGTCAAGGCACGCGCCGTGCCGGCATCGGCGAGGTTGAAACACGACCAGGAGGAAGTGGCCGCTACGAAAAGGCCGAAGACGAGGCCATTGCGCTGCGCGCGCCCGCCGCCGCCGCCGCCCAAGACCCGAGCGCTACACTGCGATACGTCGTTCTTAGACGACGATCACTCGACTGACTCACCACCACCACCTACTCACCATGGCAGCAGACCGCCGGTACGCTCCCCTCGGCGGCGGGAGCGGCGCCAAGACGCCGCGCGCGCGCCTCCTCGCGCTCTTTACCGCCGTGTTCGTCGGCACTCTCCTGCTCCTCGCCAACCCGTTTGCCGGCTCCTCGCTCCCATGGACCGGGGTGCCGCTGCCTGACACGGCCGCCTCGAGGGCTGACGCCGCGCGCGACGCTTTCGTTGCCTTCGCGCGGAGCTTCCCCCAGATCGACACGAGCCACGCAACGGTTCCGGACGAGGGGGACGGCACGGCCACGACCAGCACAGACGCTCGGCATGCGGCGGAGACCAAGGCCGTTGCCCGGGACGAGGGGAACCAGGACGAAGTAGATGATTACGGCGATGAGGACGAGGCGGAGGGCGAGGCAGCGCGCAGCTCGACCCTTCCGCCGCCCCGGACACGGCGCCTCAACACCCCGCGCGCAAGACCCGTCCCGGACAGTTACTACGTTGCGCGGCTGCGCGACGGGCGGAAGGAGTTCGACTGGTCGAGCACGCGGCGGCTGTTTGTCTTGTGAGTGTGCCGCTGCTGCTCACCGCTGACTGGTCGCAGCGGCGATTCCTTCTCGTCCATCGGGTCCAACTACCGGCAGCGGGGGGTAGGCAACGGGCATCCGACCCACTTGGTGCGTACCGTCTCGTTACTGACACTCGCTCACACGCAGGACGGCAAGATCGGCCTCAAGTGGAGCGACTACCTCTACTCGTGCGTGTGCGCCCCTCCCGCCTCGCTGACAGCAGGACGTTCAAGGACCCCGCGGAAACCGGTTACTGGAACTTTGCGCGCGACGGCGCGACGATCGACCTCGAGCTGTGCGTCGCGTTGTCGTCGCTGGCCTGCCTCCGCTAACCCCGCAGCGTTCCGCCCCGCCTAGAAGAATCCGGTGCGCTGGATACCCAGGTCGACGAGTTCCAGGCGCTCTTCACGCCGCTGCCCGGCCCCGCCAGCGTGGACTGGGACGCTGCATCGTCGCTCTTCGTCGTGCTCCTCGGCATCAACGACGTGCGCGAGATGGCGCGCCGCGAGTTCTCCCCGCCCGCGCTGCACCGCACGTCAGCGGCGCTGCCACGCGCGCTCATGGCCAGAGCAGGCAAGCTGTACCGCGCTGGCGCGCGGCATTTCTTGTTCTTCACGCTGGCGTCGCTGGCCGACGCGCCAAAGTACAGCCTCGCCTCTGGCATCGGGCACAACGTCAGCAGCCTGCTGCGCACCGCGACAGCAGAGTACAACCGCGCGCTCGACCCGGCCATCGAGGCGTTCGAGGCCGAGTTCCCCGAGGCCAACGCCATGCTCTTCGACTGGGAGGGCCTGCAGGCCATCGTCGGGAGCATGCCAGAGGTGTTTGGCCTCACCGATTGCTCGCGCTTCGAGATGAGCGTCGGCGGCAAGGCGATGGACGCCGGGCGCCAGGGGCTGTGCTACCAGGACCCGTCACATCCTACGTGGAGCATCGCGCAGTGAGTGGAGCGGAGGGGGAGGGGGGTTGGTGGCGCGGAGCAGCTAACGCCCACAGCATTCTCGCGCAGAGCGTGAACGGCTTCTTGCACCGGCACAGCAGGAGCTTCTGGCTGGGAAAGAAGACAGACACGGCGTGGGTTGCGAGGTAGTGACGCAGAGCACAGCGGCGACGCGACAGATACATTCATTACGGACACTGGGGCGCCGCGGGCGCCGCCCAACGACACATCACATTCCTGTACATAGTGTAGCAGCATGCAGCGGGCAGATCACGCCATGATCGGAGGTGGTGATCGCCGTGGCGATCTGCACAAGCAACCCGCCTCACTCTTCACTGTCGAGGCGCTTCTTCCAACAAGACAAGAACAGGCAGCTTAGCTCCACCCCGCATGCACCTGCAACAAAAGGTGCGACTGGGATTTGAACCCAGGCGGCTGACGCCAAATGATAACTAGAACCAAATTCTAATCATTCCCCTTAACCACTCGGGCATCGCACCGGAGGCGACCAACTGGTCGTCCCTGGAGGGTGCGGCGCGCTGCCTATGAGCGAGGGTCATGGCCCTGATGCAACAGGCCAAGTGGTCAGTGAGTGTCGGGGCCATCGTGCGGCTGCACAGCCCAATCGTGTATGTGTGCATAGCAATGTCTCCGTGTATGTGCCCGCGGTGTGATACTGTGTCTGCCTCGTCTGCCACCTCGGCAACGGCCCAGCGCCTAGTTCCAGCCGTTGGCGAGCTCGCGGGCGGCGACGTAGAAATCGTACGCGGCATAGAGCTGGCGTGAGCTTTCCTTCCCCCGCACTGCACCTACCGAGCCGAGCCCGACGATGAGCACGTTGCGTAGGAAGACGCGCCACTCTTCGTGGTGGGTCACGACGAACACGATCTCGAGCACGAGGAACAGGAGCGAGAGGCCGAGCGTGACGGGCCAGGCGGTCTTATACACCTTGGCTTTCTTGGGGAAGTACTTCTCCTGCGCTGCGTCAGCGGCCGCCAGGCGAGCACGCACGCACCGTAAGCGCGAGGACGATCTTGACAAACGCGTCAAAGAGGATCGACGGGGCCAGCAGCAAGACCGAGATGTCGATGACGCGCTGCACTGCGCCGAGCGGTCAGCTTGGTCCAGTGCGTGCCGCGGGGAAGAGATGGCGCAGCGAGTACCCACCAAGGTGGCCGCCCCATGGGTCGCCAAGCTCCTTGGCGCTGATGTAGGCGATCCAGACGTAGAGCGCGACCGAGATGACGGCCACGACGCTGGGGTGGGTGAGCGAGCTTGGCTGCAGGCGCTCTTACAACGTGATGATGCGGTCGAATGCGGGCATGGTGGGTGGTGGGTGGGTGTGGGTGAGCTTGAGCTGTGCGGCGTGAGGACGAGCAGTCAAGGTGAAGTAAGTATTGTGCGAGCGATCAAAGAACATGAGACGACCACCACAGCCACCTGGTCCTGCACTGCTCGTCGCACGTGGAGTGTGCGTGTGTGTGTCAGTGTCAGTGTCTATGCACACGCCGCGCCTTCTGCTCCCTGCGCACGGTTCGCGCAAGGCGACATGGCGGTGCGTGCGGTGTCGTCGAACAAAGGCGCCACACAACAGAATTTCATACTCGTTCTCAGTCATTGATTGTATCGTATCTCGGTGTGTTGTTCGTTCCTTGTGCCGAGACTTGGCGTAACTCGATGGGCCATGCGTGCCTCTAGCTGGCGCGGAAGGTGCCAACATTGTCCTTGTACTGTCCGAGGATGTTGACCGTGGGCGAGTATCGACCTGGCGAGATGGTCAGCGCGCCACTTATGTCTCAAGCGCTTGGCTTACACGTCAAGTAGATGTGGCTCGGCCAGTCGCCGTCTCTGCATCTGAGCGACCAGCTGCAGCCGACAGTCTTGGCGGCCGCCCACGTCATCTGCGGACCGTCAGCTGCGCCCTCGAGCTCCTCTGGGCGCACTCACCGCCGAGAAATGGTCGTACACCTCGCGCGGGGGATTGTAGTGGTCGACTGGGCGTCAGCTTGTCCCCCCCCACGCGGCGCTTACCCCACTCGCCGGCCCACAGATCAACCAACGAGTTGACAGAGAAGGAGGCGGGGCCCGAGGTCGAGTACCACGCGAGGTTGTCGTTGCCCCAGTGCGAGTTGTTGCAAGAAGCAGTGTGGAGCGCTTCGTGGAACGCGAGGCTGCTGTTCCACGCGAGGGGCGGCGAGCCAAACTGCGCGCGCCACTGGTTGTGGTACTCGAGGAGCCAGCGCGTGTTGTCGCTTGTGCCGTAGATGTCGTCCCAGTTCGGCCCAGCCTCGATGTTGCGCGGGCTGGGCGGCTGGGGGAACGTGGGCTGCGACTGGCGCTGGACGATGTCCGGGGCGGGCGCGGCGGCCACGGCGGCGGCGGCGGAGAAGACGGTGAGGAGCGGTATACTGATGCGCATTGTTGCTTGCTGTTGTTGTTGTTGCCACAGACTACGGCACCTACGCGCGTCTTAAGACTGCAGGCTCGAGTCGGCTGCGCGCGCTGCGGGGCTGAGAGCTGTGCGTAGCCACTGCTTGGCGGCGTTAGGTCGATCCTGTAGAGGGACACGAGGCAGATGGTATGCATGAGCCAGAGATGTGGTGGTAGAACGTGGCTGCCGACAAGATTTCTTGGCTCGCGCGTGAGGAACGATGACGTCCGTACACCGCCTCGGTGGTGCCCCTGGAACCGTCATTATCTTCAAGCGAGCTGGGCCAGATCTGCGCAGCAGTCATGAGAGTGTGAGTAAGCCTAAAGCGTTGGGGGGGGTGCGTTGGGGCCTGATTCCAGTTAGCAAGCAAGCGAGCGCACACCAGCGCCCAGCCAGCACCACCGAGCCGTCCACTCAAAGCCACTGCCGCGCCGGCTGCGGCCGCAGCTGCCAAGAGACCGGCGTCGGCGTTGTGGAGGCAGGTGGAGGGGAGGCGCTAGGTGCTCCTGTGTGTAGGCGTGCATGAATATGCCAATGCGAGGCCGTCGGCGACGCTGACGCTGAGCACGCGTGTAAATAGACGATGTGATGCTGGATGGGAGCTGGAGAGAGACGTTTGCCCAGTCGATTGTCGATGCCGATGGCGGCAGGCCATGGAGCTCGCGGGTGAGTCACCGACGTCGCCCTCCCTGCCCCAACCCAAACCCGGCCTCGGACGGCCCACTCGCGTGCGGTGTAAACACGACTATGCATCGCTGCGTCGTCGTCGCTCACGCTGCATGCGCGGGGCGGGCGGGCCGGTACGTCCTAGTCAGCGGTGCAGCCGTGCGGGGCGAGGCGCGCATGTTAAGGCCGACGCGTGGGGGTGTTGATAACCACCAGTCATCTTTACCGTCCAGGCCACACTATGCACCCTGTACGTACCTGGCGGCAACTACGGCCACCTCGTGGGCAGGCGATAGACGCCGGGGTACCGACAAGACGGCCAAGGTCACCAGCGAGTCGCGGGTACCGACAAGACGGCCATGGTCACCAGCGAGTCGCCGCTGGGTGCTATACAGCAGGTGACAGCATGGGCCGCCGTCGAGCGCGTGGCCTGTCGCCGAACAACGATGTAATGTGGTTGTTCGGCCATGGGCACTTGGAGGTGGTTGGTGTAGTCCGGTTGGACGGCCATACAGGGTTTGAACCAATGTCCACCTGCGCGCGTGGGTCATCTGTCGCATCTAGCGCATCTACATTGCCGTCTACACCATTAGTGGCGCATTGTCACGGTGACTGAGTTACTTGCCGGCGGTCGTGATGCTTTTTTGTTTGTGCCGTGCTCTCACTGCTTGTTGCTGGAGCTGCTGCTGCTGCTGCTGCTGCTGCAGTGCTTGGGGGTAATAGAATTGTCGGTTCTTGCCGCAGGGCAGCCCGCCCACGGCCCCTTGCGGGCTCATGGGGCCTGATGACGCGGAACTCAACAATGATGTAGGTGGGATGGGCAGGCAGCGGGCCGGGCGGGAGGAGCGAACAGCAATCAAAACACACGTCGTCCGTCTCCACCTCTAGATCGTCACTGCGCCCACAGACAACAGCAGCACCACCACCCACAACCCTACACGCACCGGCTCCAGCGGGCCCTGCACGCATCAAACAGGACACTAGACCGGGACGTTGCGCGTGGTACTGAACGGCCTCCCCTGCCTGTCCCTTTTACCGCTCGCTCGGTCGCCCTTGCGGCGCGGCGTCCTTGCTCGGCGCTACTTAACCATCTCCCGCGCTAGACGGACGGCAGGACGCACGCACTAGCGAGTCTTGGCCCCAGCCAACGTTTGCCCCACTTCGGCGTCGGCCACAACCATCACCATATATTACAACCCCGACTAAGGCGCCTACAATGCCCTCCTTCGCAAGCCGCTTTCGCAGCAACAAACACACCACCGTCACATCCGACAAGGCCCACGCACCCCGTCGCACAAGACAAATGGCCGCCCCAGAGGACAAGACGCTCGCCAACCTGGGTGGCAAGTGGATCCAGGTGAGTGAGGATGAAAAGGCAGCGAGCGAGCCACATGTGGGGCAGACCGGCGCCGATGCATGTCTTTGCGGCATGTGGCCGCCTCCGCCGCCTCGATATAAAGCTCCGCAGCCGTGCCACCCCACCCTGCCCCGCCGCGCGTCCGCGCGCCACCGCCGCCGCCAGTGCCGCCGCTGACGCCATGGGCAGAACAAGAACCTGTCGGATGCAGCCGAGCCTGTGCTGGTGCTCCAGGGCTTCTCGTGGACCACGCGCACAGTCGTCGCCGTCGCGACGGTGAGCATCGAGGTCCAGCAGTTCACCGGGCCGCCCGACCAGCTCAGCTACGCCGACGAGAACTCGGCCAAGGTCGACGGCCCGGACTGCGTGCACATCAACCTCACGCAGTCGCTCACGGGCGGCATCGGCGCGCAGCCCGAGAACCGCTGCCTCGACGGCGTGACCCGGACGCACGACCACCCGCTGTTCGGCGAGGGCGAGAACACGGCGCAGTGGGCGACGCGCGAGCAGCTCGAGAAGCTCGAGGTCGACGAGTATCTGCTCGAGGACTGGGAGGAGGGCGAGGAGGAGCAGGTCGGCCCTAACAAGGAGCCGCTCATCTACAACACGTCGACGAGCACCAGCAACGGCTGGAAGGCGTCCCAGGTCTGGGGATTTGCGTACGTCGAGGGCGAGCGGCGCTACGTCCGCCGCGTCGTCGTCGTCAAGGGCGACGAGCGCGCCGCCATCACCCAGGTGTGGGACTGGGCCGGCGAGCTCCCCAAGGAGTAGACGGTTGTACAGCTAGCAGTGAGTGATGCATAGGGTTTTGCGTGATGTGGGGCGGGGGGCTGCGGGCCGGCGCCACTGCGTCAGTTCAGAGTGGCGGGGTGGCGGGGTACGACGTGCGGGTGCGACACGCGCTGTCGCACGCAGCAGCAGTGTTGCAAGCAACGTTGCGGCACTGACTCCAACACAACACTTACACGCCGGACAAGACGCAGGGCCACACCGCGCCGCATTGTTGTCATGCGCGTGCATCGCCACCGTGCGTTCCTTGTCCGTTGTCGGATGTCGCGCAAACGCGACATTGTTCGGCGCGTCGAGTGTGCTGCACCTCGTATCCTACTCACTACTTATCTGGCCCAGCGCCGTCTCCCACGCTCCTCACCCCAACCACCGCTGGACTACTTATGCGCTTCCTCACCCTCGCCCTCCTCTCGCTCGCGGCGTCCTCCGCCGCCCACCCGGCCAAGTGCCGCCCGCGCGTCGTGCCCTCGCCCTCCACCTTCTCCAACACGACGACTCTGTCGACTGCCACTGTGTCGCTCGGCACGACTACCAGCGCGGCGCCCACTCCCCCCGTCGTAACGGACCCCGCCCTCAGCCTGGCGGCGACGACGACGACGACGCCCGCCCCGCCCACGGCGGCCAACCCCACCCTCCCCCCTCGCAAGAGCATCCGCCTCGTGACTGACGCGCTCGAGCGCGACTGGGACGGGACGTCGCGCGAGGCCGAGTGGATCGTCGAGTACCACAACCAGTTCCGCGCGCAGTTTGGTGCGTGCTGCCAGGGTTGCTGACATCCTCTGACACCCCCCAGGCGCTGGCAACCTCACCTGGTCCAAGGACCTGGCGATGGCGCAGCACGACCACCTCACCCGCTGCGAGTACTACCACTACGGGAGCGACAACCTCGCTGCCGCGTGGTCGGGCGACCCGAGCAAGCTGTGGGATGTGAACGACCTGCTCGACCTCTGGGCCAGCGAGTGGACCGGCCATGTCGGCCCCGCCGCTGGTAACAACACGCAGCTCGACCACTTCACCCAAGTAGGTGCGGCGTTGCCGCCTGGGCCGGCTGACGGTCCGCAGATGGTGTGGAAGGGGGTGACGCACGTCGGGTGCGCGTGGACGTTTGCCTGCCCCGACGGCGTGTGGGCGCAGCATCTGCTGTTTACCTGTGAGTGGGCGACTCGAGCGCAGCGAGTGTCGTCGGCGCTGGCTGCCGAGATGGCATCGTCGTCACCGAGCCGCCTGGCACCATGACGGCTGTGCTTGTCGGCTGCGTGCGGGGGCGGCACTCGCTGCGCGAGTGCCGTCGCGGTGGGCCCCGACAAAGATAACTTCGTTGCGACAACGCCGTCTACCACGCGCGGGGCCATCTGACACCTCCAGGCAAGTACTCCCCCGCGGGCAACATCGCCGGTCAGTACTCCGCCCAGGTCGGCACCTTTGTCGGCGCGTAGCGCGCGGGCGCGCTCGACGCCGTATGAATAGCTCTCGCCTCGTTTCTTTCTGGCCCCGGAGGCCGATGCAGTCGTTCAGTCATTATACAGTACATGCAGCCACCAGAGCCCGGACCCCGCCCCTACGTCCTCAGAACCACCGCGCCTCGTCGACCCGGCGGAGCTCGCACCACGCGACGTCGACGCGCTCGCCGTCGCCCCGCCCGCCACGGCCCTCCTCCCCGCTGCTGGCGGTCAGCGCGCGCGCGCTCGGCGCGTCCGCCTGCCCGCGGAACAGGAAGCGGAGGTACAGCCGCAGCGCGGCGGCCGTCGCCGGCCCCGCGGGCGAGTGCAGCAGGAAGGCGAGGCAGCTGGCGTGTGAGCGCGGTCTGCGGTGCGTGGCTGGTCACCTACCCCCCGCCGCTGCTTCTTGCGTCTGTATGTCTGTCGTCGGTGTCGTTGAGCTGCTGAGGTCAGCGCGGCCGCTCGCCCGGGACCCACGTCGTGCGCCTTCATGTCGTCGGCGGCACTTGTGCTCGTCGCCGCCGTGCTGCTCGTCCGCCGGCTGCTCCACCGCGAGAGGAGGCTGGTCGCGCGGGACGAGTGCGAGGCGCGCCGCGGCGTGTGCGGCGGGGCGGGGGGCATGGGGATGGTGGGGGGTTGGCTATGAAGACGAGAGGCGAGAAGTGACGCGGGGATCTGAGACGAGACGAGACAGATCTGGTACGACAACGAGCGCGTCGCACGATGGATCAGACGGCGACGGCGGGGCGTGCGACTTGCGACAGGGCGTAGCTGTGGCGAGGGGGGTCGGGGTCGCGGTAGGCGTCGAGCAGCAAGAACGTGGTGCAGTTGTCAGTGTCTAGTGCATTGTTCATTCATTCCATAGCTCGACCTTTTTACCTTGCCGACGGAGGCACTGAGACAAACCAGACATGACTCTGGCAATGTTGTGAAATGGTGTGATTTGCGCCGAGGCTGACAGCCCGCAGGCACATCAGCCAAGCAACCGCGCCATGCCCGACCACTGACAACAATGGCGCTATCGGCAGCCCGACCTGTCCCAACCCCGGGTATCCCTGCCCTGGCAGCGGAAACCATTAGTTATTTCCCCGCATCCCCCGCGCCCCCGCCTTAATCGCCTACGCTGCATGACCGATCCTATGATAGACACAAACAGTATTGGATCCACAGCGCATGTCGTCTCGCCACTCGCTGATACAGTCATTGGGGCCACAGGCACCCCATGCCTTGAAATGTCAATCGTCATGATGGTCGGCCTTGTCGTTGGACGCGCGCACAGACTTAGCGACGGCAGCCACCGCGACGATGAGGGAGGAGGGGGGCCTCGGGCGCGTCCTCGTACTCGTCGTCGTCCGGCGACGAGTCGTAGAAGTCGCTGAGGGGCTCGCCACAGTCGGACCAGTCCATGTCCAGGTCCGCGTCCGTGTCGATGTCGGTCCAGTCGTCGTCATCGTCATCGTCGTCGTCGTCGTCGTCGTAGACCGGCTCGAAGTCCTCGTCGGTTTCGCTCTCGTCCTCGTCCTCATCCTTGTTGTTGTCCTTGTCCTTCTTCTCCTCCCCGCCCTTCTTCTCCTCGTCCTTCTTCTCCTCCCCGCCCTTCTTCTCCTCCTCCTTCTCTCCGCGGTCATTGCCGCTGCTGTTGCCCTTGCTACAGTTCCCCTTGCCGTCGTCGCCCTTGTTGCCGCCGCACTTGTCACCGTCGTTCTTGCCGCCGTTGCCTTGACCGCCGTTGCCCTTGTTGTTGCCGCCGCTCTTGCCTCCGTTGCCGCCCTTGCTCTTGTGGTCCTTGATCGTGGCGCCTCCGCCGCTAGACGCTCCAGCGACGGACACGACGGCGCCACGAGCCACCAAACGAACTGGTGTAGTGGCTGTGAACGCTCGTCATGTTGCTTAGCCTATCATCATTGGACGGACCTGGGACATTGGGCTCGGGTGAACCTTGCTGCGGGCGGGGAGTCGAGGCGGGCGAGATGTGCTTGCGGATCCAGTGGAGGCTGAGCAAAATGCTGCGCATGCCCCAGCGGATGAGGATGGCACCGTGACGAACACCTGGGAGAGCAACGGTTAACTCATAGGCGCGCCTGGGACCGTCAATGGCAATGGTGCGGAAGGCAGCAGCGGCCACCTCGGTCGCAGAGCCGGTGACGTTGGGGCCGGCATGAGCAGGGTGGGGGGTGGGCGGGCGAGGAGGAGTCCAGGTGGGACCTTGCTCGGGGAAGACGACCGCGGGCTGGGTGTCGATGGCATTGTCAGTGAACAAAGAGCGAGAGCTGCCAGTGCGAGCACTGCTGGGGATGTACGTCGCGCCGAAAGGAGCACGCTGGGTAGTGGTAACGGGGGCTCCAAGGCGCGTGCCGACCGGCTGCGAGCGGATCGGACCCGCAAAGGTAGTAGTGGGGTCGGTTGCCGAACGCTGGCGGCCGTGGAACTCGGGGAGGTCGCCAGGACCATCGCGGCCGACGTCGAGACCGTGACGGCGGTTGGTGGGGACGGGGATAGGGATGGGCTGTGTGCGGCGGGTGGCGCCGCCACGCTGGCGCTCGAGCGCGTCGTTGGCGCCCGAACGACGACGAGTGCGGGTGACCGTGGTGTTGCTGGCCGTCGTGGGGATGGGAGCACGACGAGGAGTGAGCATGCTCAGACCCTTGAGGGCGTTGCGGATACTGCCGGCCCTGCTGCCACTGCTCTGCGAGTGGGCAGGAGTGGGGTTGTTCGAGGCGGCCGGGCGGAAGAGGCGGCGTGTGGTGAAGAAGTTGCCCCCATTGTTGTCTGTGTCGGACTCGGGCTCACGGGGTTCGGGTGAGAGACGAAAGTCGCCTGAGAGGCGGTGTGGCTGTTCCTCGCCGTCGTGCGAGGGCTCGGGGGTGGCGCACTCTGGGGTGCGCAGGCCGTCGGAAAAGTGACCGACAACAATCGGGTGGCCGAGCTCGTGGACATGATCACCACGGCGGATGATCGAGGGTCCAGCCGCGGTGTGGACGACTCCAGTGGCAGGCGGCGAGGGCGGGTCAAGAAGGGTGCGCGAGCGTGGAGCAACGTAGACAGGGACCAGCATCGGGTGCAGCTGGCGCGAGTGGACGCCGGCGCGGGCAGGCGACGCCGCGCGTGGCTGGCGAAGCGCAGCCTCGATCGTGGGAGGAACCGAAGAGGCGTTGGTGGGGCTGCCGGGGGACTGGGTGCGACAAAGGATGTTACGGGCGAACCAGAAGCTGCGCGGCTGTGTCTTGTGAGAAGAAGTCGCGTGGGCAGAACAGGGACCTACCGCGTTACGGCTGTCAGCCGCGCCGCCACCGGTGTCGGCTTCGGTGGGGTTGGCTTCGAGACGACCGGCCGTGTTGTTCGCAACGGTTCCGTCACCACCAGGGTGAGTGGAAGTACCCGTCTCGATGCCAGTGTTGGGCAAGCCACCAGCAGCGCCGGCACTACGGCGACGACTGATCATGTCAGGCGGCGCAGGCGACGGCGCGCGCGCGGGGCGGCCGGTGCCGGCGTCCTTCTTCTTGTTGAACATGACGCTGTGGGCGCTTGTTAAGCCTAAAGTGTATTTGTGTAAGCCAAGAGATTCAGCACGGTGCGGTGGCGTCGGGCCGCGGTGGGCTGAGGAAGCAGGTGGGACACAAAAGTTGAGGTGCTTTGGTCCGGTGGCGGTGCGTAGCCGAGCGGAGTTGAGCGAGCAGCAAGGATGCGCAAGGACGAGGGGAGGTAAGGATGTTTTGAAGGGGGCCAGGCAGTAGTAGAGGCTGGTGTGGTTAGGGCAAGTTGGTAGAGGACGGTGGGTGAGCGCGACTTGAGTGCGCGCGGGATGGGGGGAATGGGGTATGAAGACAAAGACGAGTCGGCGCTGCCTTCTTGTAATGCGAGTGGTGGGGTGTGTCGACTGGCAGGCTGCTTGCAGGGCAGCCAAGCAAGCCAGTGCGATTGTCGTGTCGTCCTCGAGGATAGCAGCACTGTCAGTCCACACACGGCGGCAGCTTCTCGGAAGCGGCGGTGCGGTGAGACGGTGAGCGGTGGGGGGAGTGCGCGCGCGCGTGCGTGGATCCGCGGGGTGGTGCGCGCGAGTCGGCGCTCCTGGGGGTGTGTGGGCTGGGCTGGCTGTCGGCGGCAGGGGGGCAGGCTGCCGCCCAAGACGATAGATTGCACCGTGTGTGGGCTGCTCGAGTTGTGGGGAGTGGGTGGACACTGCAACGCGGGGTGGAGTAAAGGAGGACAGCGACAGGCAGGCATGCAGGTAGCAGCGAGGGCCGGGTGATCCGTCGCACCCACCGTCAACCGCTGTCGCCGATGTCACTGGTGCACGCGAGCATGCTTCTGCGCGACTCACCTACGCGCGCGCCCATGTCCCCCCAGGCATGCCCGTAATGACAATGGCAGGAGGACGCCGGGGGCGGGCACCAGCCGCCGCGTCACGCCGGTGCGCCACGGGCTCGTGCGTGTCGTCGGTGCCGTGCATCGTCGTCGTCGTCGTCTGTGTCGGCTTGTATGCTGCAATCTATTCATACGTCGTGGCTGGGAGACACGCCCACGGTAACTCGACGGGGGTGTGTCGACAGAGGACGCCCGACATGCCCGACAGCGCCCTCCCCTTCCTCCTCCCCCCTCCCCGGATCCCGCCGACGACGTCTCGCTGCCAGCACAACGAGCAGCCCACAAGCCGGTGATCTATACAGCAGCACCGATACACCTCCTTTGGTCTCCCCTACGCATCCTCGACACCTTGCCCCACTGCCAGCATGACAGACTGCCAGCCAGCCGCTGCACACCACGAGCGATAGCCGGGTGCCAACGCCACGCGACCCCCACCCCGCCGCGACTCAAGCTTCTCTCTGCCGCATTCCTGTCTCGCACGGCTCTTCCCGGCGACATGTTATGCATGTGTGTGCGAGCGTAGGCGGATCTGGCGGGCGGTTGGCTGCCTGGCTTCTTCCTGGCGGGCCGGGTCGAATTATTTTGATTCCTCACACCCCAATCTGCCACGCACAGACACTTTTTCCCTCCCTCCCCCAGTGTTTCATCCCTCGACAGCTAACCACTCGGCCATACACTTCCAACCCGAGACGAGTAGTCGCGCATTCGTTCGCGCGACGCAATGCCCGTCGAGACTCAGTTAGTGCTTGGGTTCACATCTCCCCCTCCCCCTCCCCCGCGGCCCCTCTTCTCTCGAAAAGCTACATCAGGACACCAGGTCCGATTGAACACTACAAGAGGAGCAACTCAGCCGGCAGAGCCAGGCCTCGCCCTTCTCTCTACGAAAAATCTACCCTCTTTAAGGGAGGAAGAAGAGGCAGTGGGGGGGGCTACTACTGCCTGAGCCTGCGGCTCCGCAGCAAGCTTGCTGCTGGCCGAGCCGAGGTGGCGGAGCGAGGCTTACTCGTCCTGCTGCTGGACCCAGGCCCAGAAGTTGGAGAAGCCGCTGCCGCCGTTGTCGACGGGGGCCTCGGAGGTGCTGGCAGCGGGGGGCTTGGCCGGGCCGTGGTCGTTGGCCTGGTTGTACTCGGCGTCGTTCTCCGGGAGGGCGGCGGTCGAGTCGGCGCTGCCAGAGGCGGTCGCGTTGGCGATGTTGGTGCCGTTGGTAGCGAGCAGAGTGCCGTTCTGAGGCTTCTTCTGGACGCTGACGTTGACGTTGGGGTCCGAGTAGCCGTTGCCCGTGGGGAGGGGCTCCTCGGACGTCGTCGTCGGCGCAGTAGCGTTGCCGCCGTTCAGAGGCGCGTCGACATCGTCGGGGCACTCGGGGAGGCTCGAGTAGTCGGGGTCCGAGGGGTCGGCTGGCGTGGGCTTCGCGGTGGCGTTGCCACCGTTCAGAGGCTCGTCAATGTCGTCGGGGCACTCGGGGAGAGACGAGTAGTCGGGGTCCGAGGGGTCGGCGGGGGTAGGCTTGACGTTGGCCTCGCCCGTGGGGGCGGCGCCGCCAGAGCTAGTGGGCGTGGCAGAGGCCGAGGGGGTCGAGCCGCCCGAGCCACCACCGTTCTGGGGCTCGTCGACGTCGTCGGGGCACTCGGGGAGGGTCGAGTAGTCGGGGTCAGACGGGTCGGCAGGGATAGGCTTCACATTGGCCTCGCCCGTGGGGGCAGGGCCGGCGCCAGTAGGGTTGGCAGAGGGAGTGGAAGCGGGAGTCTCGCCACCCGACGAGCCACCCGACGAGGGCTTGGCCGAGCCGCCAGACGAGCCGCCGGACGAGCCGCCAGACGAGCCGCCAGACGAGCCGCCAGACGACGAACCCGAGTCACCGTCGGCACCGTTGGCGCCGTTCTTGCCGGGCTGGCCAGCGCCACCGTCTGTGCCGTTGGCACCGTCCTTGCTGCCGCCAGTGTTGGTGCTGCTACCAGGCTTGGTGGTGCCGCCAGTGCTGCCGCCAGTGTTGTTGTCGCCGTTGCCGGTGCCGTTGCCGGTGCCGTTGCCGGTGCCGCTGCCACCGTTCTGAGGCTCGTCGATGTCATCGGGGCACTCAGGGAGGGTCGAGTAGTCGGGGTCGGAGGGGTCAGCCGGCGTGGGCTTCACCGAGGCCTGGCCGCTGGGCGCGGTCGACGGGGTAGGCACAGTGGTGTTACCGTTCAGAGGCTCGTCGATGTCATCGGGGCACTCGGGCAGGCTCGAGTAGTCGGGGTCGGAGGGGTCAGCCGGCGTGGGCTTGACCGAGGGGGTGGGGACGGTGGTGTTGCCGTTCAGAGGCTCGTCGATGTCGTCGGGGCACTCGGGGAGGGTCGAGTAGTCGGGGTCGGACGGGTCGGCGGGGGTGGGCTTGACCTCCGAGGAAGGCTTGGCGTTGGCGGCCACAGCAGAGGGCGAGGCCGAGGCCGAGGGGCTAGCTGAACCAGTGGCGTCCGCCGTCGCCGACGCAGACCCAGACGACGCCGAAATGCCAGGCTGGCTGGAGAAGGCGCTGACAATGTCCGGGTTTTCAGCAATAACCTGCTCCTTGCTCTTGTTGTTGAGCTTGCCTACCATCTCCGGCATAGCGGGCACGTAGTTTCCGCCGATCTTGCCAGGGGGGGTGTAGTAACGGCAGCCGTAGAACCACTCAAGGCTTCCTGGGCAGTGACGCCACGCGCAACCGATCGAGGTAACATCCTTCCACACCAGAATGGTGAAGTGGTTGTACTCGTCCGGCTTGGTGTTCGGGTACTCGTTCACCCACAGAGTGTGCATTTCCTCAGGGGTGAAAGAGGGGCCGCCCATGATTGCGGCGAGGTTGTCGGAGCCATCCTTGGCGTGTTCAAAGACACAGTGGGCGAGGTGGTTCTTTTCCTGCTCAGCCAAGGTGGCATTCCAAGTGACGGGCGGGGCGTCGAACTGGGCACGGACGAGGTTGTTGTACTGAAGAGTCCACTTGGAGAGGTCGGATGTACCAGCAATGTCGTCGGCGGAGGGCTCGACGTCGCTTCTAGTCGTGTTGATGCCCTCGGGTGGGCTCGGGATCCACGCCATGCCGGGGTTCAGCGCGCGGCGCCGGTTGGCAGCAGGCTTGCGTGGACGGCAGTGGCCTGGCTTGGCGGAGCCGGTAGGCTCAACGTTGGCCTGGACGGCAGAAGGCGAGGCGGACACGGTCGAGTTTGACGTCTCAACGGTGGGCGTGGGCGAGGCGCTGACCGGCTCCGAGACAGGCGTGGCAGACCCGGTGGCGGAGGCCGTCGCGGACGGGGTTGGCTTGCCGGAAATGCCGGCGGGCTCGGAAAAGAGCTGGAGGGATGGGTTTTCGGCGAGGACCTGCTCGAGGCTCTTGCCGTTGAGCTTGCCAATGTTCGCGTCCCAGAACTCGTCCCCGGCCATGTTTGGTTGAACCTTGCCGGGGGTCGAGTCGTACAGACAGGCGTAGTAGTACTCGGGAGCGGGCCCATTGGGGCAATAGTGCCACGAGCATCCGACCGAAGTCGCGTCCTTCCACACCGACGCGGTGAAGTGGTTAAGGTCGCCCCTCTTGGTGTCCTTGTACTCTTTAATCCACATGGCAACGCCCTCCTCGATGGTGGGGATACCACCCCACCAGCCTCCGAGGTTGCCCAAACCGTCGTGTTCCCAGATACACGTGCCAGTGTGCTTGCGCTCTTTCTCGGCCAAGGTGGAGTTCCAGACAAGGGGTGCGGCATCGAACTGTGCGCGGAAGAGGTTGTGGACCATGAGCTGCCACTT
This sequence comes from Vanrija sp. TS_01, assembly GCA_026725045.1. Classification (NCBI taxonomy): domain Eukaryota; kingdom Fungi; phylum Basidiomycota; class Tremellomycetes; order Trichosporonales; family Trichosporonaceae; genus Vanrija; species Vanrija sp. TS_01. The sequence goes on along the minus strand of JAPKIE010000018.1, from coordinate 366,607 downwards.
GACCTTGTCCGAAGAACCATCAATGTCGGCGTCCACGGGGTTATCAAAGATCGTCGAGTTGACACCCGCCGGCGGGGTCGGGATCCACAGTTCGGCGTCGCGGGGGGCGACGACACGCTTGTGGGAGAGAGGCGCGACTGGTGCAGCGACTGCCGATGCCGCCAGGGCGGAGAGTGCTCCGAGGAGCACGGTGGTGGAAAACATAACGAGTGTGTGCGGCTCAGCCAGTGAGTGCGTGGGGTTTTCGACAAGGGGATCAAGAACCAGCTCTGATCCCTTATATCAGCCAGTGAGTCAGTGAGCGAGTGCAAAGAAGAGTGCGTAGTGCAGTGCACCATTGTGGTCACTGTTTGCTCGTTTCAGTTTCTCTCTCACGACGACGAGGAGGAGCAGGGCCAGCGTTTCGGGGTCACGGTCGCCGGCGGCACGCGCGAGGGTGCCGGCCCATTCTGGCCCCCGGCTCCAGGTTGAGGTTGCTGTTTACTGCGTGTTGCAGGTTGGCGACCGTTTCACCCTGTGTTAACGCCGCTTGCATGCAGAAGTGGGAGTAGGGATTTGGGACTTGCTGCGCGTCGTGGGATGGGCACATGCCGAGATGAACGGGCGTGTCGGTCTGGAATGGTCCGGATGTGACGCGTGCCAGGGGGTGGTAGGTTTGGGTTGGGTGGTGCCAGACGCGGTACGCGGCCGCCTGAAGGCGGCGTCGTACCAGACTTTGGCAGATCCGCGACGTGTCGGATGTAGGGCAGATACGAGTTTGCTTCGGGATCCCTGGACGATTGACTTTGAGGGAGGCAGGGGGAGAGGTGGTCGATCACAACGTCAGCACATGCGCCAAGAGGGACGCGTTGAAGGCAGCTGGCACCTTCACGACGACCTCGTCATCGCCGTCGTCGTCGGCGTGCCCGACGCGTCGGTCGCCGTCACCGGGGGTAGCGTGAAGACGCGTCAAAACGCGTCCGTGCCGCACGACAGTCACCCTACGACGAGCAGTGTTGGCGCCGTCGCTCAGCGGGGCTTTGTGCATGATGACCCCTCCGATCCGAGATCGATCCTGTACAGGGGCTCTGTGCATGACCACAGCCATGCCAGACAAATCCTGGGTCGGGGGGTACGTACCCCCCTGCCAATGGGTGGACTATGTCGTCGTGCGGGGCCAGAGGAGCGAGAACAGTCGAGGGGAAGTGGGTGAAAAGAACGTCACTGCCCCTGACGTTTTGGACGGACACCCCTTGTCGCCTCCTCCAAACTCGGCGGCCCCCTGCACCCTCCTGCACCCCCCTGCTTCCTCCTCGTGCTACTCTACTTCCTCCCCCTTGCACCTTGCTCCTGCGACAACTTTGGCACCATTGCAGCCTTGACGTAAGGCTGGGTTTGGTGCCCGACGCGTACCATACTACCATGAGAGGGCTGAGGGTTGTTTGGTATGGCCAGACCACCGCCCCCTTGCGATGCCTGCATACTTATGTCGGCAAGGCGTGTCGGCGTGTCGAGGGTGTCTTCCCTGCTGCCAGGCTAGATCGACGAGGTTGAAGGCTAAAGGCGAGGTTTGCAGGCCGTATAGGAAGCAGTGACAAGCTGCCGAGCAGGACGGCGAGGGTTAGGAGCAAACGAGTAAGGTAACTTACACTCCCAAAGTAATAGGGGCCTGCTACGAGGCGCATCAAATTAGGACCTCCAATCTTCTTTCTATTAGCGAATTACAACCCGGCGCCCTCTCCATGACTGACTTCTGATCGGCGCCCGGCACGGCAGTGTCCACCTGCCGCTCCCAGCGGCCCGCGTACCGCGTAGTACTCGCCCCATCTCCGGCAGACCGCGTGCATATCACTACGCGGGCGAGTTTGGCGCTCTCCGTCAAGTCCAGCGACGCCAGCCGACGTCTGTCGCGATACCCCACGCGTGAGCCGAACGTCCGTCCCCCGACGCCGCCACAAGCATCGATTGGGAACACCGTTGGCTTGGCATAGCGTTGCACCATATCTCGAACAAGGAGCGAGCTTCGCGCCTCGGCCGCGGTGACTTGTCGGTTCCTCCGACGCGTGTGAGCTTGCGGCATACTCGACGCGGCGCCACGGCCGATTCCAAATCCTGACTTGGCCGGCGGTACTTTCGTATGGACTGGGCAGGCTTGATCTCCCAGGAACACTATCGCGCCATAGCGTCGCTCACTTGCGCCAGCTATCATTCCAGTGCGTATTCCAAATGGTCAACAATGCATGCGACTAATCATTAGCCCGTGGCATGCATTGTGCGTCACTATGACAGGCTAAGCAGAAGATGACTGGCGCGTGACCTATGACCAGTGGGTTTTGCTAGCAATCGGGTGCGCCGTGTCGACGCATGTACTGGCCGAAGCGGCGTCGACGCTTGCGCTGTACGCGAGATGTGCTTGGCGTATGAGGCAGCGCTTTGACATTCGAAGACCTGAGGCCATGGGCAACACAACTCCCCATGGCTGGAGTTTGATGACCAGGTCGGCGCTGCAGCCCGCGAAGGCAGGCAGGTTGGAGGTGCTGAGGAATGGAGCTGGATGCAGTCCTCCGAGAAGATCGAGCTTCACGGCGTGGATGGGGACCAGCGCTTGCGCCGGCGCGGGCTCGGCGATGGCGGGCTGAACAGCCACGCCGGGAACCGGCGGATCCGCAGCCAGATGCGGAAGACGCAGAGGTTGAGCTCGCTGAGGCGTCAGAGAGCCGCTGCAGACTTGGCTTCACAACTCACGTGAGACTGTTGCCAACCTTGGCCAGGGGCGACTGGGGCTCGTCGTCGTCGCTCGTCGGGTCCCAGTGGCACGGGCTCGCGCTGCGCGTGCGCCGCAGAGGCGCGGGCGAGTGCACCGGCGTGCGGATGTACCCCGGGGCGAGGGACAGCGACGAGCGGGACGTGCGGAGCGGGGGGGTCGTGAGCGCGCTGCTGCTGCTACTGCTGCTGCTGCTGCTCATGTTGCGTCGTGGTGTTCGTGGGGGAAGAACGTGCGGCATCGAGTGTGCGGCGTGCATGTTTTGAACGCTGAGGACGAGCGACCGCAGGGCTATCGCCGGCGGGGTACCCTCGGCGGCGGAGGCGGCGGTGGCGTCGGGCGCTCGGCTGCGAGGAGATGGCGCGCTGAGGTGGGCGCGGCGCAGGGCAGGGAGTAGAGAAGCGCAGAACAAGGGCGATACGTAGCAAAGCCCGCGCTGCATGCCATGTATAAGTATCTTGTCCCCGACTCGCGCGACGACGACGACAACCACATTCCGACGCGACGTCAAAAGAACGATTATCGGCGAGATAACGAACGGATCTGCCACCTCCGACAACCACGAAAAGGAAAAGGTTTTACGAATGGTGCGGCGCGGCCGTCGTGCCTCGACGGCGCCGGCTGGCAGTGTCTCACTCACTTTTGAGGGTGGCTCACACCCACCACCCATTCACTCGGCCCAGCCCAAGCTTGCTGGACAGCGGGGCCCACGCAGGAACGCAGCAATGTGCATGCCCAGCACCCCGTTTCGTCGCGGTGAGCATTCTCCTGATCGCCCGCACGAGCGGAGCGCTCTGCGGCGGCGCGGCGCGCCACCAGGGCGTTTTCGACGCCACTGGACGCTGGTTGGCTCATGTCTAGCGATCTCGAAGCGGCGCATCCCACTACAAGAGCAACGACAGGACAGGCTGCGTTAATTACTCGGCGCTTGAGACGCTTCGGTGCGTGTCGGCCCGGCGGCAGATGCTTGATTGTCAGTTGTTCCATTGTGCCAAGTGAATACTAGCTTCCAAAATCGACTAATGATCCGCCAAATGGCATGATGTCATGGTTACAACAACTAGCCGTGCTGCTGTCCACCTCCATCTCACTCTGACGGTCGGCTCTTGCCCTACATTGCCTACATCCTCGCATCCAGAACCAGCGCCACGAGCCCCAGCGCCCACCCGACAAGCGATACTGCCCCGTGGCGCCACGCGTTTCTGTACTCCCACTTGCGTAGCAGCTCGTCAACCCGCCGCCCCTGCGCCTCGCTCAGCTCCTTCCCAGCATCCGCTAGGGCCAGCAGCTCGGCATTGACGGGGTGGATGAACACCCATGTGAGCGGCACCGTCGCGAGGCTAAACAGACCCGCGTACGCGGCGAGAGTGCGCACGAGGCCCGAACCCGACGCCACGACGGCGTACGCGTCCAGCGCGGCGGCGAGGGCATGCGCGCCGAGCGTCCACGCCTGAGGTGGTCAGTGTCTGCGCGAGCATGACGCGCTCACCGCTCCGCGGTGGAAGTACGCCTTCCATGCCGCTACCTTGTCTCCGCTGGTGAGCTGCAGCGCCCCGACCCGTCCGGTGATGAACGGCACGATGCCGAACTGCGCCAGCCCGATGTTGGAGAAGGTGGCGTACGACGAGGCCGTCGTCGCGCCGACGAGCGCGAGCGTCGTGAAGGTGATTCCGAGCTGCGCGAAGATAGCCGGCATGGTGCTGATTCTCTGTACATGCATGCGCTGGCAGGACTCAGCAGCATACATATATACTGACCGCCTCGCGCCATGCCGAAGCGTCATAATCGCCGGCACACGATGCAACAGTGTGGCACTCGCTAGTCTCGGTATAGGCTTGTCAGCAGCCAGTGTCCTGGTGTCGGCCCGCGCCGTCGACCTCGGAATCGGACATCCAGCATGCATGCCAAGTGCACCACGTCAGATATCGGCTTGAGCAGCTCGGTGCTTGGCCGCTCTCGGCTCGCTGCTCGCCGCTCCGCCCTGCGGCCACGTGGCCTCGCACCAAGCCTGAAGCCTTCAGGTCGTGCTCAACCCGACCTGACTTCTCGCTCCTCTGCACACCCTCGCACCCAAAAACGAATAGCTGCTGCTGCGCTCTGACCCCACCGAGACTCGAACTCGGGTCTAGGGATTGCACGTCTCTCGACGCTCATAGATTAATATGAGACCCTCGCGTTAACCACCTGCGCCATGGAGTCATCCTTTCGGATTGCTCGTGTCTGATGACTCTGCAGGTGGATTATAGCCAGCTCCCTGATGGAGACAATCCGAGATAGGTGTAAGCGTGCATCCTCTGGGAGTCACTTGACGAGAGTCGATGATGCTTGATCCTTTGCACTCATAAGAACGGACATGTGTATCATCTCTATGGTGTTGTCTGACTACTTGTACTTCTAACCGCCTGCAATCTCAACGCCCCCCTACATCTTGATCTTCCAATGGGGGCTCTTACGATAGCGCAGCACACCGACCATGAAAGCCCCGCCCATGGCCATTGAGCCGGCAAAGAACACTGCAGGGCGGTAGGCCACAATGCCACGCTGGGCGCCGCCATACGCACCGAGAAGGTAGCCGGCGATGGGCGAGCCCATGGTGTATCCTCCTGCCCAGCCCGTGACGATCATACCGAAGGCCACTGCCAATCGCTGCATGCCGAGTACGCTGCCGACGACGGTCGGCATGATGGCGAAGAAGCCTCCGCTGGCCGTTCCGTTGATGATGACGAAAATCATGAGCGGGGCAAGGGACACGGACGAGGGCCAGAGTGCGAGCAGCGAGACGCCGGTGATGAAGAGCACCGCGAAGAGCGTGTTGATCGGCCCGAGGAGGCGGTCGCTGACGAACCCTGTGAGGAAGCGGCCGACGGCGGACGAGAAGTTGAAGACTGCGACGGTGGCTGCGCCCGTGGCGGTCGACAGGCCGAGCGACTGGGCGTAGAGTGGCAGGAAGAAGGGCGGGACGAACAGCGGGAACGTCCCCAGCGCGCCGGCGAGGAAGAGGAGCACAAAGTCCCACGACTTGAAGAGCGACCTGGAATTAGCACAACCCCTTCACCCAACTCACCAGTCAATGAGAACCTTGCGCACGACCGTCGTGCGCTCCTTGAGGCCCCAGGCGGCAGGGAGGCAGCACGCGGCCATGACGATGCCGATGACGCGGAACGTCCACTCGATGCCGAGGTTACGGATGCTCTTCTCCATAGCGAGGGAGAGCACGGCGCCGCCGATCCCGCCTCCCGCAAAGACCGTGCCGACGGCGGTGCCGCGCCGCGTAGTAAAGTACTGTGCGGGCGTGACGCTGATGACCATGAAGGAGAAGCTGCAGCCGATGCCGAGCATGACGCCAGCAGTCATAAACAGGCCGACGAGCGAGTTGCGCTGCACTGCCGTACCAGCCAAGACCTCGGCGACCGACATGAGGAGCACGCCCGCGATCGCCATGTAGCGCGGCCCGACGGCGGTCACGAGGCGTGCGTTCGCGATGGCGAGGATGGCCATCATGCCGATCGAGATGGACCCGACGAACGCGAGCGTCGACGCTGACGCGAACCCCCTGTCAACGAGCGCGCGCTGGATCACGCCCCACGAGTAGCCAGTGCCGACGAACCAGAACGCGATCATGGTCGCGCACGCGACGACGCGCCACGCCTCGGCGCCGCCGTTGGGCGGCTCGTCGGCGAGCTGCGTGCTCGAGTCGGAGGGCGTCGGGGCCTGTGTGTCGACCGCGGACGGCGGGGCCTTGTCGTCGTCGAGCGAGCCGCGCTCCGCCAGCTCGATGGCGTCGGCTGCCGGCGGAGTGGCGGCGCGCGAGGTGGGCAGTGTGGCAGTGGCAGTGGCAGCGGCAGGGCGGGGGAGTGGTGAGCGGCGTTTGTCTTGTGTTGTGCTCATCGTGTGTGTTGCGGAGAGGTTCTTGGAGGCTGGCTCTGCATACGGCCCTCTTGTACACCCACACCGGGTCGCAGACTCGATCCCGAGTATCCGAGATAAATGTTCTCGTCGTACTTGGCGTGCGTGCTTAGTAAGCCGACGACGACGAGTGTGAGTATCGTGCCTGTGCGGGTGGGTTGGATGGGCGAGGGGATCTTTCCGGGCCGGTTTGGCACCGGGCAGGCGAAAAGTGCGGGGATAATCAGCGACAAGGGGGCCGTTAATCAGGCCGGGATCGCCCAGAGATTTTCTAATCCTCGCCGGGCGGAAGCTATTAGCAAAAGTTCGCCTGTCTCCTTCAGGATCTCTCTCGTTCAGCCTGCTCCAATTGGTCGTGCAACAACAAAACGAAGCTCGCGCTTCGCTTCCAATGCAGGTGCGACTGGGATTTGAACCCAGGCGGCTGACGCCAAATGATACTTAGAAGCAGATTCTAATCATTCCCCTTAACCACTCGGGCATCGCACCGGTCGTAGGAAGCTGCTGACGGCAGGGTGGCGTCGTACATGAGGACGCGGTTGCCACAGTTGTTGTATACACAAACCCCTTCTGTCACAGATGATGTTGCTCCGGCCTTGACAACCAAGAGCCTCACCATGTCGCGAGCAAACCATGTGTGCTTTGGACCCCCGCCACCCAGTCACGACTACAAACTATGCGTGTCCTGCTCGCCACGGTACTGGCACTAACTTTCGCCGCCCCCATCACTGCACAGACGGCCACGGACCGGGCGTACGGCTTCCTGGACGGCGCGCTGGACCAGTGGGCAACGTCGGGCCCCCGCTTACCCTCAAGCTACCACCGTGGCGCGCTCGACTCGTGGGACAACGCGGTGCTGTACGACGCTGCGCTCGTGATTGTCGCGTACGCGCGGGACACGCGCGGCCGCGCCGCCGCGCGTAACTCGCTCGCACGCGCCCGCGACATGGGCGACGCGCTCGTGCGCGCGCAAGAACGCGACCCGGCCGGACACAGCGGGCGCCTGCGCAACGCGTACGGGCCCGACAACTTGTGGCGCGACAATGGCGTCAACATCCAGACCGCCGGCAGCGCCACTGGGAACCTCGCCTGGGCGGGCATCGCGCTCGCGCACCTCGGCGACGTGACGCGCGACGCACGATACACGGACGCCGCCAAGAAGATTGGCCAGTACATCCTCGGGTTCCGCGACACCAGGTCAACGGGCAGCGGCGCGTTCATGGCCGGCGTTGACAACTCGGACCGCAAGCTCACGTGGTCTGCGACCGAACACAACATCGACGCCCTGGGTCTGTTTGGTTTGCTGTACGCTCTCACGGGCGAGGCGCGCTGGGACGGCGGCGCACGCGCGGCGCGCACGTTCCTGTCCCGCATGTGGGAGCCGCGCTCTGGGCGCTGGGAGATTGGCACCCTTGACGATGGCGCACGCGTCAACTCTGGCGACTACATTCCGCTTGACGTGCAGGCGTGGGGCGCCCTTGCCACTCGAAGCTTTGCGGCCGCCAACGCGACGCGTGCCGTCGACTGGGCCGTATCCAACCTGCAGGTCACCGACAACAGTGTCAGGCCGTCCATCACTGGTCCGCGGTTCGCCCTCCAGCGCCCGGGCAGTGGCAAGGAGGATCACAACGACAGCACCGTGTGGCTCGAGGGCTCCGGCCACCTCGCCCTGGCCCTCAAGTGTGTGGGCTCCTCGGCGGCCAGCCCTGCCTCGGCGACGTATCTCACAGGCATTCGCAACAGCCAAGCCCACGGGCCCGACGCAAACAAAACCGGCATCCCGGCCAACTCGCGCGTCGGCTGGGCCTGCGGCGACGATCGCACCCATACCTCACTGCACACTGGCGCGACCGCCTGGTTCCTAATGGCCGAGCAGGGTATCGATCCATTCCGTCTCGGCGGGCGCTGCTAGGGGGCGAGTTGGGCCCCCACGTATACGACAACCGCCACATGTGCCAACAAGCGGGCACCGGAATGTCACACTGGCCTCGTGCAGGTCGTGTTTGTTCACCGCGCCTCTGCCAGTGCAACATCTTGTTCCTGTGCACGGTCAGAGGCACCCGAGGTACGGCACGGTCGTCTGTGAGTGACGGCAGGCCCGAACGCCCCTGCGCCCGCTGGCTCGCATGCCGACCTTCATACGTTATAACGTACAGGAGCGACCGGGTACTCGCTACAATGGGTACAGGGGCGTACTGTACATGGGTCTTTGTACAGACGGGGTGAGAGGTACACAGTGCTGGATATGCTGCTCGAGAGCCATGGCAGTTCGCACTGGCAGCAGCACGGACTGGGGTCTGGGCTTGAGCGTCGAGAATCAGTGTCAACTAGGTTCTATCGGCGTCAGATGTATTCCTGGCCCGGCTGTTTCTCACGCGCTGGCGCCATTGCCGTATGGCGTGCTCGCATGGCTCAGCGCACACCTAGGCAGCAGCCAGGATAGACACGCCCGCCCATGCGACCAGCGCGACGAGCACGGCGAGGGAAATGTCGGCGTGGCGCGGCGCCGCAGACGAGCACGTCGACTTGGGGATGTCGTACCCGCCGTGCTTGGTGCCGACGACATACGAGCAGGTCTGGAAGTCCTTGGTCTTGACATTGTGGCATGACTTGCCGACGGGCTCGTACACGCCGTGCTGCATTTCGCAGCACTGGACCGTGATGGCGTTGTTGGTGGACGAGCAGGACCATGTCGAGAGGACGACGGGGGTGTCGGCGGCCGGGGACGGCGCGGGGCTAGCGAGTGTGAGGGCCGAGGACGAGGGGGGGGGCGAGGCCATGGGTGAAGTGTAAGTAGCTAGGGGAGACGAGGAGAGGGCAGTAGCGAACACAGAGCTGGAGCGAGGAGACGAAGAGGCTGTAGGGCCAAACGAGCTGGTTGGAGGGGACGACAGGGCAGCGGTAATGTTTGCGCAGAGCAGCTCATCGCAGCACCGCAGATTAAATGTGTGAGAAGGAGATGCCGGGCCCCGTGGGCCCGACGCGTTTTCAACTCGACTTATGCATAGCTTCGGTTGCGGCGGCGTCGACATGACCGGTGCGCACTGCGCGGCGTTGGAAGCATGCTTTATCACGACCGACCATTGATGGTGCTTCTGTGCCACTTTCGGCAGCAGTCGCAGCCGTGGAGCCACATGGCGGGGTGTGGTGTGTCGTGCTTCCTCAGCGCGTTCTGCTCAGCGCGTGGGGCTCAGCGCGTTCTTCTCAGTGCGTGCGGCTTGACTGGTGTGCTCTTCCCCACGACGCACACATGCACTCCCACTCCCACACCCCGCTCGAGCCGGCGCACGCGCCGTCATCGCCGGTCACGAGACTTGGTCAAGCGCGCTGTTCGCAGCGGTCGGACCCGTGTCCAACGAGTGAGCGCGGGCTGAAAGTTCAGATCAGATCAGATCTCACCACGGCCCCGGTCTCTCGTATCTCTCGCCACTGTCCCGCTCGGTCTGCTATCTCGCTCGCTCGGGATGCGACGCGTGCACGCCGGCGGAGCGGTCTTGGCGTGTCTGATTGCGCGCACCGGCGCGGCCAAGGACGCCACGCGCAGCCACGAAGCAGCGGCCGCGGTGCGTGTGGCGCCGTGATCGGGGGTGCTGGTGCTGCTGGCTTCCTTCTTCGGGGGCGTTTGGTCGTCGGTGTGAGGCAGCACGGTGCAGGGTATAAATAAGAATGGGCGGAAGGGTGCGGCCGGAGCGTCGAGTGGCGAAGCCAAGCCAAGCCGCGCGCGCCGACCCAAGCTCACCAGTGCCGCATCTGCACTCCGCACGCCGCACCTATGCACCGCGGCCCCCCTCTGCGCCCACGAGCAGCTTGGCGCCGTCGCAGCCACCACGCCCGCGACCCACTCACCAGCCAGGCTCGTCGAAGACCAGCCATGCCGCCATGGAACGAGGCGCCGAGCCACGGCCCGAGCGCGTGGCGGTCGGGAGTGCGCGCGAGTGGTGGTCAGGCAGGCAGGTCTGACTTCCCAGCCAGCGCCCGCCTCGTCTCCCCGGCGTGGACTGCATGCAGCGTACCTCGCTCGGCGCTGCCACACGCAGAGTTATAAGACCAAAGGCACCTTCCCACGTAAGCGGCCCCCACCCCGCCCGCTCGCCCGCTCGCCCGCCCTCCTTTACAATGGTGGCCCTCTCGCTCTTCCTCGTCCCGCTGCTCGCAGCTGCCCCCGCGCTCGCCTCCACCACCAGCTCAAACTTCTGCACCGACTCGGACCCGTCCATCGCCCAGGGCTGCTGCCAGACCGCCGGCGGCACGTACGACAACTCCACCACCCGGTGCTACGGCGCCCAGGGCGCCTTCAGCACGTGTATCACCTCGCACTTTGGCAACCAGCGCACCGTGGTCGTCAAGCACACGGCGAGGTGCGAGACCGAAGGCAAGGTGACTTGGACCTTTGCGTCTGGCGCCGGCGCGCTCGCCGCGTCTATTCCGGCCGTCGCGCTCGCCGCGGTCGCCGTCGCGGCTCTTGCCTGAGCGCAAGCAGGCCAAGTCAACGCAAGCAAACGACAGCAAAGCTGCAAGCCACAGGGAACTACTGCACCTCCCTGTTTTCTGTTTTCGCACCTCGATCTATCTTGGGCTCTGTGCTCTGTGCTCTCTCGCTCTCTCTCCACCCTCTTTGGCCGTGTTTGTGCATGTACCTGTTGAATTGGCGGCGGGGGTGCGGGCCTGTCGGCATGTCCCTGCGGCGAGTCCTAAAGTCTAATCGTGCGGCTGTGATCAGGCGTAATCTGATAGTGGTTCTGCCGTCGGCCCTCGTCATGGGTTTACTTTTGCTGTTGTGCTCTCGACGCGTGGGTCGCGGCCTGCCGCCGCTCTCTGCTGCCCTGTCTGCTTGTGTCTGCATGCGGCGATAGTGCATGCAGCACTCGGTCCAGAATAGCACCCCGCCGACGAGAAGTCGAGAAGAAGCGCTGCTCACTGGGCGAAGGAGTAGCACATATCCACAGACAGCAGCGTATCCATCCGCAGCCTTGTCTCGTCGCCTCGCCCACACCGCAATGCCGACGAGCACCAGCACCGACCCCAACAACCCCCCGGCGCCAACATTCAGCGGCAACGAGACGGGCAGGCCGTACTGCTACGCCGCCGAGGCCAACCTCACCGTCTTCTGCTGCCCGTTCGCGGGGGGCAAGATCGACCCGAACAACGGGCACTGCGTCAACGCGCAGGCCGACCCGTGGACCGCGTGCTTCCAGCAGGTCGTGCCCGACAACTCGACCTTCTACTGCACGCGTTCGGCGGGTAGCTCGGTACCGCGGGTGAGGGCTGGGGCCGTCGCTGCTCTGGTCTGGCTCGCCGTCGCCGTGCTCACTGCGACGTGAGCGGGAGCCGTGGTCGTCTCCCGCCGCGCCACTTCTATCCGCATCGAATGCTCGAGGCCATGCACCTACGCCCCACAGCGCCCCACGCTGCCGCACCCACGACGCTACCTGTTGTATCGTATGACATATAATCTTCATCCTTCCGCTAGCTTGCCGGAGCGCTCTGCCTGTCAGCCCTGCCGCCGACCACACCCACCTTGAGCTCCAGCGCGTAGCCGTCTGCCAACGGCACGGTTTCGAATACCACCCCGCCTGATGTCAGCAAGGACAGGGCACGCAACTCACCTGCCACCCGCCGCCGTGCAATGCCGTAGGGGAGGGTGTCTAGCCTAGCTATCACTGCGCCCAGCGCGCGCTGCACGATCCCAATGAAGAAGTTTATCTGGCGTCAGCTTCGCCGCCTGCCTACACCCACTGCCGCAAACAGCCCGCCATACGCCAGGACTGTCGGCGCCAGGAACGCCGAGAGCATAAAAAACAGAGTGCCGAGGAACAGCGTGTCCGTGTCATACGTGTACGAGTCGGTGCGGTGGCGGAGGACGTTCCACCGCTTGCCGCGGAACAGGTCCCAGAGGCCGCGGACCGCGCTGAGCTGCCAGCGGCAGAGGGCGGCCGTGACGAGATGGCACGCGCGGAGGTGGAGGGTGAGGAGTGTGATGGCGTCCGAGACGAGTGCGAGGGCGGAGGACAGGCCGAGAAGCGCCGCGGTGGCGAGGAGCACGGCTAGGAAGATGGGCGGCGCCGACGCGAGGGCGGGCACGGCGAGGTCTGGGCGCGAGTCAGCGCTGCCGCGGGTGAACCAGCAGGTGGACCTACCCCTCCAAGCCAGTAGCAGCGCTGTAAACGCGGAGCAGAAGCCCTGACTGAGCGGCGTGTTGAGTTTAAGCCCGAACGGCCAGTCGTTGAGCCACTCAAGCACGGCGACAACAGGGTCGGCGAGCAGCGCAGGCGAGAGGGACCACGCGACGGCGTGCGATGCGAGGTAGTGCAGCGTGCCGAGGGTCGCGAGCGCTCCGAAGAGGTGGTCGTACTGGCGCAGGTCAGCAGGCCACAGCACGGCGCACGTACCAAGAAGGCCAGCGCCAAGTCCTCGGCCGCGAGGTGCGCTGCGGCGCGCGCGGCCGTCGTCTGCTCCGTGTCGTCCGGCCGGGCGGCCAGTGCCGCGGCACGGCGCCTGATACTACCGACTGGGATGGGTAAGTTCTTGCAGGGATCGACAAGCTCACAGAACGCCGTGTCCCCCAGCGCGAAGCGCACGCCAAAGAGTCGCACCAACTCCGAGAGCGCCGCGACGACAAGCGGCGCAAAAGCCCGCGGGAAGAAACGGGGTAAGATGACGCGCAAGACCGCCACAAGCGCTACGCGGGTAGCGAGTGGGATCCAGTCACCCGCCGTGCGTGGGATACTTTTCGTATCGGCAATCCCGTACGCCAGCACAATGACAGTGAGCGAGGGCACGGGGAGGCGGAGGCGCTCGCGGCGCGGAGCGGCCAGGCCGAGCGCCGCGCGTGCCCCCTCTACGCGGTTGAGCTGGCGTTAACTATGTCAGTAGCGTACACATACCAGCTCGAGCAGCGCCGGCAGGTCGCTCTCTGCGCGCGGGGTGTAGCCCTGCGCCGGGGTGCTGGGGACCGAGAGCACCTGGTGCGCCGAGACCCGGGGCGGGGTGTAGAGAATTGTCGTCGCGGGGCGGGAGTACGCTGCGGGCCGGCCATCGCTGCCGAGCTGAATCACCAGGGTGTCGGCGGCGTGCTTTTCCGCGGTGCCGTGCGCGACGACGACGGCGACGCGCTGGAGGTCGCCCACGGCGCCGTCCGCGCGCTCGTCCTGCCGTCAGCGCGCGCCCGCATCCCAACCTACATCCACGACGGCCGCGACGACGACCGCGTCCCGCAGCGCCCAGCCGAGCGCTGCACCTTCGTCGCGTGCGTCGGTCGGCCAGAAGACGCGCATGGGCAAGTGGTTGTGCACTGTGTGACTGACTGTGGGCACGGGCGAGTGCGATGCGTCAATGTTGTCGGCGCGTGCGCGTGCGGGGTCCCCACGCTGGAGCTAGCCGCCGAAAGTCGGCGCCGGCGCCAACTGTCGCCCGACACCGTTGTTGACTCGAAACGACCTACCTCGGCACTCGCTCGCTCGCTCGAGAGCACTCACTCACCCCCACGTACCATGGCCGACGACGCGCTCCAGGCCCTCGCGTTCCTCGAGGCCATGTACCCGCTCGACGGCGAGCTGCAGCTGTCTGACGCGGCGCGGGCCGCGCTGGACGGGTACAACGCGAGCGGGGAAGCGGACCTCGGGGCCGGGGTCGACGTCCTCGAGCTTGCGCTGTGCGTGCCGCTGTCCGACGACGCGGCGGCGTCGGACCAGCGCGTCGAGCTGGTCATCGCGCTGCCTGTTGCCGCTGGCGAGCACACACGCATCACCCTCCGGCAGCCCGACTTCCTCACGCGCGCGGCGTACGAGCAGCTCGCGGCGGCCGTCCCGCCGCCGAGCGACGACCCGCCGTCCGACGCGATCATGCTCGCGGTGGACGCGGTGCGCGCCGCCGCGCTCGAGCTGCCCAGCGCGCCGCCGAGCCCAAAGGCCAGGGACGACGCTGCCGACGCCGCCGCCGACGACGGCCCGCTCGAGCGCGTGTGGTTCTGGTTCCCCTCGCTCTCGACCCGCGAGAAGCGCAAAGACCTCGTGACTTACGCCGCGACGTACCGCCTCAAAGGCTTCGTGCTCTCCGGCAAGCCGGCGCTCCTGTGCCTCGAGGGCGGCGGGCGCGCCGTCGACCGCTACATGGCCGCCATCAAGAGCGAGAGCTGGGGCGATATCCCGAGCTACCAGAAGAAGGTGCGCGGGTGAGACTCGCCGCTGCTAACCCCCCCCCCCCAGGTGACCGAGCGCCTCCGCCGCCCCATCACCGACGCAGAGCGCAAGTTCTCCACCATGACGGACATTACCCACCTCATCACCCACCACGGCACGTACAATCACCGTGGCGACATGAGCGAGGTGAAGAAGTACATGGACGAGTGGGGTGTGGGCGACGACTTTGCCGGCGCCGTCATGAACGCGAGTTAGTCGCTAGAGTTGGTCTCTATCCAAAGGCAGATCTTGCATGCCTGCCGTCCTGCTCAGCCATGCGGCATATTTACGGCACACGCAGTGCTCTCGGCGTGGAGACCGACACCAGTCGACGAGTCTTTGCCGGCTGGGCCGTCGCCCGCTGCATCCCGCCCGCCCCTGCCTGCAGCTCCCAACCAACACACACCGTGCATCGCCGGTATATATGTAGGGTATATCGTTATAGGCCCAGTAGACAGTCCAAAATGCAAAACACCTGAGGCGAGGCTGTGTGGTCCACCAGGGAGCCTGCGCGGGGGCCGAGGGAGCTGGAGCTCGCTCGACAATTTCCTTCCACGCAACTTCTGTTCCATCGACTAGAATCGCCGGCCAGCAGTCTGAGCGGGAGGCCGCTGCATCATCGGGCTGCCGCGCGGGCTGCCCTGCATGCGCGGGTCGTAGCCTTGTGGTGGCATAGGCGCGCGGCCCTGCGGGGGCATGCCATTTGGCGGCATGCCGTGCGGAGGAGGACGCTGATGAGGAGGCGGACCATGGTGGTATCCACCAGGAGGGCCAGTCGAGGCTATACCTGGTCCTGTCGACGCAATGCCGCGGCCGGTGGATGCAATCCCCGGACCAGTCGAGGCGATCCCTGGCCCCATGTGCCCGCCAGCCGATCTGGGACCACCTTGGTAGGATCCGTTTGGAGGGCGCACCTGCGGTCTGACGGGTCTCGATGCAGCAGGGCTTCTTGGAGGAGGAGCGGTAGACGCAGGGCCGCGCATCGGGGCCGAGGCAGCAACGGGGCTGCGCGATGGCGCCGTCGACGCAGGGCCGGCACCGGTCTGCTTGCGCTCAGCCGCCTGGAGGATTTGGTCGCTGTTAATGTCAGCAAACATCTAGGCCCCATCACACATCTACCCACTCGAGGAGGTTCAAACAAGCGCAAACAATGACCCATTCAACGCAGTCCTCGTTGCCGACACCGAGTGTCTGCCACACCTGCTTCTCGTCCTCGTTCCTGCCGGTCACCGTAATGCGCGTTCCACCGCCCTTCTCAGGAGGGTTCTTGGCAATCTTGCCAAACTCGATACGCCGGGGAGGAATCTGGTGGCCCGCGTACTTGAAGTAGAACATGGTCCACCAGTCGGCATTTGGGTTGGGCTTTGAGATCTGGTAAAGGGGTGTCTCGTCCTGGTTGACAATCTTGTACGTCGGCGACATGACACCAGTGTTCTCAATCGTCCACTTGAGGTCGCGAGACGCCTCACAGCGAACAACATTGTGCTTGTTGGCCTGCATCGTCGGCAGCGACGAGCTCGAGGTGGCGCCTTGACGCGACGGTGGGAAGAGCTTGGCCACGCACAGGTCACCCTGCGGGGAGGGAGTAAGGAGGTAGTTGACCTTGTTCTGGAGAGCGTCAACAGGGTAGCACGGTGGCCAAGGCGTCGAGCCTCCTTACCTCCTCGGTGTGCAGGTATGTGTACAGGATCTGGCTGGGCTGGCCTGCGATATGCCGTTAGCAACGAACGCCTCGACGCGCCTCGCGCATCTTTCCTCACCATGCGGGGTGACGATCAACGTCGGAAGGTGATTTGGCATCGGCGCATGGTGCGGCGACGTGAAACTAATTGGGTTAGGTGTTGTCTCTCCAGCGGCGGCATATAAACACAACAACGTACACCGTGTAGATGGCTTTAAGACAGGATGCGGGGTCGTGGAAACGGCCGTCAACCATTGGCACGATGCGTAGATGGGGGAAAGGTGTTGTGGGCAAAGTTGGGAGATTGTGTATCGCCGGCGTTTGTGTGGTTCCAGTTCCAGTAAACGAAGGGGTCGTAATGCGGTCGTCGACGCGGTGGGCAGGAGAGGAGCGTAGAGTCAGCATCGGTTCTGGGGTGTGGGAAATTATGTATACAGAGCGTCGAGCAATTACACGGGACGCTGGGTGGCGTCGATGCAGCTCGACGCTGTGCGTGCAGACGAGAGACGGACAACGTACCTGCCATGGCGGAACGGATAGGCGGGATGGTGTGGGTCGAGGAATGCAAAACCGGGGGCTGGGGGGGGGGGGGCAGACGGCCGCTGGCTGGAAAAGTGAGGAGCTGGTGCTCTGCTCTAGCCAGGCCGGGCGTAACAATGACAGAGCGCGCGGTCCACAAAAGCCACGGCTATTAGGCGAGGAGGACGTGCAGAGAGGCCTGCTGTTGGATCGGGGAAGGAGAAAAGTAGCGGCGTCGGGGCTGGCTGGCGCGCGGGCGTGTCGTCCCAATCTAGCTAGGCAGCAGCCGGGTTGCTCGCGTGAGGAGGCGGCGTGTGTGGTGTCGAGTGGCTGTGCACCAACAAAAGGCGGCGGACGGGGCCGGTGACGGGAACGGGGGGGAGGTGAAAGCAAAGAGGTGACCGTTGCTATTTGTTTGTGACCGCCGTCGTGTGTTGATTCAATGGCACACGGATGATGGATTTAAAAGGGTAGACGAGATGGAAGCTGGCTGGCTGGCTGGCGGCTGCGGCTGCGGCTGGCTGCGGGGAGCGAGGGGGACCAAATGTTGTCGTGGGCCGAGACCGGTTGTGGGTAGTGCTGCTGCTGCTGGTTGTTTTGAACCGGGCTGCTGCTGGCACGCGCACAGAGGCGAGGCGAGCGGGGGGGGAAGGCGAGGAAGGCGGAGGCGGCGGCGGCGGCGGCGGCGGCGTTGGGCGTTGGCGTTTGGCCAAAGAGTCTGGTGCGATTTGCCCTGAGAAGGGAGTCACGAAGGGCGCGGGCGAGTTGCTAGTTGGTTGTTGTTCAAGTCTGGCGGCGAGCTGGTTGTTGTCAAAGTAAAAACCGGCGACGAGGTTTGCAGAGGAAGATGACAAAAAAGGGATGGCGAGGAAGGTGGCTGCGACGACGATGATGAGGGATGAGGGAGGAAGGAGGCAGGTAGGCAGGCAGGCAGGCAGGCAGCACGAGCACAAGAGCAGTGAGGCAGTGTAGGCTGTCGAAACGCCGGGAGGCCAAGCTGCTGGCGGGTGGGTCGGTGGTGGGCGGCAAGGGCAGCAGGGAGGGAGGGCAAGGGACACGCCGGCCATGCAGCCGCCTGCAGCCAGCCTGCCTGCATGCACTGTTGACTGCCGACGCGCCCGGTTGTTTACTTGAATAGGGAATAGGGCGGGATCAAATCCGTGCCTAGGTGTAAATAGTCGTGCCCGGGTTGAGCGAGGCCCAGGATTAACAGGGATGGCAGCGGGTGATGGGTTATTTCCACCAGCCAGCCAGCCATAGTACAGTCAGTATCGCAGTCGCCCGCACATAAACAACGTCGGGCAACAAACAGCCTGCAAGCCACCGTGGTAGCTGCCGCCCTGCAACCACCATCACACCCACCCACCCATGCATGCTTGCTTGCTCAACAAACATTAACAACGAGCCACCAGGCAACCACACAACCTACAC
Source organism: Vanrija sp. TS_01 (assembly GCA_026725045.1). NCBI lineage: Eukaryota > Fungi > Basidiomycota > Tremellomycetes > Trichosporonales > Trichosporonaceae > Vanrija > Vanrija sp. TS_01. The sequence continues at coordinate 348,150 of JAPKIE010000018.1, read as the reverse complement.
CATCGCTTACTCGCAGCACAGCAACATCAACACATTGCACCGGCTTTAGCGTGTCGGTTGAAATTTATGGGACCAGGCAGTCAATGCTTACCTGAAGGAGCACAGCGTACCGTTACGGCATGCAGAACACCAGGCCAGGGAGATGGGTGCATGGGGGGATGGGGGAGAGAGAGGATTGTTCGTGCCGCAGGGCGGAGGGGGGTACGCAGTCATCTTGCGAGCGAGCAAGCTAGGGAGGGGAAGGTTGAGGTCGTTGAGATGACTTTGCGCGCGACACGGTACCACAGATGACGTCCGACGTACCCTACCGTTCGCGCGTCGCCAGTTCCCGCTGCTCCAAGTCCCACCCGGCTGAAGGGGTTACGCCGAATCGCGTGCCCGGCATCTCGCAATGCGACCACACACGCGGGCTGTACCAAACCTTCTCAAACGTAACCTCACGGCATGGCGCTGGTCCAAACATCGCGCTCGAGTCTGTCAAGAGTCTAGAGCTCTGCCAAGGGCAGGGAATGATGTCGACGAGACCTCTGCATCGCGCAGGAGCACAGGCTGCTGCCTGTCGGAGCCCCATAGTACCGCGAGCCCAGATCCAAGGGCCGCGGACCGCGCGGGACGCGTCGTGTCCGCCGCCATCAGGAAAACGGATCGCCTAGCACGCACGGCGTACCTGTGGTCCGCATGTCCTGCACGCGTCGACATCTCCCGCAACCTAGCGCGCTCATGTCGGCTGTGGGATGCGCGACTGTAGGGCTGCGTGTTCGGCGGGTGTGTTTCGCGTTGCAACAGCTGCCAGGGTGGAGCCGCTTGGCATCGGCGCGTGGTGTTTCAGGGGGGTGCGGGTACACCAGTGTTTTGAGGTCGCTGCGAGGTGTGCTTGGCGGCGTGTGTGGCTCAGTGTCATCTTGGGCGCCGCGGGTCTCGTTCCATACGCAGACTGGTTTGCGTGGCGTCGAGAGTGGAGCGTTGGACCCAAACCCATGGACTCCATCACACGCCACGCGACGACCGCGGGTGCCGTACCACAGGAAGCGACTCACGACTCGTCGTGCTCACTGCCGCTGCACGCTCTCGCATGCCTTCCGCGCTGACAAAGTTGAAGCAGGGACCGTCGCCGGGCGTTATCGTCGGCCTTTCGGCGCCATGGCCGTAGACTTCGGCCTCCTAAGCGTGTTCGTGGCGACCAGCACCGAGCTCTTGAGCGGCGTACTTCCGCTTACCCCTACAGTAATGCCCATCTCTTTCCCCCATGGGTTGCGCACACACGTATGTAGAGTCAGACGGTTGCCATACCCATGCAGACAATCCAACAATCCTCTCACACAGCCGTCTTGGAACTCCGGCGCGAGCGAGTCACCTCGGTCCCGCGGCCGCCTCAGACACGAAGCATGAAAGCCGCCGCTGTGGCGCAGCTGGTCGAACGCACTGCCTTTGGGCGCGGCGCTCCTGATGGCAGAGATCCTGGGTTCAAATCCCAGCAGCGGCCGAGCAAGTTCTCGTTTTTAGACGGTGATGAATTGGATGGGCAGATCTGCAGATCAGCGCAGTGTGGACATTATGTCGGAGGCGAAGACGAGTGATGGGCGGTGGCGGGGCGTCGTGATCAGAGTGAGGCGCGGGTAGGCACGACACACTGTCTTTTGGGTTCTGTATCGGGCCGATCACCGACCGTATCCTCGTAACGAAGCACAAGACGCCGTCTTGCATGGCATGATGTTGCTCTTGTTTCTTGTCCTTGCATGTGGCATCGGAGATGGGCGTCATTCTCGTTGCTATCGTTGCTGGCGACGGCAGTCGGCGCAGGTAGCGACGGCTGATGTCGGAATTTGTCACGTGATTTGTGACTCGGCTATCTGGGTGTATTCATCTGACCCGAGCCAGTCCTAATAAAGCAGCTGCGTGATTCCCGACTCATTACAAGCGCCCGGAATTGGCTTCCCCAACCTCCACTTCTCCCATCATCCCACTCCTAGCCACCTACCACGAATGCCACCACCATCACAGCCATCAGCAGACGCAGAGTCGTCGGCATCAGGCGCAGGGCCACAGCGCACGCAGATGCTCTCGCGCGTGCCCCGCAAGCTCAACTTTGCATGCGAGAGCTGCCGCGTCAAGAAGGTGGGTCAACAACCCCACAGCCCAGGGTTGTGCTCGCTCCCGTCGCCTACCCCATCGACCGAGCTGTGCTGACCAAACCTGCAGCGACGGTGTGATGGCACAAAACCACGGTGTAGGGTGAGTGGAGAGGGCCGAGCAGGCAAGTTGACAACAGCTCTGTGCGGCACTCAACACCGAATGTGTCTACAAGTCGTGAGTCGATGATCGGGTCGGCCAATTCGCTCACACGCAGCACCCCAACGCCAAAGTACGTGCAAGACCTGGAGGCGTACAACTCGAGCCTGCGGTACACTCTCCTGCGGCTCAAGGACGCCTCACCAGCACAGAGGGAGCATATCCTCGGCGCGTTGGACCGTGCAGCGCTCGGCTCGGCTATCCCCTCGGCGCTCGGGACTTCGTCACCCGCCAAGTCTCCACATACCGATGCTGCTACGTCGTCCAGCAAGTCTGAGCCGCCCAGCCAGGGCCAGTCGGTGTCTCCTGAGGGCGATACCGTCGATGCGCTCACCGACAAGTTTAAGGAGCAGGCAAAAATATCGGTCGACGGCTCGGGTTTGGTGAGTAGCATGCATGGGGAAGGGCGCTGACCTCCCACAGCTATCCCTGCATGGGCCGTCGTCGCTGTTCTACCTCGCGCCCACGCCGTTCGGCGGCAAGCGCAAGGACGATGTGGTGGAGGCCGACCTCGACATCGAGCAGCACCTCGTGTTGGATTGGATCGATAACATGACAACAACGGCGAGCGTACCGGCCGTCAGCAACGACGTGTGGCAGTACCTCCTCAAGCTGCACTTCACCTGGGTCCAGCCTCTGTTTGGCTTCGTGCACCACAAGGCATTCATGCGTGAGTACGGTATGACGAACTGTAGAAACACCGCTAACACTGTGCAGGCGATATGACGCGGCCGCGAAGCCCGACGTCAATGTTCTCACCGTTCCTCCTGTACGCGCTCTGCACGCACGTCATGCGGTATCGTGACCAGGAGCTGCTATTCGCGAAAGATGGTGACACACACGCCGACCCTTTCCTTCCTCAAGCACGACTGCTTGTTCATCGCGAGATTGAGCGCGGCAGTTCACTGTCGGCGTGTCTGGGCCTCCTCTTGCTCAGTGCCAAGGAAGTCTTCCTCGGCCGTGTCGGTCAATCATGGGTGTATCTGTGAGTGGTGGCACGACGGCTGTTGCTGACTACCCTTCAGCGGAATCGCAGTTCGGTGGGTTCTTAGCGCTTATCAACTCAACTCACTAACCCCACAGCATGGTCCAGGACCTAGGGATCCATCAGGACGGACGGCAGCTCAACGGCACCTGCCAGTTCAGGTTCTCCCCAGACGAGCTGCGGTCACGGCAGCACATTTTCTGGTCGGCATATCTCTGGGACAAGATGGTGTCACTGTATTTCGGCCGCGCACCGATGCTGCAGGTCACCAAGAACTCGCCGCCACCCATGACAGGTGAGCTTTCCTGTGACAATGTAAGCTGACCCACAGGCGACCCGGAAATCGACCACCAGCTATGGGAGCCTTGCGGCAGCCAAATGGACAACTTCCCGCCATACACCCCGCAGCGGAGCTACGAGGTGCTGACGTTTGCCTACGCCACGCAGCTGGCGGTGGTGATGAACGACGTGTTGTTGTATGAGTGAGTTAGGATGGGCTGGAGTGGTGGCTAAACGCCAGTGCTGGAGAACCGTCTGCTCGGCCATTGGATGCGACGCGCGCCGCGTTGACGGAGTGGTACAACACGTTGCCCAAAGATTTGCGCTACGACCCCAAGAAGGAGACTGGGCGTGTCGCCCCAGGACACATTGTCAACCTGAAGTGAGGAAATCTTGAGAAACCTCAGCTGACCGCAGCACGCTGTACCACATGGTGTCCATCCTTGTTGATCGACGGCAAAAGGTCGGCGTTGTGCAGAACTCGTCAGTGCGATCGGCGCTGGACATCTGCGTCCTCGCGCAGATCAGCGACAAGCATTATGTGGACCGACAGGCTGTGCTGTCGCACTGTTGTACGTCGAGCGCAGCGTCATGGAACGGCAAGGAGTCAGCTGACCCACCCCTAGACTGCATCTACACCGCTGCTACCGTCCTCCTCTTCAAGCTCAAGCAGCACAAGGAAAACTCGTGGATCACAGATGAAGAGGCAATCATGGCGACGTCACTGCAATGGTGCCTGTGGCGTCTGACCGAAACATCAATCACAATCCACGCGCTTCGCATCCCGATCGACGTGCTGCAGGAGCACGTGTCACGGCTTCCAACCAGCCTGCAGGCCATCGTCCGCCCAGCGGAGAAGACGAGCGACGCAGCCCACAACCAGGAAGCGCAGGCAGAGACGGCCGCCGTCATGGCCAACCTCTCGTCGGCAGGCATGGTAGAGGGCACTGACCCGTTCTCGGGCCTGACAATGTCGCTCGATTCGATGTTCGGCATCATGCCTGCGACGATGGTGCCGACGGGTGACACAAACATGCAGACACCAGCGTCAGCCGGGGATGGGTCTGCGTTCAGCCCAGATCCGGACCTCATGGACTGGCTGGGCAGTGGCGCCACGACCGGCACCGGGCCATGGTCTGGCCTCGCACCGGCAAGTGGTGGGGGGTTGGACCTGGCGTGGTTTGCCGGCTCTCAGGCGGCGGGGGACAAGGCGACATAGTGCGAGCACCAGCAGTATATAGTTAATGCATCTATCGTTGCCTAATATACAACTCATTGCGACACTACAAGTCGCGGACGTCCTCTGCAACGACCCAGGGGGTGCGCTCGGCGCTGCCGCGGCCGTCCTCCTCCCAGACGACGGGCTCGTGGCGGGTACGGTTGACTGTGAGCTTGAACACGTCGTAACGCTGGTATCCGCCGACAAAGTCGTGGAACTGCTTTGGCTCGATGCACTTGTTGAGGTCGAAGGTGGCGTACGCGATGCCCTCTGTCTCGCCACTGAGCTCGTCGCCAATCTGCGCGCCTCCGGGGTCGAGGAACGACGTGGCGGCGACGGGCGCGTTGTCGAGAATGTCGGCGAAGGCCGGGTCGCGCGCGACGAGCATCGCGCGCGCGCTCTCACCGATCGGCGAGGCAGAGATGATGCCGAAGCACTTGGACTCGAAGCAGTGCGCGGCCACGCGGAGGCGGGTGGCGGCGGCGAGGTCGACTGGGGGGGTTAGCACGCATACCCCGGCGTTGTCACCAAGCGCCAGTCACACTCACAGTTACCACCCTCGCTCGGCGGGCGCGTGGGGAAGATCGGCGGCCAGTGGCTGACGTGCAGCTGCTCGCCCTGCGCCATGAGCGAGTATCGCGCGAGGCCGTTGCTGCGGGGTCAGCGTTAGCGTCGTCGTCTTGCCCTGCCCCGTGCCCCACAGCCACACCCACCCGTTCTCGCCACAGATCAGCGCGCCAAGGCGGCCAATGTTCGTGTCCACAACCCTCAAGCCCGCGCCGTCACCCTGCGCCCACGTGAGCTTCTCGTAGAACGTGGGCACGAGCTTGCGGTGGTGGTTGAGCAGGGCGCCGTCGTCGCCAATGAGCACGGTCGAGTTGTACAGGCACCCGACGGACGCGCGCGAGCGCTCGTTGAACCCGACCTGCGCGAACACTTTCAGGCGTGCGCATGCGGTGCGGAACTGCGCAATCTCCGGCCCGTCGACGTAGATGCTTTCCTTGGCCAGGCGGATGAACAGGTCGTGGTTGTGTATCGGCGACGTGAGGCTCGACCACAGCGGGAAGCCGGGGATCCACGTCTCGGGGAAGACGACGAGCTGCGCGCCGGCTGCTGCGGCTTCGGAGAGCAGCGCCAGGCCCTTGGAGACAGTCGCTGCCGTGTCGAGGAAGACGGGCGCGGCGTGGACCGCTGCGTGGCGTGGCGTGTGAGCGAGTGTGTCCGACGCCGCCAGCCCACGCCCCACTCACCAGCGACCTTGACCACCGGCAGGTCCTTGCCCGTGCTGCTGCTACTCGTGCTCGTGTTCGTCATTGTGTGCGTGCTTACGGGTCGCCCTCGCACGCCCGCCGCCGTCATATTTGTACAGCGATCACACTGCTGCGAGCGGCCTCGCCCCGCAGATTACACCCGGGCCGCGGTGCGGCCAGTTGCCGCAGGTAGCCGGGGCCGGCGGGCGCTTGGCGCGCTCGCGACCTTATCGCCGGGGGACACCCGCACGGCGTCGTGCGTGCTACTGCGCTGGCTGCGCTGCGCTGCTCTGCAGCCGGACGCGTAGGTTAATGTTACACGCGGCGATTGTGTCAGATTGCGCTCGAGATACCACGCCGGCGAGATACCGCCGGGTCAGCCGCGTCCGCGGGCTCCGATTCGACGCGGCGCGTCACCATCACTGTGAGTTTTCCGCCGCCCAGGACACGGCTCCGATTACCGATTATGCCTCGTCGCCACCACGTCGACTCCGACGCCGATGCGCGATGCATCGCCGCCACCGGAGTGCTCATACACGACCCAGAAAGCCCAATTTCATCGCGTTCATGGTGCAGTGGTAGCATTTCCGTTTTGGGCGATGCTGATTACGGGAGGTCCTGGGTTCAAACCCCAGTGAACGCCTCTTTTGGCTCGGCGTGTGGCGTGTGGCAGTGAGATGGCCGTCGGCGCTGGCGCTGTTTTTTCGTCAAGTCGATTTCCATCATTCGCATCGTTGTGGGCCTGTCAGCGATACCAGAGGCATGCTTGATGCTTGTGGGGCGCACTTACTTGACTTCTTTTCCCACGGATGGTGGTCTTGGTGTGCGGGACGGTCTGGACACCGATGGTTGGTCAGTGGATGCCCTCAAGGTTGCCACTGCTGGTTCCTTCCCGGTGACTGCCTCCTGACACAGCGCTGGGGCTGTTCTTCATAAGTGATCGCGGGGTACATACCGTATCTAGCGGCCCTGTTGTCTTCTCTCGTCAAGGCGGCCCCTGCGGTGGCGGGAAGAAGGCATGCGACTGGGCCTGCTGTCAGCCGGGATGCTACTGGGGGTCCAAAGCCGTCCTACACTCTCTGAGTGTGTGCGGCTGTCCCAGACATAACTGTTTCACGAGAGAACATTCGTAACGTCACTGTTAGCGAACTCAGGTCGACTCACCGCACTTTTTTATCGTCCGCCTCCCACTAGAGGAGGAGCGACCTGGTGTCTTGCCTCCCGCTCGGGCTAGACAACGACAAGAGTGCTAGAATGCAGAGAGTGACAGGGACAGAGAGAAGAGACAGAGAGGCCGTGAGAACCGCAAGATCGCTCTCAGACCACCTATCAGTAGCGACGTCCCTCGCGAGGTGGGAACAAGAGGGCGCAGATCACACCGCCCGCGGTCGCCGTCTCGCCACCGGCCTCGACTGGCTGTTGCCAGGGCGCACAAAGTGACCGGCAGTACTGACTCACTCGTCGGACGCGGCGCTGTTTCGCTCGCGCCTCGCGCCCGCCTTTTCTTGTCGTCCGCGGTCCGTGGGCGTGACTGTGTCGCGGGGGCGGTACTGGCGGATGTGTGTGGCGATGAAGTTCTAGCGAGACATAAAGCTCAGAGCTCGGGCGGCAGAGCTGTCCCAGCAGCGAACACCCAGCGTCAGACACTCAAAAGGTACAGCTCGACAACTCATTTACTCGACACAACAAGCACACCATGCACCTCACCCTCGCGTTTACCGTCCTCGCGGCACTCGCCGCAGCCGCGCCTGTCCCAGTCACGGAGGGTACGTCCTATCCGCGGCACAGCTGACCCCAGTTGTCGACACCGACGTCGCCCTCGCCGCGCGCGACCCGCAGGCCTCGGCCCCGCAGGGCGGCTCGAGCACCGGGTGGAACGGCAACCCCAACGGCTCGTCGGCAGGTAGCGGCAGCCCCGCCGGGGCGGGCTGGTACTGGTCGTACGGGTCGGCGCCCGAGGTTGGCGTCGCCAAGGGCGGCGGCACCGAGGACATGAACGGTTAGTCGGCCCCCGCGGCACACACAGCACAGCACTCACAGCGCAGCGCGTATCGACGACGGTGGCATCGGGCCGCGCCGCTTCGTCTACGGCGGCAACGACCCCGCCGGGCCCGTGCTCCCGAAGCGCAAGCGCCAGGGATCGGCCTACAGCGGCGGCCCGGCCAACGTCAACAACGGCTGGCACGGCACTTCGGGCGCCGTAGCGCCGTACGGCAACTCTGTCGGCCACGGCACGTGGAACTGGTACGGTTCGGCGCCGGAGGCCGGGATCGCCAAGCGCGAGGGTGTCGACGGCGATGTCCGGGCGCGCGACGCGGACGCCGCCCCCGACGCCAACCCCGCCCCCGACGCCGACCCGCAGGGCTCGGCCTACGGCGGCCGCCCCGTCAACGTCAACAACGGCTGGCACGGCACCTCTGGCGGCGGGTACGCCCCGTACGGCAACTCGGCCGGTGCTTCGATCTGGAACTTCTACGGCTCCGCCCCCGAGGCCGGCGTCGCCAAGCGCCAGGCGGCGGCGGGTGCCGAGCCCGAGGTCTTCGCCGTCCCCGAGGAGCCTGAGGTCGTCGCCGAGGTCGTCGTTCACGGCCAGGGCGAGGTGATCGTCGGCCCTGCTTAGGCCGTACCCTCTACCTGCCCTGCTCTCAAAAGCCCTATCAGATGCCTTAGTACTGTAGATTATCGACCAAGAGCCATAGTCCAAACATGATGAACCACATGCTCAGTGACTCAGTCAGGATGTACCCGGCGACATCCATGCATCGCCAAGCTACTGGAACTGCACCTTGCGCTCCCCAGTAGGCTTGGGCGTGCTGCCATCACTGGCACCCGCGCCGTCCTTGCCGAACGCCTTCTCGCGCAGCTCGCACGCCTTGACACCCTTCTCCACCTCGGCCTCGAGCTTGTCGTACGTCGCGGCTGCCAGGAGGCGGTCATGAAGTACTGGCGGAATACTGCAAGTCAGCGAAGCCTGGGTTTGCTGCGTACTCAATGACACCGCAGTCCCGCACCACATCGCCCTGGCGCACGCCGTTGCGCCGGGAGTCGGTGATCTCGTCCAGGTCCTTGGTCTTGGCCTTCGCCTTGACCTTTTCGTCGACGGCGTTTTTGCCCTCTGGCGACTGCACCGGTTCCACAGCGCCCTCAAGGCCTTCGTCTGCGCTCGGAGGCAGGTCATCGCCTGGGAACTTGACTGGCGCGGAGAGGGCATACAGGATGGGTTGGATCGATTTTGAAGGTGAAGGAGTCAGGAGGAGGACGATGGGGTAGAGAAGAGTCCACCTGGGGCGTGTCAGCATATCGCACCGCTGGTGGACAGTCTCCTCAACCTCGCACCCGACTCACAGGATCCAGCGTAGCATCGTCCCCTCACCCCACACCGGCTTGACGACCTCGCTCCTTGCCCAAGGCATGACGACGCTGAGCGCCAAGATGTTACTCTGGATCTCCGTGTCTCGCGCCTTGACCAGCGGCTTGTCGGGATCCGGCACAATCTCCTTCTTACTGTACGTTGCCGAGGCCAGCGTGTCAAGGATGAGTCGGAGCTGCGTTTGGAGCAGGAACGATGTGAGACCACGCTTGGCAGCCTCCGCCAATGGCCCGGTCTGTCCAACAACCTTCTTGTTCTCCATCTGCGCCTCGAGCCCTGGGATCGCAGCCGACCAACCGGGGGACACCAGCGAGATGATGCGGATATTGCGCTCGGGCGGCGCCCGGAGGAGAGAGGGGAGGAGGGCGGTAATGAGATGGAAGTGGAACTGGTGCGGCGTCCAGTCGTCCTCCACCTTGTCGTTCTCGTCCAGGCCTGGGCGGTACGGCTCTGGCGGAGGCTGGCATTCCCAGGCTCCGCCGAGGACAATGGCGTCGACGCGGCGTCCGCCCTCGCCCGCCGTGCCGTACTGCACCGTCGACCACTTGCGCACAAACTCTCGCACGCCTGTGGGCGTGGGCGGCAGCGCCTCACAGTGAAGCTGCGCGAGAGGATTCGCCGAGGCAGACAGCTTGATGATCTGCAGCATCATCAACAGGTCGTCCGGGAGCGGCGAGGGCAGTGGAGGGAGATAGAGGATCTGCGGGGGAGATGGCAGGTGGAGAAGGTGGTGGATCAGAGCCCATGTTGTTGGTTCTGGCGGCGCCTGCACAGTCAGCTCGAGTTACCAGCAGCGAGCTCACCGCAATTATGATAAGCTTGCCTGCCCAGTCTCGCTCCCAGATGCATTTCCGCCCGCCGGTGTACACTTTGACCGCATAGGCCGTTGCGCCGACGGCCGCCCCGATCGCGAGGTTGGCGTACGGCAGGTCGTCTAACAATGTCGATGCGTAGTTTACTGGCATGGTGGTGGGTTTTCTATTGTGTCGTCTATGCTTGAGCCTGTCGTGATGCTGTTGTGGCTGTCGTGTAAATGCAAGTCGATGCGAGTGAAAGTTGGAGCGGTTGTTGCAGTTGCGCGTCGTCGTCGAAATCGGTGCGTGGAGGCGAAGTCGGGAGAGTGGAGGTGGAGGTGGCAGTGCTGGCGGGCAAGTAATTACAACGACGACGCGAACACCAGCGTGTCCATGTCTTCACCTCCCTCTTGCAGCACAGCACAATGCGCATCGTCGAGAACCCTGTTCAAGGGATAGTGGAGCTGGACGAGGCGCTCTGCAGCTATGCCATTGTCTGCGGGGACAACGAGGCCAGCTCCCGAAGCTGGGCGAGCTGCTTTGTGCTTTGTACCTTTCATGGCGCATTCATGCACGCTTGCTCAGCCCCACTCATGAGCATCGTACAACCTGTGCATGGTCAAGAGACAACAGTCTGAAGAAGTCAAGGCGAGGTGAGCCATTGTTGCATGGCGCATTGTCGCATGTGCATGTTGGAAGCCTCAGAGCACCGCCGACAGCGCAGTGTTTCGACGCGCGCCGCGTCGCGTCATGCTGAAAACCCTGAGTTTTGAGTTTCCTTTCCTCGCCTCCACCAGCAAACGAACTCATCACTGCCCATCCCACCTCATCGACACCCGCAATGGCCAGCACAAGCGACGCAAAACCCCGGGCGCCGAGGTACGCCTGTGCCAGCGACCCCGCTGACCCCAGCCTGCGCGACACGATCGCTGCCGCGCTCTCCGCCCTCCCAAACGCCCAGACGCTGGGCCTCACCGTCGTCTCGTCCAGCCCTAAGCGCACCACCGCCCTCTTTCCCCACTCGCCGTCCGCGGGCGTACGCTGCTGGGAGGTGGAGCATCTCGTCGTCGTGCACTCCGAGCTCCCCGGCGCCGAGTCCACTGCCGCCCCGTCAAATGTTCTCGCCGCCGCCATCTCGGCCCACGTCTTCACACTTCCCACCGCCCCCGGCAAGGAGCCCACCTCGCTCCTCTACATCTCCAAGGTGGACTCGTCGGGCTACGCGCCCCCCGGCGCACCGCTTACACGCGAGCTTGCCGTCGGTGTGCTCCGCCACTTCCTCGCCCCCGCGACCCGGCCCACACCACACGTCGCCGCGACGCTCTTCGCCCGCAGCCAGGGCCAGTACCTGTTCCCCAACTCGGTCGAGGGCGGCGGCAAGCGTGTGCTCGGCGGCCTTGGCCTCTGCGGGTGGTGGAAGGGCGTGTATGAGGAGGCTGCGCGGCGACTCATCGCCGATGGTGTTAGCCCCGGCGATTTGGACCTGCGGTACCTCCTCCCGTCGTACTCTGCTGCCGAGGCTGCAGGCATGCTCGGGGCACCACGGCGGCCTCTGCCAGCCGGTGTGTCGTGGCGCTATGCCCCGCCATTCGTAGCACAGCTCCTCCCGGATGCCGGCGTGCCCTCGCTCGCAACGCTGGTCCCTTCCCTCCCCGACGACCCGAAGACGCGCTTTCTCGACGAGCTGGTCGCCGAGGCAGTCGACACCGTGCCGATCTCGCTCACAAAGTCGGGCAAGGACAAGGAGCCCTCGGAGCCCCGCAAGCGAAGCCGCAAGGAGAAGGACGCTGCCGAGGAGGAAGAGGACCGTGGACGGGCTCATGCGGCGCTCGCCAAGATCCCGCCAGAGGAGTTCTGGGAGCGTCTCGGCTTCCGGCAGGAGTGCGTTAGTGGCGACGTGACGGGCTTCTTTAGCGCGACGCTCGCACCGAAAGAGGGTGGTGAGGAGTTGGACAACGACGACAAGGAGGTGAAGGAGGCCAAGGACGAGGCCAAGGACGAGGTGAAGGACAATGACAAGGACGCTGGCGCCAAGAGGACCCTGTCACAAGCCCTCGTTGAGCGCCTGCTCAAGTCGATGCTCAACACCGATTTCGCAACGCGTGCCCTCGCGGCGCAGGGCACGGCCCACTGGCTTGCTTCGGCGCGCAGTATCATCACCGACGAGCTTGGAGAGGAGGGCTGGGCCGCGTCAACCGCAACCATTGCCGCCAAGGCTGGCGTCGAGGCGCCGGCGGCACCTCCAAAACGCAAGGAGGAGACTGTCACCATGCTCCAGCCGCGCAAGAAGAAGAAGTAGAGGGCTAACATCATACATATCACTGTCTGTACAACCATGCAACCATTATTAGCGCTGCAGGCCGGTCTGCCGCCTCTCCTTCTCTCTGCTAACCGTCTACGTCGCCGACGCCTTGGTGGTGGGTGGCACAAACGAGCCCGCAACCATACACAGGTTGCGGGGCGTGTAGTGGGTTTTAAGAATCGGTGTGCGCTTGGTGTGGAACGTGGAGAGCAAGTCGGAGGTCTGTCCCATGTCCTCCCAGCTCAGCTCACCAGGCCCCATGGGCAGTGCGCCAGGCGCAGCGCCAGACGTCATGTCCTGCTGGCTGCCGCGGCGGTCTCCAAAGTCGATACCACCACGCGTCGTCCGCGGTCCACCCGCAGACTTCACGTCCCAGCAGCGAACGGTGCTGTCTAGTCCGCCAGACACCAGCACCGACGACTCGGCCGAGAACGACAGCGACTCGATCGGAGCAGTGTGCCCTGTCATCTTCTTGATGGGCCGGGCAGAGCCCAGGTCCCAAAGGTAGATGCTGCAGTCGAGGCCGGCACTCGCCAGAGTTCGGCCGTCAGGCGACATGGCCAGTGTCGTGACTGCGTCGGTATGGCCAAGGAACAGGCGGATGCAGGCGCCTCGCTGCACGTCCCACAATCGACACGAGTTGTCACTTGAACCAGTCGCCAGGTAGAGTGAGTTCGGGTGGAACTTGACGACCTATGAGGGATTAGCTGAGCACTCGTGGCATTTGACAGCCAACTCACGTTTACGTCGGAAATGTGGCCCGTGTACAATCGCAATGGTGTCACACGATCAGAGCTCCACAGCCGTGCTGTGCGATCCCGGCTCGCTGATGCAAAGTACACTCCCATTGGCCCCCATTCGACGTCCCAGACGGCGTCACGGCCATGACCACGGTACACGACCAGATTGCTGTACGTGTCCAATGACCACAAGCGCACTGTGCCGTCTTGCGACGACGACAGCATGGAGCGAGGAGGCCCTCCCGAGCCCGCGATTGGGTCGAAGGACAGCGAGTACACTGGGCCGGAGTGACCAATGAGTTTTCGCATTGCGAGGCCCTCATCCTCGGTGACCTGTCCTGTTGCCTGATCTGCAGGTCAGCTTGTTCCGCCTACAGTTACTCACCAATGTGCTTAGCCTTCAGCTTCTCATTCTTCAGGCTCCACAACCGCACACAGCTCTCGGATGAACCAGCCGCCACAAGTGATGAATCTGGGGAAAATTCGACCGAGGTAACGCTGCAGGTTCAGCAGCTGATCGCTCTCTTCGGGAAGCTACTTACGACTCTCCGCCGTCGAACAATGTGAAGGCCACTATGCTCGGCAGGTTGACCCCTGAGCCACCGGCCTTCTCGTCGGGTTTGGGACCTAGCCGAACCATCTTGCGTTTATCGCGGACGGCCTCAACCTCTCGCTTGACGTCTGCAAGCTTGTAGAAAGTTGGCTGTGGAGGAAGCGTCTCGGTGGGGTCGGGGCTGATGAGATCCGAATCCTTCTTTTCCTCCTCGGGCTCGAGCTTGGCTGACTTCTTTGTTGGTGATCCAACGCGTGCTGGATCCCGCGACGCGTCGGCCATCTCGACATCCCCGTTGGCATCTCCGCCGTTGGCATGGCCATTGGCGACAGACCCTCCTGGCGTAGCGGCCTCACCACCGGCCGCCTCATCCTCCTCTCGCACAATGCGGATTACCTCCTCTCGCAGCTTCTCCAACACTGGTGGAGCACCGAGCTTCACTGGGGTGGCGGCGTTGAACTTCTCCACCGAGGTTGCTGGGGGCAGCAGTTGGGTGAGAAGGCCACTGGACGATGCAATCGCAACCTTGTCAAGAGGCATTGAGCTGTCAGACACTGAAACTGTCAGAGACCTCCTGACACGGATCACTCCCACTCACCCTTGACGTCCAACCTCGAGTTCACAATCGACCGGATGGCCTCCTTCGCACGGCCTGGAGCCGAGTGCAACCCGGCCTCCCACTCCTCATCCAGACCCGCACCACTCAGCCACTGAACGAGCAACGCAAACGCGTTTCGTGACAATGGGATGTGATACTTCTCAGTCCTGCGCATGTCAGACTCTGCATCTCCAAAGTCACAACTCACCTCAACCTGTGGCAATATGGGTCCAGAAGAATCTGGTGAGAGGCCGTTATAGAGGAGAGGTGGGATAGTTCTGACGGATGGTACACTTTGTGTGCCTCGGCGTTTTCCTGATAGAATCGCTGTGCTAAATGACTGTCAGCATACAACGACAGCGAGGCCGGGGTTGTCACATACCTGCTTCGGTGAAGCCAAAGTCGATCAGGTCCAGAAATGTGTGCGCGAACAGCGGAAACGAAACGTTGTCCAGCTCAAACTTCCACATGTCCAGACCACCGCTGACCCACTGCCTGTAGCGCCGATAACCCTCCACACGGTCTGAAGGGTCGATGAATGCGGCAGGCGTCTGGCCGGGCTTCCCTACCTCCTCCTCGCCGTTGGTCGACTCGAGACGCGTCTGAAGCTGCTCGATGATGTACTTGGCCTGAGCGATGAAGTCTGGGGTAATCTTGTCCGACATGGTTGATGCAGACACTGTTGTGGCCTGAGGGATGTTACGCTTGACCATGTTGTCGAGCGCAATGGGTTGTGGTGCTCGGAAGATGGCTTCACGGCCAACAGCCGACCCTCGACGCGCCGGAGCCCCAGCCCCAGCACCACCAGTGCCCTCCTCCTCGCCCTCTGCGTCCTTTTCCTCTCCTCCCTTCTCGGATAACTCGGCCTGGAGCGCTGCCAGGGCCTTGTCGAAGCCGTGTTGTTGGAGGTACTCCATCACGGCCGCGGGGAGGAGAGGAGGATCAGCCCGCGGGACATGCGAGCTCGGTCCGGCGGGGACCATTGGCGAGTCGGACATGTCGATGGCGACGTGGATGGTCCCTCTCGGTGCGTTTTTGAAGTGATCTGTACACTTCTGACAAGGAGTGTTGTTGACGAGTGGATGGAAGAACGTCAAAGACGAGTTCTGGCGCGCGCTATGGTGGTTGGTGGTAGGACGGAACCAAATCCACGTGGGGTGACTGACGTACGTATGGGCCGTCTTTGTTGATCGTCCGAGGTGGTGTCACCTTCCTCGTCCTCCCCTTTGTCCATTCACCTCCTCCTCCTCGCCCTCGCACTTCTATCCTCCTCCCTCACTTCTGCAAGAAGCACGATATCCACTCATTCTCACCCTCTCACTCTCTGAAACTCTGGCGCTAGGCTTGCCTCAGATCGACCTCCCCCACTCCCCATCTCACACCGTCTGACGCCTTCCTCACATCTCACCCTTTGACTGCTGCTCCACTGATATTCTTCGCTCTGGACCATGCCAGACGACAGGGACCCATGGTCTCGCTCACTACTGTCTCCATCCCCCGACCCCCCTTGCTTCTCAGATACTGAAGACTTCGATCAAGATGGTGCCTTCAGGAATTTGCCCGCCGTAAATGATCTCGCCAACGAGCTCGACCTCAGCAGGCGCGAGGACCGCGCGATCGTAACGAAGACTCCATTCACATTAGCGACGCTAAGGGCAAGTAACAAGGCTTCGGGTAAGGGTCGTGCGAAGAGTGAAGAAAGCAATCGCGCTGGCAACATCAGGAGCGCGGAAGATACCCTCAAGCCGCCGGAACCCGCACCCGACAAGACGGGCGCTGTAAAGCGTGCGCCAAAGAAAGATACTTGGAAGAAGAGGACTGGCTGGAATGACTCGACCGGCGAAGTTATTCCTATCACCGGCAAAGCGAAGAAGAAAGTTGCCGAGAACGCAGAGAAGGCAGTGAAGGGGAAGGGGAAGAAGGCGAGCGCGTCCGAGGACAGCAGTTCGGTCACTGCACCGAAGGGAAAGAGCAAGGTCTCTGCCTCTGGCGACAAGATCCAGTTTCGTCGGCTTCGTAAGCTCCTACACAAGAGCTGCGTATCTCTGACCCTCCCAGCCGCCGATCTAGCACCTACTGCAGAGTTTCCAATCGTCGCAGGCTTTGAGCGACAGAAGGCGTTACCCAAGAAGGTCGCCAGGCCCCCGCCCGCTCGGAACAAACTCCGACCTCAGCAAACAAAGCTGAACTTTCCCTCAAAGGCCCCCACCGATGTCAACGTGCTCGATGTCAACGCGCTCGATGTCAACGCGCTCGTCGTCGGCCTGAACGGGGGCGCTGCCATGCTCAAGCCGACTGCCAGAAAGTCGATTCGTGTATACTCCAGCTCAAGCGAAAGCTCAAGTTCATCGGCCCCGGAAATAGGCAAACCGATGTGCGGCCTCCCGTCAAACGCGGGTAACGAAAACGCCACTCACTCGACTCTGTTACGGACACAGCAGACCCCTCCGTTGACTCGAAGCGACTCGACAGGCTCTCCGGAAGACCTGGCTCCTGACTGCATCACCCCGGCCCCGCGTCACCGTCAGGATCCCAAGGCCGCCAAGCCTCCTGATATCGCTCTTCTCGAGGCAATGGCAGAGAAAGGCGACATGGGCCCCAAATCAACCTCCATGTTCGGGCAGTTGATGCCCTCGCGACCTGAGCCGTCGTATTGTGAGTGGGACCGCCATGTTCTTGCACTGACATAGAAGCCAGAGGATCTTACTACGCTGCCGCAGCATTGCCTCCACCCTCGCAATTCTCCGAGTACTACTCAATTCGATCAGCCGACACGCCAACCTCGCCAGTGACTGCGGTATTCCCCGCCTCTCAGTACCGAATGGACGAGCCGCCGAGTGACATCGGTCCCCAGCCCCAACGCATGTCACCCACAACACCACTGTCATCTTATGCTTTCGGCAATAGTGACCAACGGCCATTCTCCGACGAACAATACCCACAGCACCCACTGCACTCGTCTTCGTTCCCCGACCTTCGCGCCAATCGGGCACCACCACAGGCTTTGTCGTACCCATATGGGAATCGCTCGAAACGGGGACACAGTTCATGGCAGGCGGTCCTCGAAGGGCCGCAACAACCGGCAGAAGGGGACTGGGGGACGCTGCCGGTCAAGAAGTCTCGCCTCACACTTCGCCCCAGCACCAGCTCGACACCAAAGGTCTCCGGTTCCTTTCGTATGCCTTTATTCAACCGCCACCAAGACCAGCCCACAGTTCCGCGTCAGCGGACACAAGGAGCAGCGCCAGCAGCAGATATCGACAGGCGGCTGGCGACGAAGACGCAGGTCACAATTTGGGCGCCGTCAAAGCTACAGCCAAGTCAACAGTACTCGGTCCCATCTTCATCTTCTGGCTACATGCCTTCACCCTTGAAAGCTTTACAGCAGGCGCCTGATCTGCAGGACCAGCTGTTGACGCCTACTCAGAGCCACTCCAGGCCCTCCGGGCCCTCGAGATCAGAGCTGCCCACCCCACGTCAGCCACCGGAGGAGGAAGACTGGGCAGCGGCATGGACCCAGTCAGTGAACCGTGCCTCGCGGCGCGTATCAAACGAGCACAGGTGTTAGGAACATATGGTGAGCTGGTCTTGTGAGGCATGAGCTAACACGGCAGCAGAGCTACACCTACTTCAGGTCCATCCGATCAAAGACCCGAACTACCGCATCAGTCGTAACGTTGCGTGCATAAATGGCGTTAGCTGTACAATGGCAAGAGAATGCAAGTCGTAGCGGGGAGGATGAGGGAAGGCGGAGAGGGAGGCGGAGAGGGAGGCGCGATAGGGGACGAAGGAAGACCAGCTGGGCTAGGCAACGGGGTGGGCGATCAGCTCGGCATAGACGTCTTCTGGAATGTCCTTGGCGAGGGCGAGGGTGATGCTGATGACTGGCCGGGCCTGCAAGGGAGGGAAGGTGCGGAGGAGCTTCATCGGTCTGGCGGTCAGCGGCTGGATGAAGGCTTGCTGTGACTACTCACGATGGCGACTCCATGAGCTCCTCCTTGATGAGGATGAGCTGTGCGATGACGCAGAGGACGTTGAGGTGCGCTCCAAAGGCTAGGAGGAAGCTGCAGGTCAGCCTACTGCATCGCGGTGCGAACCCACTCCCATAGCTGCAGCACCTCGTCAAGAGGAGGCGTGCACGCGCACAGGGTGAGAACGGCTGTAGGGTCAGCAGAGGCCACGGCTGCCCGACTCACAAGGGAAGGCATACAGCTCGGCGGTGAGGTTCTTGCTGCGAAGATAGTCGTACAGCTCGGCGTCGACGATCTTGAGACAGCGGTCGAGGAGCTTCAAGCCGCGGTGCACACCCACCAGTGTCGGCTGCACGTATAATGGACAAGCGCGCTCGATAAAGTTGGAGAAGCACGCGAACGCCTCGAGCTGCGAGGGCATGGTGTAGAGGAACGGCGCCGAGAGGACGTTCATGCCTGGGTGTATGTGTCAGTGCGTCCCGAGCCGCACGCCGCAAGCCCACCCAACCCACCTTGTACATAGGTAAACGGCAGGCCGTCGCGCTCCGAGCCGTGGTTCTTCCACACGAATGCCTCGAGCAGACGGATCAGCATGTCCTCCTTGACGCGGCCCTTGAACTGGGTGTCGGTCGCGAGGGTGCGGAACGTGTCGTTTTTGACTGGGGCAGTCAGCGTCTGTCCAGGACGGCAAACGCACTCTTCGTGCTGACGCTCGACGGCCCGGAGGCGACGTAGCGCAGGTAGTCCTCCGCGTGCAGGTGGTCGACCTTGAGCATGAGCTTCCAGATCCGCGGGCGGAGGGGCGGCCGGCCGGGCTGGCAGCGTCAGTTGCTGTGCTCTCTCTCTCTCTCTCTCTCTCTTTGTGGCTTGCTCACCACGTCCGGAATGCCCTCGGTCAGGATCAGCCGCCGCAGGCGCTTGTGCCCGTCCGCGATCTCCGACGTCGAGCGGTACCGGCCGGCGGGGTACGCGCTGGCGGGGGACAGGAGCGCCGCGTACGCATCGTACAGGTCTGCGCGGTGCCGCTCTGATGCTGTGCGCGCGCGTTCTGGCGCGCGGTCGGGACGCGGGGGCAGGACGACGTCGGTTGGCATCGCGCGGGCGTGGGCGTGGGCGGGGCGAATGGACAAAGCGAAGCGTGTTGACACGCAACGCAACGCCGATGGTCCGCCGCCCAGTGAGTGATTGTTGACGCCGCCGCGCGCGCCGGCGCCTCCTCGCCCTGGCTGGCTCGGCTCCGCCGTCCACAACCCTTGTTTCGCAATCCCTCCACTTGCTCTTTCTCTGTCCATCATCCACCGCACTCGCCCGCACCACTCGCGGCCGGATCCTCTGCACGCCGCGTATAGGTGCGTTTGTTGGCGCCGCCGCACCGCTGACCCCAGGCACTCCGCTTGCGATGGCCAAGGGCAGCAATGCTCACTGAGGAATTATCCACTGATATGGTGAGTGGTGGGTGTGGGCGGCGGCGCTGACGACACAGGACAGGATAACTCAGGTGCGAGGGCTGGCGCGGTGTGCGCGGCGTATGCTGACGGGCATAGCTGCAAGATGCCATCTTAGATGTGAGTGGTGCCCGTGTCGGGGTGCTGCCGGCGCTGTCCAGCCGAGCCGACTGCAGCCTCCGCTCCCTCGTCTCCCGCTCACCCCCCCCCCCCCCCCCAGCTGCTCACCATCACCTCGGCGTCAATAGAATACATCACCCACCGCACGCACTTTGAGCAGACGAGCGTCGCCATCCCCACGACGCTGCAGACGGCGCAGGCGGCCAGGCGGAAAGACTACCGGAGTGGGTTGGGAGCCGACGGCGCGAGCTGACGGCGCACAGAGGCGATCGAAACGTTTGTCGCCGACATTGTCCGCCGCGCAAAGGACGTCGAGACGCTCGTTGCCGCCCTCCCGTCTAAAGACGATAGCGGGGCAAGGGTGCGTCGCCGCTGCCGTTTGCGTGCGCTGACGACAGGCTGCGCGGCTCGAGGAGCTGCAGACGGAGATGGTGGCTGCCAACGCAGAGTACAAGGAGGCACTGGCACAGGCAGGTGCGTTGTGGGCCCAGGGCAGCTCTCGCAGATCATTCTGACACGCCGCAGAAGAGCTGCTGGAGGAACTGAAACGGGTTCTCGCCGTCACGGTCGGCGACGGCACCGAGCGCAACATCATCACCAGCTTTGGACGATCCAACGGTGTGTAGATCAACAGCACGCAGGTCTCAACGCATGCATCCATTTTCTACTTGACAACGGATGGCAAGCTGCTACTAACTATACAAACAACACTCTTAATCCCAACTGAACATATTGCCGTTGCAGATGGGCATGCCACTGTCAAGTCAGCAACCATCGAGATCGACAACAAACCATAGGCAGCGGTGCACCACCTTGCACTCGTTAGGGCGACGGGGGCTGATGTGCACCGAGCTGCGTCCATGCTGTACCGGCGTCGCGCTCCGCGCGCGAAGTGATTCAGGCAGAAGCGGCGCTGGGGGCTCTTCGTCCTGCGCGGTTAGCACGCGGTAATCTCCAATGACCCACCTTGGTCCCTTTGTACGAAATGCACAACTCCTCGCCCTCATAAATGTCGAAGCGCGCGATCATGACAAGACTAGAAGGAGCTTAGCGCTGGGAGTCGTCTCCTCCCCAGTGCACTCACAGTGGACGCTCGGGATGGAAGTCCTGCACATGTCAGCGACGCTCGAGCTTGTCACATACCTTGACATATGCCTGTGTAATGAGAACGTTGGGCTCACACGAGTGGTTGATAAAGCGCGTGTACTGCGGCGTGAGCGGCGGCTTGCCAACAGACAATCTCTGCACTCACATTCTGTAGAAAACGAAAACACAGCCCATCAGTATCGACTCCACTACCTCGCTTAGCCACTCACGCCGTGATGATACGCATCAACTGCGGGGTCAGCACGGTTACAGGCAGTGCTTGCAAACACTCACCAGAGTAAGCTGAGTATTTGCCCGGATCGCTACCCGCCGCATTGGCTCGCTGCTTCACTTTGATCGCTAACTCGTACGCCCTGGGGTCGATCTTCTCCAAGCCCTCGGGGGGGTTGGTAAGGTGGTATCCGTCAAGATCGAAGAGATAAGTAGTGCCGATCTTGTCGTAAATCTTGGCCGCCCGGCGCTCACTCTCCGCATCGGTGATGAGCTCGCCCGAATAGATGCCCAAGAACGTGCCGCGCTCGATCTTGCCACGAGCTCGGACACCTGTCGGATCAGTCTTTGCACCTGCGTCAATTTGAAGGTAGTCTCACCCCAGCCCTTCTTCTCAGTCTTGAAAATTTCAACGTCAGCATTCTTCTGACGCCCACGCTGAATAACCTGAATGCACGATCAGCAAACACCTAAAACCGTAGTGCAAGACGAACCCGGTTCCCGCACTCTGGGGGGCAGCCACAGGTTGGCCCGCACTCCCAAATTGTGCAGTCTGAATGCTTGATCCTCTCATTCCTGTCACCGTCAGCCCTAACCAAAAGCGAGATATTCACTCATCCCACTGGAAGCCTGTCGGTCCAAGGTTGTAGAAGTACAACTTCTGACGTGCGGCGCACGAGCACGTTTGCGAGTTGGGGTCGCAAACGCCCTCGCAATCGCATCCCTTGCCGAGCTCTGGGTCAGGGATGGCCGAGCTGTAGAGCATTTCATTGGAATAGTTGTATTCGATTGGGGGTGGAGATGAAACCGCGTCGACTGGGTTGACCACTTTGATTTCTGGCGCAGAGGGCTCGTCCTCACTTGTAGCCACGGAGATGATTGCCTCGATGATCGTGCAGTAGAGCTCGGGTCGCGATGCGAGGTACGAGGCGGCTTTCATGATATCATGAACTTTCGGTTCTCCTTCGCTGCGCTTCGCAACTCCGCGGCGATCTGGGGGCGGCTTGTCATCAATGGGGCACGTCTGGGCCTCCCGCACGCCGGAAAAGGGAGTCTGGTTTGTTGCTGGTGCACGGCTAATGAACTCGCGAAGACCCTCAGTACGCCCATGGAGCATCATCTCCTTGTACTCTGCGCGAGTGACGGTGATATTCTCCGGTTCTGGCGATGGCGAATCGGTCATACGAGCATGGTGACCATTGGTGAGGCCGTTTACAGGACCCGCCTTTTTCTGCACCGCAACCACTGGTGGAGGTGGTGCCATCTTGCGTGTCACTGAGAGAGGTGGTGCGAACATGCGTATCATCTCCTCTCTGTAGCGTCGTGTTTTCTCGGCGTCAGTGTTGGTAGGTCGGGAATGGCTTTGCGTGGAGCCGTTCGGTCTGTTTGTCAGGCGAGTAGGGGTCGCGGTACCGACGTGAGAAGAGCGCGGGGCGGGCGCTGTGCCGCCAGAAACCGACGGTTGGTCTGCCAATCTTGACAGCTGGCCTCTGGACGTTGACGGTTGGCCATTTGGCCGGTTCACCTCGCTCCCGTCACGTTCGTCTCCACTGTCGAGAAGGTCGAGACCACTCTCGTCGCCACTATCCCTATCCAGCTCGTTTAACAAGGAGTCCTGCGAACGCGTCGGCGAGGGTGGAGAGAACTGGCGCCGCGGCTCAAGAGGCTCATCGCCGGATTCAAGCCCTTCCAGGTCGTCGTCTCTGCCGTCCAGCGCCTCGAGGAAATCCGAGCTGTCCTGCTGAGGCGCGTTGGCCAGGGGCGATTCTTGGCGGTCCATGACAATGTCCTCACCCACATCGTCGCCAATGGAGGGTTCCCCGGTGTCTAGTGGGCCCTCGGGGTCTCCAGCAGGTGGTGTTACGACTGTGGCGGAGACAGGTATCTTTGCGGGGGGTTGTACTGGAATGGATGCCGATGTCGTCCATTTGGGGGCACGTGGAGAAGCCGTTGGCTGTACAGGCTGCGGCTGGACGGACGGTTCGGGTTGAGACGACGGGAGGGGCGGCATCGGTCGAGGCGCCTTGCCCCCACCTGTCTTGCGGGCTTTCGTGGGCTTACGCCTCGGCGGCGGTTCCGTCTCGAGTCCGCTCGAGTCTGTTTCATGCGGCCGTGTCATCCTCCTCCCTGTGTTCACGACCAGGGGTTCAGGCTGAGCCCAAGTTCCCGAGCTGTCTCGAGAGGTTGGTCTCTTGGAGGTTGAGGTGCGTTGGGACGCCGAGTTGGGCACAGCGGGGATTACCATGGGCTCTGGGTTCTCCCAGGTGCCAGAACTGGGCCTGGGCCTGGTCCTGGGGCCCTGAGCAGGCGACGCTGTTGTTCTCTCGGCGGCCGACCTCGCTGGCGACACGGTGCGTCTCGTTCTCGGGGCGACGAGAGGTAAGGGGTTGGACCACGACCCAGGCGTCCGGTCCGACACAATAGCTGTCTCAGGTGCGACGCCTCTGGACTCCTTGTGTGTGGACGACCCGCTGCCGCTGCCGCTGCCACTTGGGTTGTTTGTCTCATGGTTCTGAACTGCACGCGAGGACGGTCTGCCAGAAGGGCCGTTCGCTGAAGCTGAAGCTGACTTGGGAGCAGAATCGGAAGGGGGTCTGTTGTTGCGAGACGGATCGCCCTCTGCTTCGCTCAAGTTTCGTGATAGTTCAGCAACTGTCACTCTGCTTCCCGCAGGGATTGCAGGCTGGGACTCGGTTGCCCGCCGCTTAGTCGCCCGTACGCCATTGGCGCTGGTGCCCGCATGGCCATCTGAGGTTGTCGTCAGCACTGCCCATAGCTCAAGCTCCAAAGGACCCACTCGTACCATACCCAAAACCTACAGAGGCAAGTCAGCTCGGCCCTCGCGCACGGGTCGCCACTCACCTGACTTGCGCGGCTGACTCGGTGACACTGGTGACTGCGAAGCTTTTCGCTTCTTGGGCGTTGTGGGAGTCGGTCTCTGGGAATTGCTGATCTTGACCTTTGGGGAGCTCGTCCTCTGACGCGAGGAAGAAGCCTGCGCATTGGCCGAGCTAGCTGCCTTCCTCCTCTGAGCTGTGCACGCGTCAGTGCAAAGACAATAGGCACCAGTACGCCCACTTACCTGCGCGGTCATCTAACACCTGGGATAACCGGAACGGTCCAATGTCCGAGTCCGACGTGTCTGGCGGAGGAGCCGCGCGAGCCTTGCCCTTGCCCTTGACTTTGTTGCGTCTGAGCGGCGGCGTCGTTGGGGACGCATCGTCTTCACTGCTAGTGTCGCCAAGGACGATGGGGTCGTCACGGCGGTCTCCGCCAGCTGCGGTCATCGGGTCAGCATGGAGTGTTTGCGGAGTGTTTGTGGTGTGGATGGTATGTGCTCGGTGCTCGGTGGTGCGGTGGTAGCCCTGACGGCGGGTGGTGGTGGTGCGCGGTGGAGGTGGTTGGGCAGGTCGCGTCGTGACTCACTTCGCGTGTTGTTGCTCGCGCGACGCCGCATCCTGAACGAGGCCGGGCCCTGAGTCCGAGCTGAGGCCAAGATGTTAAAAGTAACACAAGAGGAATGGAGTCATTGTGGGAGTGTCCCCCACTCTGGCTGTTGGGTGATGAGAGGATGGCAAAGGTTGGACAGTTGCAGCAGTGTCCCATCAGGCCAGGGGAAGGGGGGGGGGGAAACAGGCTCAGCCAATCACATTGCTCCCTGGGTCCGACTTTGTCTAGCCCACCCATTTTGTCACAAACGAATGGCATGTTTCCAACTTCATGGACTTGTTCTGGGCCTTGCATGAGGTCCAGTGGCACCCATGACAGCATGAGACATGCATCTGTCCAGCTGTCCTGCTTTGGACAGTTGTGACAGTGTCACTCACCACACTTACATAATAACGTTGCCTTTGTCCGTTCGCCACTGCAGCGTCCTTCCAGGCCTCCACTTTGATCGGCAACATTTCACCACCGACGACGTTGCGAGACCATCCAACCTGTCTCACTTCTAAACACACACACACAAGGCCTTTGCGCACGCACCATGGCCAAAGGCAAGAAGGACGCCAGCGGCGGCGGCGGCGTGTCGGCTCTCCCGACCGGCCCGCCCCCCGTCTTCAGCAAGGACCATGTCGAGCGCGCAAACTTTGCGATCCAGGCCAGCCTCTTCCTGCAGCAGCTCGCGCCGTCGTCGTCGCCGTCGTCGTCTTCCTGCCCGCCGCTCCGCGCATCCCGCGACCGCAAGGGCAAGTACCGTGCGTCCGAGCCAGCGGCCGCGGAAGGCCCGGACGCCGACTTCCCACGGCTCGCGCGCGCCGAGCTGCGGTCCATGAAGAAGTGGACACAGCACAACCAGGTCAAGCGGTGCGTACGACCCCGCACACACGTCTGACGCCAGCGACCCGAGCCTCAAGCGCGCTATCTGCTCGGCGTGCAGCACGCTCCTCGTGCCGGGGCTCACGAGCCGCGTGCGCGTGAAACGTGAGTGCGCGTGCCGGCGCTGCTGACAACGATAGCGAGCAAGACACACGGCAACGTCACGACCACGTCCTGCCTCGCGTGCGGCGCGCACGCCGCCGTCCCCGCCCCGCCTGGCGTGCCGCCCGAGGACGGCGTCGACGGCACCATGCGCGCCAAGCGCAGGGCCAAGCAGCGCCGCAAGCGCGCGCCGTTCCACCAGCGCGAGATGGTGCCGGTACCGCCTGCTGCGGCGCCCGGCGCGGGTCCGCAGCCTGAGGCCGCGGCGGATGGCGACGTCGAGATGGCCGAAGGGGCGGCGCCCGCCCCGCCCAAGCCCGCGCCCCAGGAGACCAAGCCGTCGGGCCACACCGTTTGGGCGGGCGACAAGCGTCTCGAAGGCTGGGGCGTGGCCCAGGTGCCAAGTTAGCCAGAGCCGTCAGCAACTCTCCCCCCACCGCCACCCTCGTCCTGCACACACCTCCACCCCCATCGCCATCACTCTGTATGTAATACATTATCAAAGCCATGTAATGTCCGTCTGAATGATACGTGCAACAACCTGCGCCTACTACATACACTGTCCTTACTTGGTGCCCGGGAAGCGGTACCCACTGCGCCAGCGGCGGACCCGGTCGCGCTGCCAGAAAAGCAACGCACCGACGATGAGTATCACCGCGAGGATGACACCGATGGCGATGCCGGCCTTGGCGCCGGCCGAGAGGCCGCTGCGGCACGGCAGGGCGGCGTCACACGGCTGGCCGCCGGGCGTGGTGTACGAGTTGGCCGCGAGGCTGACATAGAACGGGTCCGCCGAGCCGTTGACAATCTGGTACGCGGCAATGCTGGGCAGGTTCGAGTTGTAGTCGAGCGCGATTTCGGTCTGGACCCAGTCGTCACGGTAGTCCCAGAACTTGTCGCTGTTGAGCGGGCCGCCGGGCATGGCGCCGTACAGCACGTACGCCTCGGTCTCCGGGTCGCTGCGGATGTTGTTGATGTTGTTCCCACCCGCCGCCAACGCCGAGTGCGGGTTCTGCGGCGAGTTGGGGTGCTGGCCGACAATGTAGACGCGCGACATGGGGTTGTTGCCAAGGAGATAGTCGATCTGGTCCTTTGCAAACGAGTTGTAGGCGGCCGTCTTGTCGCCCGACGACGCGAGCGGCGCGTACCGCAGCATGAGGGTCGCGGCGGCGACGGCGGGGTTGAGCGACGCTTCGTCCGAGTCGCCGGGGTAGAACAGCAGGCCGCCCTTGGTGAGGTAGCCCTGCTTGCCGTTGACAATGCTGTCGAGGTACGCCTCGGTCTCCTGCTGCCACCCGGTGAGGTTGGTCGAGAGGCCGGCGGCCTGCGCGATTCCGGGCCGGGCGTTGGCGACCTCGGCAAAGAGCACAAACACGGCGGGCGAGCGCGAGTCCCAGTTCCACACGAGGCGCTTGCCGCTGAGCGCGTACTGCTGGTAGTAGTTGTACGCGTCCTGGTAGTAGCTCGACGAGTTGGTGGCGGCCGCGAGCGCGAGCGCCGCGATCGTCAGGTCGTCACCGTAGCCCGAGCTCGAGTATGCGGCCTTAATCTGCGGCACGGACTGCGAGTAGGTGGACAGCGGGGTGGTGCTCTTTGCCGTCTTGTACAGCGACTCGGCATGCTGGAGCAGCAGGGCCGCGTACGTCCCGTTCGCCAGCGACGCCGGGGCGTGGGCCGAGGCGGACGTGTTCCACTGGGCGCCAGAGTACGCGAGCGAGCCGAGGGCGAACGCGGCCGCCGTCGACGCCCAGGCGTCCGTCCCCGGGTGGCTCGCGTTGACCGGGAAGCCCTGGCGCGGGGTGGGGATGTTCTGGTCGCCGCCCCAGTACGCGAGGTCGGCGTCGTTGCCGCCGACCTGCACGAAGAGCACATCGTCGGACGGGTGTGCGCGCATCAGCCAGTCGTAGCCCCATCGCAGCGTGCCGTCGAGATACGCCGTCTGGTGCGCGGCATCGTACCCCGGCCCGTAGGAGAGCGCGCCCCACGCGAGCGAGAACATGGTGTAGCCGAGGGGAAACGTCGCCTTGATGTACTGCGCGTGTGTGTCAGCGTGCTTCGCACGGTACAGGCAAGGCAAAGAGGCGGTGAGATGCTGGGTTCTGCGATGGGTGCTGCGATCCCAGCGCGCCACCGCCTCGCTGCTCGACTCACATCGCCCGCGTCATACCACCCGCCCGAGAGGTCGAGGTTCCAGTCTGCGCCGTCCTGGAGCGCCGAGTCGTTGCGCCAGCCGACGCGGTTGCCGTACGCGCCGGCGCCGAGGCGGCCGCTGCGCTGCGCGTCGTAGAACCACAGCGTGTTGCCCAGCAGCGTCGACCACTGGGGGTTGGGGGAGGCGCCGGATGGGCTCGCGACCGTGCCCTGCGATGCGTCTGGCGGGCTGTAGGTCGGCGACGGGGCGGCCTGCGCTGCCGCGTGCGTGGCGAACAGCGCCGCGCTGAGAGCAGGCAGCAGCAGCAGCATGGTGGGTGAGGTGGAGAAGAGTGCGATGCCAAGTTTGCGGGACGCCAAGACGTATTACTTCCTAGCCGGCGATTGATGGGCCCGAGTTTTTGCCTGTTATTCAAACAAGGCGGCGCGGATGACGTCGGCTGGCTAGCGCCGCCGCCGCCGGCGGCAACCGAGGCGGTGTAACCAGATCCGAGCGATCACATGCCGCCAACAGTACTCGTAAGCAACTGCAAGACCGACGCGGAAGGACACGGCGGGGCGAGAATAGCTACGGTTGTGGCAACGTGGGACACATGCACACATGCATGGCTTGCTGTGTCCATCACGACTGACACACGACCTACATACGCCTTGTGTTGGCAGTCACTCTAACCACTGACTTGCCTGCGGATGATGTGCCTGGCTGGGGTCTTGGCTGCGCGTCAGGCCACCCAAGTCGCCGCCAATGGCGCCGTCGCGCCAAGATCTGCACGTCGATTGCCGCCCTGGAGACTGACCACCGGCTGCATGCTCTCAAATACAGGTGCTAATCCATGGCCTACACACTCTCAGTCATGCACCTCCCTGCGACGTCAGCGGCACCTCGACCTGCAACTCACATTGCAGCGTACTCGATGACGCGGAAGAGCTTCTCGTCGCCAAAGAGCGCGTTGAAGCCCAGCCTGAGGCGTCAGCTAGGTGCTCGTCGACCAGACTCACGCATCGATCCAGTCGGCTCCCTGCTCGACATGCGCCGCTCCGCGCCCGCTCCACTTGCCCAGCTCATCGTCAGGTACGCCCTTGAAGAGAATCTGGCATTAGCTGGCTCTCAAGCAGCACGCACAAAGAAGCGGAGGATAGCCTGAGGCGCAGGCACAATCGTCAGCTCGGACGAGGCAGCGATCTGTTCCTTGTCGAGAATGCTAGTGGTTAGAGGGCCGCGCGGACACACCAAACTCACCGATACGCCTGGGTGTCAGCGACCAGTCATACAGGTCTACTCACGATGTGATGGTGCCGGCTAATGCCAGGGAGGAAGGACGTGATGATGGCCGTGCGGTTCTCGATGGGCAGGCCGAGGGTCTCGAGGACTCTGTCGATGTGGGCGATGAACTGGGACTGTCCAAGGCACCACGAGTTGATGGGCCGGATGTCGGGCCACGCTGGGGAGATGAGCGAGGTCGATAAACAGGCTTACCTGGAACAAGAGGCGCCTCGGGCCCAGGGTTTGCGGGCTTGGGGCTGGGGAGCGGCCTTTCGTCAGCATCGCACTTGCTACGCACCCACATCATCTCGTAGAAGACGCCCTGCGCGTTGATCGCATGCATCGAGTCCCTAACCGCGCCGCCCTTCCCGACGGTCAAGAACCACCGCAGACGCGTCTTGCCGCCCTCCGTGACCTTTCGAGTCGCAGGGTAGGAGGTAGTCACGTCCCAGCCTTTCAGCGTGACTGTGAGCTCCAGCTGCGGGTCAGCTTGCCTTTGCGCGGGAACCCACGCTCTGCGAGTTGGCGGGCAGCAGCTCGATCTTTGGTGTCGTGGAGCTTGGCTTGAACAGAATGCGGGCCGTGCTCTTGTCGTGCATTACATCTGCTCATCAGCTGTCAACGACATCACCAGTTTGGCAGCTGCGCACACTTCACAGGCACCTCACCGGGCTTCAACAGCTCGCCGCTGAACTTGTACGCAAACGTGTTGGGCTGGATATCAGATTGTTGCATGTGGGATCACGACACCACCCACCTCGACAGTCAAAGTACCAATGTACTCTTGGCTGGGTCAGCGGGGGGGCACTGGCCGGGACGCACTGTTTGGGGGAGGGCCCTTGGAGAGATCACTGACATTAGTTGCTGGCTCTGACTCGGACTCACCTCGCGGTCACATTACCCTTGACCTCAACCTTGGTACGCTTTTCCGTGGTAATTGAAGCAGAGAAGGACGCAGAGGCCACGGCCTTGCCTAGACGTTAGCTCGACTAGGCGCAAAGTGCTCACCTCCGCCGCCGCCACCGCCCTTCGCGCCTGCGTCGGCCTTGGGCTCGTTCTTCTTTTCCGTGCTGGGCCCAGCTCCTCCCTCGTCATCACTCTTTCCTCCGCCATCCCCACCTGCGCCACCCTTGTTCTTGCCCTTTCCTCCGCCCCCTCCTCCCCCGCCTCCGCCGCCCCCACCGCCTCCACCGGCACTAGGAGGCGTCTGAGGAGTCAGTCCCGGTGTCACCTCACTTGCCGCACCCACATTCCTAGTCGTAACGATCACATCCAGGCGGGTGACGTGCTTTCCCGCACACGCATAGTAGTACGAGTCGTTATCACCACTGCTTGTTAGCGCACATCGCCACGGCGAGCCCACATCCAGAGGTCTTGATTTCTTGCCCAGCCGCCAATGTACGCGAGCTCGCTCGCTTTGCAGCCCAGGCGCACGACAGCGTCTTTTGGAATCGAGAACTTCTCAATTGCGAGCGCGAGAGCTTTCTGAAGCCTGTTAGAGGGGCCCGCGATACCAAAGGGGGTATCGAGAAGTGGCAATGACGCCGCAACTCACGTCGTACGTGGCAGGCAGAGAGACCATGACTTCGTAGCCAAGCAAGTTGTAGAGGAGCATACGCGGGGGCGCGGGGGTCGCCATGGTGTTTTGTTTCGCTGGGTTGGGCCGGGCCGAAGGCTGTGAAGAGGGGAGGAGAGAAGTAAGAGAGCGGTGGGAGAAACAGAGAGGAGCGGGGATATCGCTGGTAGAGAAGAAATAGTTGACGGCGCAGTGGGGAGTGGGAGCGAGCGTTCGTCGTTGCGCACAGTCGCAGAAGGGCGTGTCCGCACCGGCGAGGAAACACAAAGGTGTCGTGAGCAGTGAGTGTGAGTACGTGAGTGGGGGGTGAGTGGACAGGACGGGGGGGCGAGGGTGTCTGAGCGTCGCGTTGAGCACGCCCAACTGACTCGCGCTTGGGCCTCTTTCGCCGCCGTCGGCGTGTGTCGAAGCAGCCTGCCGAGGGCGTCCGTGCACCCACCCCGGGGCCATCCGCGCGCCCGTCGTCGCCGTCGCTAGGTCTCTGGTCGCCGTTTGGCGTCTTGAGCATTTTTTGCACACTCCGAGTGCATGTAAGTACGTTGCAGAAACAGCCGTCAGTCCGCCATGACACTGGCAGTGAGTACACCGCAGAAGCCGCCCGCAGTCGTTCTCGCGTCGTACACCCCCCCCCCCCCCCTAGCGCCCCCGCTATTACGACGTCGCCGCTGCGAGTCGGAGGATGAAGATGTCTAGCTAGCACTTGCATCGAGCGAGCGAGCGAGCGCTGCAGGTCGTACGTGGCGTGGCGAGCAGGCAAGCGTGACGAGGCGAGACACTGCTGCCGCTGCTGCTGCTGCCAAGTGGCATGCCGCTGGCGCCAACGTCTCCGCGTTCCTTGACCAGCCAGCGCTACACTCGTCTGCTGATCAAGAGTCAGCACCGCCACGCCGCCTTATCCCGACCTACCTTGAACGACGTCGTCGCCGGCAGCACCGGCAGCACCGGCAGCACCCCCAAACACCACCACACCCTCGTGAGCGCCACACGTCGTCACAACGTCACAACGAACCCTCCCAACCGCATGCGTGCACCCGACACGCCACATCCGCGCTCGCTAGTACTGAAACCTGCCGACGCACGCAGCAGCAGGGTGGGTGGCGCCAGCTCGCCCATCCATCCGAAACACGCCCACCCCAAGCCACACGGTTCGCAGAAAATTCTTGCGCGGCGTGACGTGACGGCACACGACGCCGTCGACGACGGCAGCGTGACAGCAGAGTGCGGAGGGGGCTGGCGCAGGATGTTGTGTATGCAGCACTGCAGCAGCTGCCTCCCTCACGGATGCAAGCAAACCAAGCGCCGAGCTGAAACGGCCCGCCCGTCTCTCTGCCTGTTCGGCGTTACATCCCCGCCCCTCCAGGCACGGGCTAGGGTAAGTAGGTGCGTGCAGCAGAGGCTGCCTGCTGAGCGCTGGAGTCCGCGATTGGCGGCCACGGGTCACCCACCGCCGCCGCCGCCGATCTCCCATGCCGGCATGGCAGAGTTTGGGGTGTGGGCGGGGTGGGCCGCGCGCGCCGCCGCTCAGGGCGGGCGTGGGCAGCAGCCGTCTACAAGCCCAAACCCTATGCTGTTAGCGCCTGCGGCTGTCACTGCCGTCAGTTCGCAGTAGTCGGTGATTGCTTGTGGCGGCGCTGGTGCTCGCCTCGCGCTCGCGCGGTGGGCCCGAGTGTTTGTTGTGGCGACTGCGGTGCGAGATGCAGCGCGCAGGTTTGTGGCGTTTTGCGCGTGAGTGTGCGTGGCGACAGGTCCGCTGTCTGGGCGGGTGCGTTCGTGGCGGCCGAGTGGCGGCAAGGTCGACACGACCGGCAAGTAGGCCGGCTGGGACAGACTTCGAGTCAGGAGGCACACCCGCGCGCCTCTCGGTGCGAACAGAACAGTACGGTCCGCTGCCGAGTGGCACATTGTGCTCGCAGTGGCCGCCTTACTCGCTCCCTGTTCTGGCGATGTTCGCTCCCTGTTCGCTCGCTGCCTCGTGGTCGTTCACTATCGCCGCTCGGGCCCGGCGCGAGGTGTGCCTCACCGCCCGCTGGACGAGTGTTTGGGCGTAGGAAATAGGAAGGGGGGACGAAGGATTCGCGGTGGCGAGTGGCGCTGGGCTCCGCCGGCGCTCGTGTTGCAGGTACTTCACTTGTGCTGATACTGGCGCTCGGTGGCCGGCCGCTGCACTCTGACCGACGGCCTGCTGCACTCGCCGTGCCACAGTACGCAGCATAGCCCACTAGGCTCGCGCAGCAATCCCGCCTGGTCGAGTCAGCGCCTCCTCCCGAGCACGCTCACCACACACACCGTCGACTGTATCGCGTGTCACGCGCATGCGCTACAGTCGCCACCGCTCGCCATGACGGCGCGCCGCTCACCGTCACTTGCGTCCCCGTGCGCGGCCGTGCGCAACACGTTGTGGGGTGTCTCTTTCTTGAGTGCTAACGCATGGTCGTGGATCTTTGCTTTGCTTTTAAGCCCCCGGGGGCCGCGCGGGGGGGGGGTCCCTCTTGCCTCGCCGTCGTCGTCGCCGCCTGCCGGCTCGGAGAAAATCGTCCTCATATACGCTCTGTCCCCCCCCTCCATACTCCCCGAGCGTATCGCTGCCTCTCGACGTCACCAGACCTACCTCCGCATACCGCACAACGCTACATGATGTATCCGTCTTGTGCATACGACATACCGCTGTTCCTCGCCGTGCCGCTCGTGCCGCTCGTGCCACAACATCATCATCCCCGCTGACGCAGTGCGGGGAGCGGAGCTCGCAGCCAGCGCTCCACAGCACTTGCCCTCGCAGCATCAGCCTCTTTTCTGCGATCATGCGATCTTGCTCAGGTGATCGTGAGCGCAGACGCCAAAGCACACGTGACGGCGGCGCCGGGTAGCAGCTGACCGACTGCCGGCTGCCGGCTCCTGACACGGCGCCACACGCCTCTGGCTGGTGGCGTGGCGCGCGGTCCTGGCCTGGACCGCTCGGCGAGCGCGCAGCACATGGTCCACCTTGTTCCACGCGGTGCGAGATCTGTTGGGCCCGTACAGGTGCTCGTGCACGAGTGGAGCAGGCAGGCAGGCAGGCAGGCAGGCAGGGGCGCCGCGAGCCTGACGTGGTGATCGGTGACCAGCTCCCAGCGCGCTCACAATCTCTCCGACTTGCTCCCACACGCCCTCACGCCCACGCCGAGGCTCGTGTCTATTTTCTTTCCTGCTGCCACATCCTGTCTGCCCCTCCTTGCTGCCTTGTCGAATTTGCTGCATGTTACGGGCAGAATCAGAGAAACAACAGCCGCAGATCACTCCGCTACGGCTTCTATCTAATGTACCTCGATCTGCCGGCAAAGGTACGCCGCTGCCGCCGTCCCACAACAACATCCTTCCCATACTGCCGGGCGAGCTTCTGCTACGCCAGCCTCAGCCACCCACGTCACACGCATCCGACGCCCGTCGGCTTTTTTTTTCCTCGTGGGACTGAGACACTGGGAGCCGTCGGGAAGGTAAACTGGATACAGACCAAACAAACCCCACAACCAACATCATACGCCACTGGTTGCATACGCGAGGCCGTGAGCAGTGCCCGCTAGGCCAGGTAGGTATCACCTATCAGGGGAAGGAACTGGGTACTAGATTCCGGGGCCGGCTCGCGGCACTACACTTATACTAATGATGAGAGACGAGAACGACGACGTCTAGACACGCTCAGCGCGTACGCCATTATGATGATCAGGTGTTACACTCGCCACACGTATCAGTTGATGATGGCGACAGGGGCGAGCTTTCGTTTCGATACACTTTGCGGGGGTGGCCGAGAGACGAGACTCTGCCGCCCCCGTCGGGGCGGTCGATCCCTTTACTCAGCGACAAGCGCCTTGGGCTTTCTGTCGCCAGGGCGTTCGTTGCCACGGATGCCACCGGGCACAGCGCCACCGCCTGCCCGGTCGTCCTGGTAGTAGGGATAACTCGCCGGCGGTTGGCCGCCGGGGGGCACTTCACCCGTCGATGGTCTCGAGCGCTGCTCTTGCTGCGGAGAGCCGAGGAGGGCGCTGATTGCTAAAGACGAGCGGCGCTCAGCGGTTGGCGGGAGCCACAAGGGGTCTTGCCCGGGTTGACCAGGGGCGCGAGGCTCACCAGATGGGGCAGCCTCGTTGCTTGCCCTTGGATGCTTGCGGGCATCGGCTGAATCATCGTCCGAGCGACGCTTGCGCTGCTCGTAGCCACCAGGGGGGTACGGGTACGAGCCCCCAGGGGGGGCATTGTACTGGAACGGCGAGTCGGACGCCTGACCGTTGTAGTTGGGAGGGTAGTTTTGAGCTGGCGGAGCACCGCCGGCAGGAGGAGGCACAGACGAAAACGTCGCTGGGTGCTGTTGGGCTGGCGACTGCTGGCCGTAGTAGCCCTGCCCGCCTTGCTGCGCTGGGTAGTAGTAACCTCCAGACGAGCCCGGTGGAGGAGGCCCGTAACCAGCTCCACCCTGCGCGTGCTCAGGTGGGTACCCATGCTGTCCGTCTGGTGGAGGAACAGACCCTTGGGGGTACAGGCTGGGGTCCGAAGGAGGGTATCCTGCGTGCGGTGTCGGAGGCGAGGTCCAGTTCCCAGCCTGAGAAGCACCAGCTGCGATGCATGAGTACCAGAAAACATTGTCAATAGACGGAAACTCACGACCGTTGGAAGATACTGGACGGTAAGGGTAGGCGACCTGCGACGAGTCATCCGATCCGGCTGTGCCGGGTGGGGCATTAGCAGTCGGAGGGCGACCGTGAGATGAAGGGGGAGGTCCCTGCTCGTAGTAGCCAGCGGGGTAAGGGTGGCCACCAGCAGAGGAAGGGGGACGGCTGGTAACACAATCAGCACAATTCTGTATGCCGACGGTGGGGGAACTTGTCTGAACTTACGGGTACTCGACCCAGCTTCCGGCTGTTCTGGGGCGTCCACCGTGCTCTGGAGGAGGCGCCCAACCACCGTGCGGCGGCGGCGGTGGGTGATAGCCTGGCGCGTTGAACATCCCACCCGGTGGGAGCTGGATAGGCTGACCAGCAGGCCCCGGGTTCTTGTTATTGCGGTCGCCGCGTGGTCGCTCGACTGCATTCTTGGGGACCTCAACAACCTCTCCCCGCCGCCTCTGTTCGCGGTTGGCACGCTGGGAGAGTGCAGCGTGGACAGAGGCGAGTGAGGTGAGCATGGCCTCGTTCAACTGGGTCTGGTCGGCGTGGACTGTGGCCGCGTGTTGACGCAGGTTGTCGAGTCGAGAGAAAGCCTTGCCACAGTGGCAGGGGAATGGACGTTCGCCAGTATGCTTGCGGACATGGCGCGCGAGGTGCTCGCTGCGGGTGAACACCTTGTCGCATTCGCCAAAGCCACGGCAACGGAACATCTTGCCGCCGCTGATGCCGACGGGGACGATGGGAGCGCCTTCTTGCGTGTAGCCGGCAGTGCCAGGCCTGCTCCCG
Source organism: Vanrija sp. TS_01 (assembly GCA_026725045.1). Taxonomy (NCBI): domain Eukaryota; kingdom Fungi; phylum Basidiomycota; class Tremellomycetes; order Trichosporonales; family Trichosporonaceae; genus Vanrija; species Vanrija sp. TS_01. Next base: position 312,088 of record JAPKIE010000018.1, on the reverse strand, counting down.
GGGCCAGCAGGAGGGCTAGGTAGACTGGGGTCCTGTCCGGCGCCGGCGACACCATAGTAGGGCTGAGGTGGGGCCTGCGGGGGGTAGCCGGCCGAACCGCTCATTGGGGTGATGGGCTGCTGGGGTGGGTACCCGTGAGAGGAACCAGGCGCCGGGCCAATTTCCTGCGGGGGGTACGCATGCGAAGGCGACTGCGGGGGAACACCGTGGGGTGGGATAGGCTTGGGGTATTGGCCACCAGACGAGTGCAAACGCTCCGGCGATGAGGTATCAGGTGCGGGGGCGCCGTGCGCCGACCCCGGAGCGGGGCGGCTGTAGTAGCCTTGGTAGGCGCGGTCGTCGGTTGGGGGGTAGGACATCGACGGATGGACTCTGTCGTTGGGGTGAGGGGGGAGGCTAAGCGGGGCGGTGGTAGTGAGGGACATGAAATGGCACCTCTCTGGTCACGGTTTGCTGATGGAAAGATGTGTCTCGCTCGCAACTTGCTACGAGCAAGACTGATGCTGTTGGACTGGTGCTGCGTGCGCCTTGCCGCTGTTTCAATTCGCCTGTGTCACAAGAGGCGTAGGGGTGCCGGGGATGGGTGCCCTGTCGCGTGTTAGTGTTTGCGGTTGTAGGACGCCGTCTCGTGGATAAGGTCGCGGTGGGCGGATGCGAGGAGAAGATGGTATCAGGAAGGAATGGGCGAGAGAATAAGACAGGGAAGAGCCGCACTGCTCCCTTTAACGCAGGGCGCGCAAGGAACACGTCCTGATCGTCGACAGTAAGGTGTGTGGGTGGATGGGGAGGTGGGTAGGTGGCGGCGTAGAAGCTGATTGTGCCGTCGTTGTGGATGATGAAGAGGACAGTGTGGATGGAGCCGTCAAAGCAAGAACAATAAGTACTAAAAGGAGGCGAGTTCTCAAGAAAGCGCTGGAGGTGGCAATGACGACAGAAAGGAGGCGAAAGCATGGGTGGGAGCGACCGCTCCCCACACACGTCTGTCTGGTTGAGAGCATCCGACCGAACGACCGACGTCCGGGACGGCGGGCTTGCGGGTGGACGGTGTGAATGTGTGTGGATCTGTGCGACGCGCAGGCAGCGGGTGACATGCACGGTGGCGACAGTGTTGCAAGTGGGCTCGTGTGCAAGTGCGAGGCACGAATGACAGAGAGACGGACAGTCTGTTCGCGAATGGAGAAATCCAGGCGGAGATACCCCACATTGTGGATGGCTTGTGAACGACGCCAGAGCGCGCGCGCGCCGCGCACCGACACATACGCACCGGCGCACACACCGCACCCAGACAAACACGTCAGGCAGCTGCCGCCGCCACCGACCTGGGAGATGGTGCTGCGGTGATTACACGGCAGAATGAAGTGTAAGGGGAAGAGAGAAAGAGAGAGAGAGACCGAGAGAAGGATGGCAATTGAGAGTGAGGGAAGACGGCACCGATGGACCATGTCCTTTTTCCACACGTCGGCGGCGACGGCGGTAGCACCGACCGCCTGATACGTAGCGTTGCGAGGTACAGGGCGACACCTCGGATGACGCAAGATGATCACGGACGTCGCAGAGACCCGCGACGTCGATGAGCAATAAGAAGCCGAGAGGGACGGCGTGAAAAGGAGAACTGGGTGATCGCGAAGGAACGGGCATCAAGCACGAGGAGGGAGAGGAAGTGGATAACTCACCTTGAACCACAGATGTGAGCCGCGGGCGCCGGTCGAGGACGAGAGAGAGTCTGTGAGATTGGCATGATGTGTCAGCTCTGCTGAATGATGATCACATCGACAGTGATCACAGACTGGCGAACTGATAGTGATGTGGGTGGGAGCGTGAGGTAAACACCGCGAACCACAGTGGGTGTGTCAATCCGACACTCGTGTGGGCGTTCGAGAAGAAGAGTGAGGGCTATGTGGGGGGAGGTGGGAGAGATGGTCAAGGTGTTGTGAGGTTGCGTGTGCAACATGTGAACCGCGCTGCAAGCCGTAGGTAGGGGGCGAGGCAAACCAATTGCCCGGCTCCCGATCTCGGTTTGTCTGGCCTGTTCGGCACACGAGATGCCGTATTGTACGCCTTTGACACGCTGCGTGTTTAATGGCGCAGATGAGAGGACGTGTAGTGCACGGTGGTCGTTGGAATTGGGGTCGTCTGTGGATCGTTGCTGCAGGGGGAGGCAAGACGGCGGGCAGCACTGGCCCAGCGCGCGCGCGCGCGCTGTTATGGTGCGATAAGACGGGTGGTGGGTTGTGCAGACGCGCTGTCCTCTGACCCAGGTACCCAGTTACAGGGCGGGCGGTCGGGCGTTGCGGGGGTGGGATAGAGAAGGGGGACGGGGCACAATACTTACAGGTACGAAGAGGATTGCCGAGGGGGGCGCGTTTGGTGAGCGCTGAGCGTGTATTACAGCGACTGTCTTTCAATGCGAGTTGAAAGGATGCAACCGGGGTTGTCGTGCGACTGGGCTTGTGACAATGCCAAACGTGCAATGTTTTCTCGGTGGCGGCGACGAGGACGACGACGACAACGGTGGGATGGGGAGGGAAGGTTCAGCTGGTTGTTGGGGGGTGAAACCTAGGTCGTGGATTTAGCCGGTCGGTCGGGGGGAAAGAGGATGAGGGTGTTTGGGGGGGGGGAGGGGTTGCGCAAGCCAGACGCCGAGTGTGTGTGTATGCTGCTGCTGTGATGTCCACGCACGAGAGGATGGTGATGATGGTGATGGAGGAAGAAGTGAGATACGGCTTGATGCGGGAGATGGTGTGTGTGTGTGTTACAGGTTGGAGCAATGAGTGATGGTCGTGCTCGACATCGGTCTCTGGAGGCGGCGGCGGCGGCGGCGGCGACGGACGGCGGAGGCAGTCGGTAGGAGCCAGGCAGGGGAGGGGAGGAGAGGGGTGCGCCAGGGAGAGCGAGGGGGACAGGGGAGAGGGGGGGAAGGGCAGAGAGAGACAGAGACAGAGAGACAGAGGGGGAGGCGATCCAGGAGGAGGCGGTGGGGAAGGGAGACAGCGAAACGACTGATGTCTAGGAGGCTCGAGGCTAAGCAGGAGGCAGGAGAAGACGAGGACGGCCTGGCCGTGGAAACCCAACCAACAAGACTTGCTCGTGCGGCCGGCGGCGGAGGGAGGACGAGCCAGGTAAGTGGCGGACGCCTGGGACGAGGCGAGGGGAGGGGCGGCGATGCGTGTGGGTGGGTGGGTGTGTCTGAACCGTTGCTGCTGCTGCTGCTGCTGCTACTGCCGCCGCCGCTGCCGCTGCTGCTGCTGCTCCTGCTGCTGCTGCTGCGTGCTGCAGACGGCCGCGCCATCATCGCGAGGATGGAGTACTGGCTGCTGCCTGCATCACCTGCATCCACCGGTACTGGTTCCCTCCGACCCCTCTTGCCAGGCACGCCCTCCTCTCGTCAGGGACAGACACCGCCCCTGGATGCTGGCAAACCCTGAGTCCAACAGGACCCTGAGATGGCCAAAAGGACGCTTCCCTGACTCGGCGAGCCGGCGGCGGCAGCGGCAGCCGCAGGAGCATCTCGACGGCAGCAGCGAGCGTCGGGGCAGTGGCATGCTGCTGCTGCTGCTGCTGCTGCTGGCTGTAGGCGGGCCGGGGAGGAACGACCAAGGCAGCGGAACGAGGACACCGACTCAACAACCAGGGACTGGGCACTGCGTCAATCAATCCCAGCTGCTGGTAGGCCCACCCAACCACTCGTATGATGGCCTAATTGACCACGCCGGCCACGCCGCCCTCCCCCCCACCCACCCGGCCACGGCCCCCGCCCCCGTCCCCCGCCCGCCCCGCTACCATGTGTCCGTCTGTCGTGGCAAACAACAGGCTGTTGGAAAACTCGGCCCCTTGTTTGTCTCCTAAAACCCGTGCCTGTCGAGCGTTTGCATTTCGTCGAGGAGGCTTGTCAAAGGCCTGGCCTTGGCCTTGAACACTTGGAGCACAAAACAGCTGTTGCTGCTGCTGCTGCTGCTGCTGCTGCTGCTGCTGATGCTGCTGCTGCCGCCGCCGCCTCCCCCAGACTCCCAGGCTGCCAGCATCAAGCGCATGCATACCGTACGATGCCGACCCGGCCGGCGAAACGAATCGGGCAGTAGTGGTGCCTACCGCCTGCCCCGCGCGCGCATGAGAGCATCACGAGTGGCAATAATGAAAAGAGGCCTATCCTTGAGACTTATCCCACGGTAGCCAGAGGCAAACGTACTTGTCGTGTCGTATGCTGACGTAGGCTGGATACGGTATACCGGCCACCCCTCGCTAACTGCATGGCAGTATTGCAGCTGCTGCCGGCGCCAACCGGTTGCTTGGTTCGCAGCTGCCCATCGTGGTCGTCGTGGTCGTCGCCTTTGCCGGAGGCTGTGGCGCCGTTCTATGAGCCTGCCTCGTCGAGCCCACCCACACTTCAACAGCCCACTACACCCCCCCTCCAGCCCACCCACCCATGCGGCCACCGTTTGCGTCTTAAACGCCCACCCCACCCACTCACGCACCCACTACCACCTGCTTGCGGTCGCCGCCGTCGTGGGTTCCCTATCTCTCAAACACCCCTGGTCGTCGCTAGCTGTATGCTTGAGAGCTGGGGCTGCCGTTCCTGGATGCCGCCGCTCCCTTCAGGGCTGCCAATGCAAGGATTGGAGTGGGCGTCGTGGGCTCGGGGGCTCGCTGCGACTCGCTCAACTCGCTCAACCGCCATGATATGATGAGATGCATACGCACCTGCTGCAAGCTCAGGGAGGGGGGGCTGCCTGCCTGCTGGGATCCAGGAGAACGGCAAAAGTGCAACAGCCTCTGCTTGGTCCATTTTGCGACCCGCCCTGTTTCAAGGGGCTCAATCCGCTGCCAGACCAACTTTGGGTGCAAGCCAGCGCAAGCCCCCGTTCGTAGCGTGCAAGCTTATCCGCCGGCCGCCTGCCGCGCCGTGCCCTCCCTACCCCGCACCGACGCCGCCGCCGCCGCCGCCACAGCACCATCGCTTGAGCGCGTGCTCTCTCCGTGCCTTGCTGTTGTCGCCCGCGCCGCTCCGCCGCCGCCGCCGCGTGCGTGCGCATTCGGTTCGGTTGCATCATGGCCAAAGGCTATCGGACTCCACATCCGCTGCACCCGCCACCTTTCCGTCCGTCCGGCGCCGCAGCTCACGTAGCTCCACGCCGCTCGCACCAGCAGCAACAGAGCAGTCGCCGCTGCACGCGCATGTCACTGAAGAGACCGATAACGGCAGCCCCTGCCCGCTGCCACTGGTCCGCACGACATAGGTCCAACTGTTCCCTGGAACCCAGTTGTTGAGGCGCTTGTACACATGTACGTGCACCCGCCACCTGATCCCTGCCAGCGCGCGCCGCCGCCGCCGTCGCGCCCTCGGCGAATTTACTAGCTGGGCATCGTCGCATCACGTCGTCGCGTCGACGGGAGAGCAGCACAGAGCAACCGGTACTCGGGGTCTGGAACGGGAGCGAGCGACTACCGTTCTCGGGCAGGCGGTAGATCACGAGGTGAAACTCACGGGGGCGGGGAAGCACGAGCAATAGGTGAGTGACATGGGCAGGTAGTCGCGACTGTCACGACACGACTCATGCGACCAGCATTCATTCCTGTGATTGCAGCAATTGTGGCGAGGACCGCGGCGGGCGATCTGGCACATCATGTACCTAGCTCGTGTCCCACGAGACGGATCAGCAGCGGCAGTCGTGCGCCGTGCGCCTCGAGATTGCCGCGCCACGACGGGCTGCGCTGCTCGTCGTGGTGCATCTCCCCCTGCCACTAGCACCAGACACAGGAACCCGGACGGGCCTGGTGCTGGCCTGGCCTGGGCCGACAAACCTACTACTGCCCACGCGTAGACCATATCAGTTTTCTTGGCCGTACCCGCCATGCTTGATCCCCTAGATTGTAACAGCAGACGAGATGATGGGCTCGCTCCTGCTGCCACAGCCCGTTCCCATCCACCATCGACACCCACCACACCCCCTGGCTGCCCCTGCCGTGATGTGGGGGGTTGTCATGGCCGCCCGCCGTGCACCGCAGCACCGCCATGGGTGGTGTCGTCGCGCTCGCCGTCGTCGTCATCGTCGTGGCGTCTCATGTCGTGTCGTCGCAAACTCTATCGACTGTTGCATCGCTTTACGGGCGCGTCGTTGGGACACACGGCGACATGTAAATCTCCTGCTTCTTCCGTCGACCGCGGCCCTAGAAACCCGAGAAAACTGCTACCGGGGTTATGCTTCTACGCTCTCGTGCTGTACGCCTCGTTTGTCCCACCCAGTACGTACAGGACGTACGTGCTGCTCGCAGTCCATGTACGCAGCAGCCTCTCTATCGCCACCACTCTGCCACCAGCATGCCCCAACACGTTCTCACTTCCCCACAAGTACGCTGCCATAGGACAATAGTAACTCCGCAATGCAACGAGGGTGTGTGCCTGGCTCCCTCCCTCCCACTGCCGCAAAGTAAGAGCCACGGGGCGCCTGCGATGCGTTCGGCGATGCATCAGCTGCCCAGTTCTAGACCCTTTGTGCTAGTGGCGTGGCGGCATTGCGGCCGCTCACTCACTCCTCAGGGCGAGGGCGGCCAAGTCAACGAACGACGCAGATTAATCTGCCGCACTGCCGCTGCCGTCGGCTTGCTTGCTTGCTCAACGAAGCAAAGACATGCCCGCGATGGCGCTAATAACGGCGTGTGTACGACGCTCGGTCGTCAAACGGTAAGAGACCGATCGCTCCAGGGCAGAGACGAGGTCACGAGGCCGTGAAGCCCGGTTTTTCCACCGACTGCAACACCACCAAGGTTTGGTGACGACTTCCATTCTTGGACTTGCTCGACTGGCACGGTGCTGCTGCTCGTCATCGCCGCACGTCAAGTGATCAAGCGGGAGCGGCTGTGGAGTCATTGTTGTCGGAAAATAAGCTGGGACAAGTCACAGCGCGTCAGTATGATGTGCACGCCGATCCAGTGTCCCTCGCTCTACCGATACGCGCGCCACACATGCCTCGTGCACATCCTGTAGCTAGCGACTCGACGTCGTGCGTGCATGTGCGCGGACCCCCGACCCCCGCCCCACACTACGCCTCCGTGCTGGTGGCGGTGCAGCGTAATCAACGTACGCCGAGTCCGCGGGCCGCCTGTCTGCACCCAAAGAGTGCGCTCTCTCGCTCTGCTCTCCGCACATCGGTCCGATATCGGCCCACACGGGACCGTGTGGGAATGGCGGGAGCGCGCCGGCTGTCGGCGCTGTGGGGCAGTTTTTGGCTCAGGGCGGGACGACTGCTGCAGCAGCAGCAAGCTGCACAGGCGCAAAACATACGGAAACACGGTACGGCGGCGAAACAGGGCAGCAGAAACAGATGGACGACACGAGACGTTGCGGCAGACGGAAAACGGAAAAGTGATCTGCAGTGCCTGGTCGCGTGTTGGCCCATAGTGCATAGTGGGTCGGCCGGTGGGCCGGTGGGCGGCTGCTGTGCCTCCAAACCATCTGCTGGCCAATCACTCGCGCGCAGACTGCCGCACTCGTCCTTGGCATAACTCGTCGCTCGCTCACGCAAGGCTGGGAGGGTCGAATCGCTACCCCGTAGCGCAGTCGCCCGTCGATCACTCAGCCGTAGCGACGGACGCTCGCTCCGCGCCACGACCCGCTCCACGAGCCGCCGCCCGTGCCCTCACCCTTATCAAGGTACCGGGTTACGCGTCTCTAACACAACATCATCTCATCTCCTCCATGCCACATAATCAACCCATACGCGATCGCTTACAAGGTACGCGCTAGAGGGCAGCCCGCAAACGGACCTGTCGGTGCAGATGCCCACCTCCAACAACACACACACGCTCTGGCCACGACAGACCGCGTTACACTAAACTCTATCGCTCCATGCCTCGTACTCTACCCGGCTTTTGAGACGGTGACGCCGCACCCAAATAAAACTCGCCGTGTCCCTCAACCCTACTCCTAGTGACGCTCACGCGACTCGGGGGCGCTAGACCCGAAACGAGGAACACACTGAAGCCAATAGGGCTCACTCCACACAACTCATGATACGCAATACATGGCGGGCAAAATGGCCCGCTGGTCGGAAACGTACACAAACACAAATGCTCTCTGTTCTCTCTATGCCAGACCACTTCCTACTCGTCCCGATGCCTCTTGCGCGCGTCGTCCCTGCAAATGACGTGTCAGCAATGTCACACCGCGTTTTGGAGGCACCGTAACAGCCACGACAAAGACTCACCCCTGATCTGCCACACGCTTACCGCCACGCTTCGCCTGGTCGAGGAACTTCTCGACACCGAAGGGGTCAGACGAGCCGTCGAGCGACACGACCACGTCCTTTTCGAACTGTACTGGGCCAGAGCTTGCCTCAGCCTTGTCGGCGCCTTCGAATCCACGGGTCGCGTTGCCCAGCTGGAACCGGTCCTTGGACATCTCCTCGCGGATGCCGTCCTCGGTGCCGCCACCAAACGAATCGTCGTTGCCAGCGTTGTTGCCGCGGGGTCGGTAGATGGCAGCGGCTGCACTCGAGCCATGGAACAGCGGCTTGTCGTACAGGTTGTAGCTGTCGTCGCCTCCAAAGCCAGTCGAAAGAGCCTCGCGGTTGAACAGACGCGAGTCGAGCAGCGTCTCCTTGGATGCGCTTGGCTTGGCCAGTCCAAGAGCAATCTTCTCCGAAATGTCACGGTTCTGCTCCTTGGCAATCATCTTGGCACGCTGCTCCGATCCCATGTTGGACATGCGCATCTCCTTCTCGCGCTCGCGGCGCTTCTCGGCACGCACTGCCTCGCGTTCAGCGATGGCCGCCTCGTCCTCCTTCTCGGCCTCAGACTCGGACTCGGAGTCGCTGCCATCGTCGTCCGAGCTCGCGTAGCCACCAAGAACCGTGCCGACAGCAGCAGCGGCGCGGGAAGGTCCAGACGCAATGGCGTTGGACGACCCACCGCCGGTGCGCTCCTCGCGTGCCTTCTGCGCCAGCAGGCGCAGGTTGTCCTCCTTTTGCGTCTTCTCCTTTTGGGCGAGGAGCTGCTGCATCTGCGCGCGAGCGCGAACCTCGTCACGGGCGTGGCGATCAGCGACATAGAGAGCCTCAGAGAACTTGGCGAAGTTGTCGTTGATGTGAACGTCTTGGAGTCCACGGCCATCGGCAGCGAGACGCTTGTCGAGAGGGATAGTGTAACCCTTGTTGTTCTTCCAGTTGGAGATACACGGAGGGATCATCCAGTCCTTCTGGTCCTGCGCCGTTGCAGCACGAGGAGGCGAGTGCATGACTGGGGGAGGGGGCTCGGCGGGACCGCGAGGAATCTTCTTGTGCTTGAAGCGGGCAGGCTCCAGGGGGTCTTCCTGCACCTCAGTCAACTTGATGATCCTCTGCTTGCTCTGGTCGGCGCCCTGGTTCGCTGGCGTGTAGCGAATGTACGAGGCATCGTTGTTCCCCTTCGGCACATGCTTGGGCTGGGCAGCCTTGATCTTGCCGTGGGTAATGCGCTCCAGCGCCTGCCTCGTCCTCTCGGTCGTGTCGTTGACAGCTGCGCTATCAGGGCGCACCATCTCGCGGTCCTCGTCCGTCATGTCGGTGCGGTTGGCGAGGGGAACAAGGTCTGCAGGGTCAGTCATCTTCCTGGACCGGAACAACAAGACCAACGCACCCTTGAAGCTCGACTGGACCTTCGACCCAGGTGCACGCCCCTGCTGAGCAATAGCGTCGTAGCGCACCTTGCCGTCCCCGTCAACCTGCAGCGCAACAGTCGTGCCAGGCGCAGCCTTCTTGCGGCCCATGTCGAGCGGGTACTGGGCGACATGGCACTGGACGGTTAGCACGACGCCAAAGCGGCCAGCCATCAATCAACTCACCTCGGGGTACGCTCCTCCGCCGCCAAAGTCAGCCTGGGCCTTTGGCTTCCATCCCTTGCGCTTGCCATAGGCAGGAATGACGACCTGGGGCACGGCCGGGAGGATTGGGCCTTCGTCGACCTCCTCCACGACGGTGTGAATCGGGACTGGGAGGGCGCTTCGGGGTCAGCGACGTCCCATGCGTAATAGATGTCTAGAGGTCGACTTACCGAGCAAGAGCAGCCATGATGAGTGCCTTGAGGTGGTTGTTTACACAGCGATGGCAATGCAAGTATCGAGTTCTTGATCAGCTAGGTGGCAACTTCTAGGTGGCGACTTCCCAAGGGACGGCATTGTTTTAATTCCGGCGTGTGGCACTGGCTACAGTGAGGGGGGGATTTGAATGCACCAGATTAGACTCGCTGCATTGAAACTCGCCTTTCGTGCTGCACACGTCAGCTAATGGAGATCATTGGCGGTACTTACCCATTGTGCTTGTCATATGAAAAAACAACAACGACGACGAAAGCGAGGTGCGAGTGTACCCACCCACCTCGCACGCGTCAATGTGCCAACGGTGTGCATGCCCACGCAACTACCCCTACAGTGCACCCCCGCTGATCGGACGCCGCCACTCCCCCCGCATTCAGGGGTATCTGGCGGAAAGTGCGCTGATTGATACGTGGACATGTGCCGCATAACACAGTTATCAATGTCACACGGCCTTATGCATCGTTTGTGGCTGGTGGCTGTCCACATTGCCCCAATCGCATACCCCATCTTGGTTGTTGCTGTCGTTGGTTACCGTCTCCAAGCCCCGCTTGCCTAAAGCATATTGCATCTTTGACAGTAGCGACGCCGCGTGTTGCTGCCCGCCAAGCCCAGTGCGGCCGGCCTTACTCACGCCCTGCCTATCGGCATATTAGATCCCGCCAGGCCGAATTCAAGGACGTGTCCTCCCCGCTCTTCGCAACCTACTCAACCTACAGACGGCCATCTCAACCTTGGACTCACCTTCTACTCCATGTCCACGCCTCTAACATCCTGTTCGTGATACTCCTCGCTCGACTTCACAAGACACGCAGATAGCGACCGTCAGCCGGGCTTCCCCCCCTTCCACTCCCCCCTCCCCCCCCCACCCCCACCATGTTCCTCCTGTCAACAGCCGTCCTCTTGCCGCTTGCCCTCGGCGCCTTGGCAACGCCTGCGGTTGCCGACGTGGCCGCAGCACCAAGAAGGCCAGTGCCCCGCTCGTACGACACACATGCCTACTACGCCCTCGAGCTTCCCGATACGACCGACGAGGCCTCGGTGCAGGCCGCAGCCAAGGCGCTCGGCGTCGAGGTCGTCGAGCAGATCGGCGAGCTGCAAGGCTTCTACCTCGTCCGCAGGGAGGGCTCCGTTATCTCGGCGAGGAGCGCCGTCGGCGGCATGCCGGCCGACCCCGTCGTCGCGCGTTACCAGCACCTCCGGCGAGAGCAGCGCGCGCGCCGCTCGCTTGGCGGCCTGCCAGAGATTCGGGATCTCACCCCCCAGGAGCCACACCAACGCGCCAAGCGCGTCCCACCAACAGTGGAGTACAGGGGCAAGCGGTCGCCTGCTCGTGGGTTGCATTACGACCCGCGCGACGACACCGAGCTTCTCTATATCCAGAATCAACTGGGCTTCAATGACCCTCTCCTTCCCAAGCAGTGGCATCTCGCAAACACCAAGGACTCGCGATGGGAGCTCAACGTCACCAAGGCCTGGGGCTCGGGAGTCACCGGCAAGGGTGTTTGTGTCGCGATGGTCGACGACGGATTGGATCGGGACCACTCCGACCTCAAGGACAACTACTTTGCTGAGGGCTCGCACGACTTCAACGACCACGACGATGACCCCAAGCCCGAGCTGTTCGATGACCAGCACGGCACCCGCTGCGCCGGCGAGGTCGCGGCCGGCGCCAACAATGATGTCTGCGGAGTTGGTGTTGCCTACAACGCCAAGGTTGCGGGGATCCGCATCTTGTCCGGCCCCATCACTGATGCCGACGAGGCGGCGGCCCTCAACTTTGGGTACCAGGTCAACGACATCTACTCGTGCTCTTGGGGCCCTCCTGACGACGGCAAGAGCATGGAGGCGCCATCTCGCTTGATCCTCAAGGCCATGGTCAACGGCGTGAACAAGGGTCGTCAAGGCAAGGGCAGCATCTTCGTCTTTGCTGCTGGAAACGGCGGCGGCGCGTTCGACCAGTGCAACTTTGACGGCTACACCAACTCCATCTTCACCACCACCATTGGATCTCTCGACTACACTGGTCACCACCCTTACTACTCTGAAAAGTGCACTGCCATGCTTGTTGTCACCCCGTCCTCTGGCTCCGGTGAGCACATTCACACCACCGACCGTGGAAAGGATGACTCGGGCAACGACAAGTGCACCAACTCGCACGGAGGAACGTCGGCTGCTGCCCCGCTTGCAGCTGGAGTTTTTGCCCTTGCTCTTGAGGCGCGCCCCGAACTCACCTGGCGAGACATTCAGCACATCGCCATCAACACCGCCACGTTCTTCAACCCGGATGACCCAGACTGGGTGATGAACAAGGCCGGGCGCAACTTTAGCAACAAGTGTAAGTGTGCTTGGAACCTGAGATGTGGTGAACGCTAACGTGGTGTAGTCGGTTACGGGCAGCTGAACGCCGGCGCCTTTGTCGAGGCTGCCAAGACTTGGGAGCTGGTCAAGCCTCAGGAGTGGTTCGACTCGCCCGTCATCGAGCTGCCCGACACCCAGCCACCTCCTGGCGTCAACATCAGCGCTTCTAGAGGCCCTCATCTTCATATGCCAACGGGCGCCCCGCTTAGGCGGCAGGACGCCGCCGCTCCGGCGCCCACTCCGAAGGGCTCATTCATGTCGGCTGAGCCAGTCACCGGCACTTTTGAGATCACTCGCAAGATGCTCGACGACGCCAACTTTGACAAGCTTGAGCACGTCACTGTTCGTGTGTGGATTGACCATTCGCGTCGCGGTGATGTCGAGGTTTCACTGCGCGCGCCATCTGGCACTATGAGTGTTCTCTGCGAGCCCCGCGCGTGGGACGAGGCGACCACTGGCTTCAGCGGATGGAAGTTCATGTCGCTCAAGCACTGGTAGGTTCAATCTAGGGAGTTGAAGCTGACATGTGTAGGGGAGAGGATCCCGTTGGCACATGGACCATCTACGTCAAGGACCAGGGTACAGTGGGATCATACGGCCATTTCCAGAAGTGGTCTCTTCAGCTGTGGGGTGACGCCCTTGTCCCGGAGCACGCTAGGCCTTGGGAGCCTGAGAGGGAGGGAGAGGCAAACGAGGAGGAGGTTGGCACCCAGCCCACTACCTACACACGCCGGCCCAAGCCCACCGAGCACCCTGGTAGTGAGCCGGAGACAGCCACTAGTACCGACGCGGAGCCGACTACCGCCGCTGAGGACGAGAACCACAACGCCGTCAGCGCCGATGAGGGCATCTTTGACGGCATTGATAGCCTGAAGAAGCACAGCGCTTGGCTCGCTGGTGCCTTCCTGGTTGTTCTCCTTGCTGCACTGGGTGGTGGCGCCTTCTTCCTCTACCGCCAGAAGAAGCGCCGTGACGCCCTCGGCCTTGCGTCTGGCGCCGCCGGCGCACGCGGTGCCTACGCCCCTGTGGCCGACGAGGAGATGCCCATGGGGCTGCTAGAGCGGGGGGCAAGGACCATCGGCCTGCGCAAGAAGGGCACCAGCCCGGAGAGCAAGGAGCTGTATGATGCCTTTGGCGACGGCCCTAGCGACGATGAGAGTGACGCAGGGGCGAACGAGAGCACGGCGCTGCGGTACCACGACTCGTTCCTCGAGGACGACGAGGACGGCACACCCCACGCCGGCGGCTCGGGAAGCGGCAGCCACGACGCCCACGAGCCCCCAGCCTACCAGGACGACGAGGACCAGCCACCCCGCGAGCCGTCCAGTCCCGAGGGCACATCCACGCCTGCCGAGCTCATCACCGGCGAGAGCAACACGAGCTCGGGCTCGTGGCAGGATGCGGCCGACGACGTCCGGCCAAACCCGTAGCTGGAGCATCGCGTACGATAGAGTTCATTGCAGGTCACATATGTTGGCATCGATGCATTGTGTACATTGGGTGGGGTGTTCAGCAGGGCTGCAATGGGATTGGGTTGGAAGGCCCCGGCCGCTGGCGAGACTGACGACTGACGACCTCAAGACGCCATGAGTCAGCGAACAGAGTGCAGCCCCTGGGAAAGCTTGCTGGCGACTGGGCTTGAACACGGGGCTTTCACTTGTACGGCACATGGCGGGACTGATGAGAGGCAGCATCTGGTACGAGTCGCTGGCGGTTACTGCCGGTCACCACGGCACGAATGAGGCTGTCCCACCCGTGCCGGGGGCAGCGAAGTTGACGCTGGACACCACAATCTCTGGAAACCCACGCGTCTCGCCGGCACACTAGCTAGTCGTCTGACAGTATGAGTCTCACCCGCCGCCAGCTGCCAGCGGCAGAGTCTCACGTTGAAACAGGTTGCCCGACGAAGAGGAACAAGGCGGATCTGCCCCCCGCCCCCGCCCCCCCGTTTCCCGGCCCCACAGGACACCGAGGAGGCAAGCCTACCGGCTTCTTGTCGCCCGTAGCGACTTAGTCACCCCTCTCACTCACTAGTGGTTGAGTAACCGAGATCCATGCGCACGGGTGAAACGCCCATGCCCCACTCGGCTGCAGGCTTCCTTCTGACAACCTCGGACGATGGAGACAGAAGCGCCCACACGAAATGACGCGATCACGATAGGTGATGGGCGGGCAACGAGCGGCAGCCCGCGCCCTCGTCGTCGCCATCGCTGCTCTGTTTGCCCAGGCATCATTGCGCCGAAGGCGGGTGGCTCGCCCGGTGGCTTGGGCGCCGACTCGGGCACTACTGGCGGGGGCAAGAGGCGCACGACAAGCCAGCCCGGCATGCCACCTCCGAGGCGAGTGTACTACTCCCCTGGTACGCGTCCTCGGCCCCGCTTCTCTCAGTGAGCTTCTGCCCTCCACTAGATAACAGCTCTGGGAGTGGTCGGTCTGGTATGGGAGGCGCTGTTGTTCCGCCCCGGGTGAAGGCGGTGCCAGTGGCGGTGACGCGGAGTACGGCAACGAAGAGCATAAACGACGGTCGGGTCAACGACGCCAGCGAGCTCTGGCTGGATACGCGCGACAATTCCTCTCTCGTGTGTTCTGAACAACAGTGAGGGCCGCAGAATTGCAGCAATCACGGCCGTCCAACGAAATCCGTGGCTGTGGTCACATGTGAAGGCGGTGTACAGTAACAGGCCTCGGTCGCGCTAGTGGCGGCACACCCAGTCTCCGGGACGTCCTTCTGAACGGTGCGCGTCAAAGGAGTGACTGTCGTCGCCTGTGTCTCATATGTCTTAACTCAGGCGGTAACGAGACGTGAGAGGCTGACTGAGCGAGAGGTCAAGTCTTCCCCGCAACGACCCAAGGCTCACTTGGCAGACGGTGTTCGTGCTCGTGCAACCGCCCAGAAGAGGAAAACACCTGCCAGCCCCCAGAATATGAAGCAGATGTTGTATCTCTCGAAGTTTTTCTCACACAGAGCTTGAAGCATATATAGACGGAAGAGCAGAATCACAGCACAAGAGGGGAAGGTTAGCGAAGACTATGAACCATTCGTGAAGACGATGAACCACTTGAGGACGTGCCCTACTACGCGCTCTTCAAACCGGGCCATACAGCTCTTGTCACTCACCCCTCCGCCGCCACTGTCGATCAATCTGCACACCCCTGCGCCCTCCTACGCCCCCATGCCATCAAAAGCATGCACAGATGGCAAAAGACTGGGCTTCTCCGGGAATCGAACCCGGGTCTACCGCACTTGCGGGGGATCTGTTCAACCCGAAGCGGCAATTCTGCCACTAAACCAAGAAGCCCTGGAGATGGTGTTGGTGTCGGACGACACCGCGGATCGAACTCGAGTCGCACACTGCGAATCAAATTCGTAATGCGCTTCCTAACCCCGGCCCTAACACCTCATACGAACTGGGCGCGGCTAATCGGTATGTGAGCCGGTTGCCTCGACACAGGCACGTCTAACAAGGCCCAGGCTATTGGCTTGTTTGCCGGGTAATCTAATCCAGCATACATAGGGGCACTCGCTTCCAAATATAATTGATGCGTCCAGGAGTCCCTTGTAGCTCTGTGCGTCATTCCCCTCATTCCACCCACCACGTTCGAGACCAGGCCAGCCAACCACCAACGTTGCCTATATCGCGCACCACCACCACGGACACACCGCGAGCAGTGTCAATGTCCGTCGATTCAAATAGCTCGAGGCCCATGACACCCGCTCTGTCTTCGGGCGTTGGCACGCCCACAGAGTCCAACTTCATCTTTCGCACCATCGAAGGCACAGGCTCGTCGTCGGCACCCTCTCCTGACGCTCCGACCTCGCGCGCCGCAATGGCCGCAACAGTCGTCCCCAACGAGCGCACGCGCCTCATCACCTACGGCGAGTCCCAGAGCACCGGTGTCGGTGGCGCACACCACCACAAGCACCAGATCAGCGGCCTCGGCGACAACGACGACCCAGATTTCGACGAAACGCACCTCCAGGTTGGCGGAGGCAACGGCGCGACAGACGACCCAAACAGTGAGCATGAGGCCGCAATGCCGCTGACCTTAGTCCCGGGCTCTGGCCGCGGCCGCTTGGGCACCACCAAGAGAGTGGCGAAGAAGATCCGCCAGCGCTCCAAATACTACGTTCCTGTGGGTATGCCGTGTAGGGGCAGGTGCTGACGATCAGGTAACGGCCTGGCTGCCAGAATATAGCTGGGCATTGTACGTGCCGGCCTCGCCACTGAGCTGACGTTAGGTTTGCCGGCGATGTATCCGCGGGCGTGTCTGTGAGTCTGCTTGTGCGATTTCTGCATGCACTAACGCGTCTAGGTCGCGTGCCTCCTCATCCCCCAGGTGCGGCTCGCCAACACCACCAACACTGACACCCCAGGCCATGTCTTACGCCAACGGTCTGGCACACCTCCCGCCCGTGGCCGGTCTATGGGCGTCGGCCATCCCAGCGCTCGTGTACGGAGCCCTTGGTACTTGCAGGTGAGTTGACCGTGGCCGTGATTCGAGATGCCAAGACGTGGCGGAGGGCCTGGCCAGGCCAAGCTCCGCCAGGCAACCAACCGAAATCTCGGAACTCGTCCCGCCGTCAACAACGCGTTTCGGCCACTAAACCCGCCCACAGGCAAATGTCCATGGGACCTGAAGCGTCACTCTCGCTGCTCATGGGTAACACCATCAATGAGCTCATCCACAGCGACCCGCACTCGACGCCGGAGAATGCAGACCTCGAAGCCATTGCCATTTCGGTCATCACGACGTTCATGGCCGGGGCCATGACTACAGTACTCGGCCTTCTCCGACTCGGCTTCCTGGATGTCGTGCTTTCGCGGGCTCTGCTCCGTGGTTTCCTGACCGCCATTGGCTGTGTAAGTGGCACCGCCGCGGCTCGTACTGACCGGTGTAGATTATTATGATCGAGCAGCTTGTGCCATTGCTTGGCCTCGCGCCGGTCCTGCATGCACACGACGACCCACCGACTCAGCCCCTCTCCAAGCTCGTGTTCATTCTCAAGCATATCCGCCGGGCCAACATCCCCACCACAATCCTGTCCGTTTGCTGCATTTCCTTCCTCCTTGGAAGTCGCCTCATCAAGCGTCGTCTCGTAAAGCGCCCCGGTGGTGCTTGGCTGCGCTACGTTCCCGAAATTCTCATCTGTGTTGTGACTGTCACTAGTAAGCAATCCTACATCTAAACCAAGGGTGTCGCTCACGTTGCAGTCCTCACTGGCGTTTTCCGCTGGGACCTCCTCGGCGTTGACATCCTCGGCAAGCTCAAGGGAGGCAAGGAGTTCCCATTCGGCCTTCCTCTTTATCCACGCTCGCTTAAATATGTCAACGAGACGGTGGGTGACCCTGTCACGACTTCAGCTGACCCGCCAGTTCTCTACTGCCTTCGTCATGGCCGTCGTCGGTGTCGTCGACTCGATGGTTGCGGCCAAGGAGAACTCGACCAAGTACGGGTACCCCGTGAGCCCGAACCGCGAGCTTGTGGCGCTGGGTGAGTTGTGCCACCCGAATTCACCACTGACCGCAGGTTCTGCCAACCTCGTCGCATCGTGCATCACGCTCACCGGCACTGTGCCAATCTTTGGATCTCTGACGCGTGAGTGTTGCCTCTGGTACACGTACTCACGCCGCAGGCTCTCGCCTCAATGGCCAGATCGGTGCCCGCACTCAGATGGCCAGTATGATCACGGCTATCCTCTTGATTCTAGCTGCTCTCTTCCTTCTGCCTTACCTGTGGTTCCTTCCAAGGGTGAGTGGGTCGTCAAGGCCAATGCTCACCTCAGGCTGTGCTCGCATCGGTCATCACTCTGGTTGTCTACTCTCTCCTCGACGAAGCCCCCCACGACATCATCTACTTCTGGAAGATGAAGGCGTGGACCGACTTCCTGCAGATGACCGGCACATTCCTTCTCACCTTCCTCTTCTCCATCGAGGTCGGTGTCGTTGCCAGCGTCTGCTTCTCGCTTCTGCTCGTCATCCAGAGGTCGACACAGCCCCGCATCAAGATCATCGGGCGCAGACCCGACTCGGACGACTGGGTGCCCATTGACGAAGACGATGAGGCGCGCGAGGAGATCCCTGGAGTGGTGAGTGGCCGATCGCAGTCACTTTTACTAAGACCGTAGCTCGTTGTTCGCATCCGCGAACCGCTCTCGTTTGCCAACACTGGCCAGCTCAAGGAGCGCCTCCGCCGCCTCGAACTGTACGGCCCGAACAAGATCCACCCATCCGAGGCTCCGCGCCGCGACGAGGCCAAGGCAGTGATTCTGCACATGGGTGATGTCGACGACATTGATGCGAGGTGAGGAGAGATCCATGATACGATGAGCTGACCACTTCCCTTCCCAGCGCGTTACAGATCCTCGGCGAGCTTGTCCAGTCGTACCATGAGCGCGGCGTCGGCATTTACTTTGCACACCTGAGACAAGACCAGCTCGACAAGTTCCGCCTTGTCGGCATCACAGATCTCCTGGGGCCGCACCACTTCCACCCAGATCTGCGTAGCGCCATGACGGAGATTGAGTCTCTTGGGTACGGCAACACGACGCGTTCTCGCTACGTGTAGCTGCGGAGCAGCGTATGTACATTCTCATTCATGAAGCCTAGTATGGCATGTCGACTGGCAGAGATGCTACAATCATAGGTACTTGTCGTAATTTGCGTGGATATAGCGTCGGCATGTGTTGCCTTGGATCGTATGCAATGGTACAGTTGTCGCAGGGTGGCTACAGCGTGGCTAAGCGGACAGGCGAGTGGGAGGGCTCGATTATTCAAAGTCGACACGAGAGCTGCCAGCAGCGGTAGGGGTGAGGAGGTGAGCTATGGACATCTTGGAAGCCGGGGTGCGGGCTTCGTCCACCGACGTACGAGGCTCGGAGGCCATCGACTCGTCCGAGTGGTTTGGGGACGGGAGGTAGGTACGGATTGGGGTGGGTGTAGAGACCGAGGCCTCGAATGCTGCTGCGCCGGCCAGGGGGGCCGGCATGGGGTGCGAGGGCTCGTGCCACGCGGCTGGCGGGCCAGTGTACGGCGGTACCGGACCAGGCGGAGGCGGCAAGTACAGTGGGAGCGGGTCGCAGTCGCGGGGCTCGCCGTTCTCCTCGAACACCTGGATGTACGCGGGCGGCGCGGTCGACGGGGCCGGCACGGTGTGTAGCGCGGTTGCGAAGCGGATCGGTGCGGCCATGGTGATGGGCTGGCGGTCAGCTATGTGGCAGTAGCGCGCTCACAAGGACGTCGCCACCCGGCAGACGGTATTTCAGCGTCGTCTTGAGGAGGTGCCCGCGGCGGACGAACGGCCCGTCGTAGTCTGGCTGCGGTGCGGCTGCGTGTCCGGCGGGCGGGAGGGGCAGTATGACGTTCACCTTGCGCCACTTGCGTCCGATGCGGAGGCCGGGCGCGGCGAAGCAGAAGCTGCGCTGCAGCCCCTCGTCGGAGAGCAGGCACGCGCGCTTGACGACCGCGCGGATGGGCAGGTCCGTGTCGCCGAGCTGCGGGGCATCGGCGCGCGGCGAGCGCACAAGCAGCGCGTGCTGGCGGCCAAAGCGCGTCGGCTGCTCGGCGGGAATAGGATACGAGAGGCCGTACGATGCGTGCCGTGTCGAGCTGGCGCGGGTCAGTGTGGCGGTGCAGGTTGGAGGTTGGAGCAGCTCACCAGTACCGGTCTGTCTCCTCGACCTCCATGCCGATTTCGGTAACGAGGACGTCGTCGGCGTCCTGGTCCTCGGGGACGCGGAGGAGGACAGCAACGCGCAGGCTGCGCTCGCCGCCGTGCATGTCGACCCACTCGGGGATCTGGAACGTCGCGTCCAGCGGGCCGTCGCGGCGGATGTGGTGCGCGCGCAGGCGAACCGCGGCGCCGGGGCTGATGGATGTCGGCATGCGGTGACGGCGGACAAGGAAGGGCGTGTACGGCGACACGGAGGTATGTGTCTCGGCTTCGCGGAGGAGGCGCGGCGGGCGCAGCCATGCGATCTTGGCTTCTGCGACGACGCCAAACGACGTCCGCGAGAACACGGACGTGTGCGAGCTCGGTACCCACCCCGGCACTCTGAGGTCGAACGGCACGGCAAGCGTCAGCCTGTGCGAGCTGCCCGCCGCCTGGACGTGCAGTGGAGCGGCGAGAATGACGAAGCGTGCAGTGTGCAGGCGCATCGGGGTGTAGCGTCCTTTCGTAATTAGCACCATGACATGAGCGATCGGCGGCATACCATGGTCGTCAAAGTACTCGCTCTTCGCCTCGAGGGTGATGCTGAGGTCGCGCACGACCCGGAATCGGTCGCCGGGTACCGCGGGCGGGAAGACGAGGAACACGGTGCCGGGGAGCGAGTAGGACGTGCTGGGTGTGAGCGTGTGGCGCGGCGGCGGCGTGGTACTCACCCCGTCTGCGCCGTGCCGATGAGGTCGACCACGCCGGTGTGGAGCTCGACGTGCACCTGTACCGCGAGGGGGTCGGTGGTTCCCCACATTGTGTCGGGGAGGGAAGGAGGAGCGGGGTCGAGGCAGACTGGGCTGCAGGCTGGTGGTCGGGGGAGGGGCGAGGGCCTGGGGTCTTGTGGGCGCGGGGGCCGAGGAAGGGGAGGCAGAGGCAGAGGCAGGAGGCGAGCAGCGGGGACAGGTGGGGGAGGTGGGCGAGCGCTCGCCGCCAGTAGTGCTGCTGGGGCTTATCTACCTGCGCCGCCGGGGGAAGGTAAGGCGGGGCATCGAAGCGGCGGGGGGAAGACAAGCCAGACAGTGGACGGATTCCCGCCGGCGTGCGTGTATTGTACAGTACGGGGCGCAGAGACAGACGGCGGCGTGCGTGGGATCGGCCGACTCTGAGAGCCAGCCTGGCGGGCGCGCGGGGGAGGGGGGGGGAGAGACAACGAACGATGCATGTGCGCTGTGCGTGGGCGCGCTGCATGGCACCGTTCCCCGCATTGCTGTTGCTCGCTGCCGGCGCAGAACAATACCGTTGCCGCCCAACACAATGACCGGCAGCAGCCCTAGTCTGCCGTGCGTGCGTGCGGGCGTGACGTCGCGCCGCTCTGCTCGACGCCCGCCCGACGACGACGACGACAATGACTGCCGTCGGGTCGGGGATATCACTTCCTTTGTGCATACACGAGTCGAGCGTGCACATCACGCTCTGCAACCTCCTTTGCCCGACACTGTCTCTTGTCTGCCTAGCGGCCAGCCGCCTCGTGTGCGCCCAAAGGACGCGCATGCTGCCACACTTCTCATTCACAGGCGTACACCGCTGCTGCGCCTGCTTGGCATGCTTCTATTCACAGATCGTGGCCGCCCCGCGACGACGGCAAGGGCCAAGGAGCCTGCCACAGGCTCTCGCTTGTCAGCACGACCGCCACCTTCAACGAGCGGCACTCGAACCGAGGCATTGTGCAGAGCGTCCCAACGTCCCACTGCCAACGCCCGCCACCACCACGCCACAATGGCTAGTGGCACATGTTACTGGTACCTATGCCACTTTGTGCAGCACACCGCTCGTGCCTCGCACGCCATCGCCTCACCGCCCCCATCTCCCCCACGCCTCTACTCCGGCTCCCCAAAACGAGTCTTGCATAACATTTTACTGTCTGACACGCACTAGCATGGACCATCCTTTGAGCTTGGAGGGAATGGGTAGATGGGGATGGGGGATATAGCGATGGGCAGCTATCTATGTCGTGGAGTGGGTTTAGTTCAGACACACAGTGTCAGAACAGGCGGGGCCAGCGTGGCCAGCTTAGGCAGAGGAGCCGTAAATCTCAGGCCAGAGGGCCTTGTGCGAAACGACGGGCGAGATCTTGCGCGAGACAGGCGCCTGAGTCGCGGCGTGGGTGGGAATACCCTCGACACGGTGGTACGCGTTGAGGTTCTTGTGGAGGGTGATCTGGAAGACCGAAGACGAGCCCTGGCGAGCGACACTGCACTGGTTAGTGCAACCCATGGCGTACACAATTCCACTTACATGGTGGAGTAGGCAAGGAAGTAGGCCCAGATGCGGTACCAGCGGATGCCGTAGGCAGCGACAACCTTCTCCTTGTTGGCAACCCAGTTCTCGTACCAGCGGTGGATGGTGGCAGAGTAGTGAACGCCAAGAACGTCGACCGACTTGACCTCGAAGCCAGCACCCTCGAGGGCGTTGATGACCCAGCCGAGGTTGAGGGAGGCGTCGGCACCGGGGAAGACATACTTGTTCATGTAGATGCCCCAGATGAGGTCCTCGAACTGCCAGCACTTGCGGAGACCAGCGACCTGGAAGACAAGGGTTCCATCGTCGGCAAGGAGGTCGTAGATCTCCTTGAGGAAGGTGCCGTAGCGCTTGATACCGACGTGCTCGGCCATCTCGAGGCACGAAATCTTGTTGAAGTAGCCCTTGGGGTGGGGGATCTCGCGGTAGTCCATGCAGAGAGCACGCGCCTGCGACTCGGGAATGCCGTTCTCGCGGAGGCGGGCGTTGGCAAAGGCAGCACCAGTCTCGGCAAGGGTAACTGGTGTCGTCAGCATGGTTCTACCCCGTCTGCGCTCCTCGACTCACCACCAGTGACATCGGCACCGTAGTTCTTGGCAGCGTGGGCGAGGAGAGTGCCCCAGCCACAGCCAATGTCGAGCATCTTGTCTCCGGGCTTAAGGTCGAGCTTCTCGCAAACCATGTTGAGCTTGTTGTCCTGGAGCTCCTCGAGGGTCTCCTTGCGGTTGATGTCACGGATAACGCCCGAAGTGTAGATCATGCGGGGGCCAAGGAAGAACGAGTAGAAGTCGTCTCCGCGGTCGTAGTTGTCACGGATCTGGTTGCGGTCCTGGTCCTGCGAGTGGATAATGACGTCGGGAACGAGGTTGAAGAGGACGTAGCGGAAGTTGTCCATCGTGAGCTCAAAGCGCGACCAGTCGTGGCGGTACTCCATCACGTCAAGGACGTCGCCGTTGAAGTCGAGCTTGCCGTCAAAGTAGGCGTCGTGGAAGATCTGCATGGGGATCTTCTTGCCCTCCCACTTCTCCTTGAACTCGGCGTCGGTGATGGTGTAGTACGAGCTGAGGGGCTTGTTGGGGAGCTGTGTCTTCTCGTTGATGCGGGGGCCATAGCGAGAGGTGGCGACCCAGTAGCCGATGGTGAGGGGAACGAAGAGGAGGATGACGAGGATCCAGTAGGTGGTCCAGCCCTTGAAGTAGGGGATGAAGCGCTGGATGAACCAGGGGACAAGGAGGACGATGGCAGCAAGGTGGTAGTTGCTGAAAGCGCCAGAGCCCTCGGCCGGGAGGGGAGCGTTGGCGATCGCCGGGTAGTTTGTGCTGTGCGTGTGAGTGTCGCGATACCACGTCGTTGTGATGAACTTACAGGCGAACGGCAGGCTTCTCAGCGGCATCGACAAAGGTGGGCTTTGCGCCGTTAGCAGCGGCCGCGGGGGCAGCAGCCGCGGGGGCAGCAGCGGGCGCTGCGGCCGGTGCAGTCTTGTTGTCCTCCACCGTCGACATTTTTATATAAAATGAATGATTTTACACGAATGAAGGGATGGGAAGAGGAAATGGGAGAGGGGAGGGGAGTTTCATGATATGAGCTGCCGGTCGGTGGGTGGCAGGCAGAGAGGTGCACGTAGCCGCTGGCTGCCCTGCTGGCTAGCCATGCTAGG
The DNA here is from genome assembly GCA_026725045.1 of Vanrija sp. TS_01. Taxonomy (NCBI): domain Eukaryota; kingdom Fungi; phylum Basidiomycota; class Tremellomycetes; order Trichosporonales; family Trichosporonaceae; genus Vanrija; species Vanrija sp. TS_01. The sequence goes on along the minus strand of JAPKIE010000018.1, from coordinate 288,053 downwards.
ACGGAGGCCGCGGAACGCGACGACACGCTACACGCTAATCGGCGCGGGGCGGGGCGGGCGGGCGCGCGGGCGGGCGGCGGCGCGGCGCGCGCGACGTGGCACCACTACCACCAAGCGAAGGAGGGTGTCGCGCGCGCGCGCCTCCGCCGCCGGCTGCCGCGATCAGAGCGCGAAATCAGGAGCCAAGCCCGATTTCCTGTCGGACGGACGGTCCTGCGACGCAGCTCCTCGCACCATCTGCTGCTGCTGGCTGGCACTAAGACTTTGGACTAAGGGACTCCAAGACGGATATCCCATCACTCTCCGTCGGGCAGGCGTTCCATCACACGTCACATGGCGGCATCAATTCTATCAGTCCACCTTGGCCCCCCGGCGCGTCGTTGATATCATCGAGCCAAAGAAGTCACAACAGAAACAACAACAACACCACCACCACCAACACCACACGCTGCGCGTCATACGACCCACCCTGTCAACTCTGCTCTTGTCCAATGTCGTCGGCACGAGGGTTATCCTCGGCCAGTTCGGCTAGGCATAAAAAGAGCCAGTCGTTGCAACCCCAACCACCACCACCACCATTGCGCCGGAGTCTCCGGTCTGCATCACGCGCGTCATCGGTCCAGTCGGACACCGGAGACCAACAGCATGCCACTCGCAAGACGCGTCGGGGCCTTAAAGTCCCAGAGGATACGATTGCGGAAGACGAGTCAGAGGGGCAGCTCCAGCCTGCCACTAGACGCAGGCCGGCTCTCTCTGCGCCCCCTGCGCCTCGGGTCTCGACCCCCGGGCGCAAGTCCATCGGCAAGTTACAGGCAATGCCCCTGGACAGCAGAATCGCCATGCTGTCCAGCGTAGCGGGCGACTGTCTGACAAAGCTATTGCCTGTGAACTCGGAGGACGAGGACGAGGACGGCGACATCGAAACGCAGAAGGGCGATCGCCAAAGGGCGTTCGAAGGCATGCGAGGTGAGCAGCGCGTGTGGGCGCGACTGACGCCCAAGGGGTGCTGCAGAAATACATCTACTCAACGACGGCACCACCGCCACTGTACACGAAAAGCGAGGAGCTCATCAAGTTGCTCAGCCCATCTGCGATGACGGATGCCGCCCGGGCCGACTTGGATCAGGCGATCTTTCTTGCCAACTTTGCAACGTTTGTGTGGACAATAACCTACCCCGATCTCGCCGCTGAGCTCGCCGGCGACGACGAGATTCAAGAAGCAAAGGCAAGGGGCAACGCGAACCCCGCCCCATCGAGCCCCCAAGAGGCGGTTCGACGACGTAACGCGGGGCTGATCCAAGCGTGGACAGAGTACTGGTCGGTTCTCGGTCGCGCGGAATCGATCGCAGACAGTCTGGCCGCGGGAATGTGGTTAGAATTCGCCGTGGAGGTGCGTCTTGCCCAAGTAACAGTGGCTGACCTGACAAAGATTGTCGTCAGATATCAGCAAGTCACAATAGACCCACCTAGCGAGCCAGATTCAACGCTTCCTAGTCCGCCAGCTGATCTCATCGCGCAATTGCTTTCCGTTGACGCATTGGAAGAGGTCGGTAAAGTGCAAGTTGACGACGTTGTGAAGCAGCTGTGGGTACGTGACGCGACACGCTATAGGTCTCAAGTGAGTACAGAGAGCCAGTGCGCTGGCTAACTCGTGCAGCTTGACTCCAGCACCACGGGCTTCAAACATACTTCATACAGTGACTTTCGACACACGATGAGGTATCTTGTCCGCCGCGAGGTCGTGGACGGCCCTGACGAGAGCGGTGCCTCGATCGGAGGCAAGGACGTCATTGACAACGAGCCACTGTCGACCGACCAGCCTTCCGAGTCTGACATTTCCGACGACGAGCCACCTGAGGACGACGCTCTCGACTTTGATCTTTTCGCGGATATCGTCGCAGAGTTGGATCCCACGCCGGAAGACCTGCCGGGTGGCGAAGTGGCCAACTCTGGGGATGACCAGAGTCCTCCAATCCCTCACGGTGACGACGAAGGGGACCAGCTCTTGCCATTCCAGGGCGAGGATGACGAAGAGGACGAGCTGCTTCCTTCTCCATCCTTGCTCCAGGGGCATGCAGCAGCAGGATCCCTTGAGCCTGAGGCTCAGGCCAATGTCGTCGGCAATGCTGGGGAGGATGATCAACTTGGCAGTCAGGAAGACAGCCTCATGCCTCAATTCTTGCTCAACGAGCAACAGTCGATCGATGCCGGACCTGTCGGCGACGACCACGCCGACCTGCCAGACGCAGAGGACCAGCGGTTGCGCAGCCTGGATGACATCCTGGCGGAACCGAATGGCGTCTCGGCTCCACCATCTCCGCCGCCTGTGCCGTCTTCTGTCCTGCCGACCGCCGAGGTACGCAGCAGTGACAAAGGGCATGTCATCAAGGAAGTGAAGGGCAGTGCGCGAGCGACTCGTGAGGCACCCTCCACCGCTGAGCCTGCGGCAGAGGAGGCTGTGCCCGCGACCGACAGTCTCCGTTCCCCAACACCGCAACCCGCTCCACGCCCGCCAGTTCGTCAGAACCAGCGCGCTTTTCTCAATCGGTCGTACCGGCGCGCCGAAGATCTCACAGCCTTTGCGCCAGACTCCGAGGACGAGTTGCAGGAACTAGAAGACGTCCAACCGCCCGAACCGAGCAAACACCGCGTGGTTGGACCTCGAAGATCTATCCAGCGACGCCCCGCCACTCCGGAGTCTGTGACTCGCTCTGTATCCTCAGTGAAAATCAAGCAATCGCCTCGGGAGCCCGACCTATTACTTCCCTACCACACGCCGAAGAAGTTGCCTGTGTCACCTCTTGCGCGATCACGTCATGCGTCCACCTCGCAGCGACCGTCGTCTCGTCGAGCACCATCAGCGCAGCAGTCCTCAAACCGGGCTCATCTGGCCTCATTCGACCGAGCGCCTTCGCCTGACGGCTTCACTTCGCCTCGTGCGGCCTCCAACGCTCCAGCTTCGCCGGTTGCTGGAGCCTCATTCGTTCCACCAGTTGAAGATGACGCACCTTATGATCCCCTTATGGTTGACTGGGGAGGCAAGGCGCTGGAGACGGACCAAAAGTATGTTCTGCCACCCGACTATGAAGCTCCGCCGTCGCGACTCCACGGAAAGGTCGACGGCAAGGCGTACCGCTACGTGCGCAAGTCTGGCAAGCGTCGCTGGACCGATGCCGAGGAGTTGACCCTCTACCGGACCCTGCAAAAGGTGCCAATGTCTGAGTCTTATCCTCTGCGCGTCGTATGGTATCTGCATGGCGAATTCGGCAAAGATTCCCGCGTGCTGTCCGACTTTAACACGCAACACATGAAGGACAAGATGCGGACGATTATCGACAGACGTAGGAACCAGCGCCTGCCCATCGTTGGACGTGCGCGGGCATTCCTTCCGGCCAGCGACCCGCGTCGGAAGGAGTTTAACGCGGAAATGGTGCATCACAACGAGCTCGAAGCCGAATTGCAGTTCCAGGCGGAAGCGGCGAGGAGGACTGAGGAGCTGAGTGTGGAAGAGGATGAAGAGGAGGAGGCCGCGGAGGAGGACGGTGTCAATGACAGCGAGTTGGACGAGCTCGACAGCGACCACAGCGACCTGGCGTACCTTAACGAGTTGGAGACCGATTCGGAAGCCGAGGAGCCGCGCGGCGCAGTGCAGCCTCGATGGGCGGTACAATCGCCGCCTCGCCGCCGGCGGCAGCTTACCGTGGAGATTCCTGTGAGGAGCCGGCTGCCCGGACCCCGAGTGCCTGTGCCACGGGCGTTGCTACCTGGTGGTGTGAAGGCCAAGGGCAAGAGCAAGGCTGTCGTGCCTCCGCCGTCGTCTTCAGATGAGGCCGAAGAGGAGACCAATATTGACGAGTCTGGCTCGGCCGTTGCTGCTGATACCCCGCAATCTGTGAGTTTCCGCACGCGGCAGCGCTGACCTAACAGCCCGAGGCTTCTGACGAAGACGATGAAGAGTTCTACAGCATGCCGTCCGCGTCGCCTCCGTTTCGAGAGCGGTCGCTTTCGCCGTCAACACCACAAGCAGAAATCACTGTACGCCTGCCACGGCAGGTGTCTCGTTCGGTGTCGCGGTCGGTGTCGCCTCCCGTGCGCAGGTCGACCCGGAACCAGCGCGGCGGGGCAGTTGTCGTCGACCCGGCCACGACCCGGAACCAGCACGGTGAGGCAGTTATCGCCGACACGGCCACGACCTGGAGCCGGCCCAGTGGGGCAGTAGTCGCCGACACTGGCCGTGTCCTGCGCAGCGCCGACCGGATGGCCACGGCGCGCCCTCAGGAGAGGCGCCGAATCCTCCGCAAAAGTGATGCCGATGTGCACTACCGCGAGGTGGACGACTCGGACGTTGAAGAGATAGCGCCTCTGAAACCTGTGCAAGAAGAAGCAAAGCGTGGACGCGGCCGGCGTCGAGGGTCGCGGGCTAGAACCGATCCGTTGGCGCACGATGTGAGTGCCGCCGCGTGATGCCGCTGACATTCAGTTTGAGGGCGACAGCGGCAGAGTGACGGCGAGGGCACGGCGCGCGCAAGTGAGAGCGTCGAGAGCGGCGAAGGTACCAGAGGAGGCGGTTGCGACGAGGGACGCAGAGGTGGAGAAGGAGGATGCCGACGAGATGGAGAATTGGGCCGCCGACGAGGTGGACGGCGACGACAACTTGGACGGGGTCGATGCCGACGAAAACTTGGACGAGGTCGATGCCGACGACGACTTCAACGCGGACGCGGATGCGCCAGCAGTTGCCGATGTCGACGTTGCTTCGGACGCACCAGCGGTTGACGGCATCGACGACAACTCGGACGCGCCAGCGGTTGCCGAAGGCGACGACAATGCCGAAGGCGACGACAACGCGGACGCCCCAGCAGTTGCGGACGGCGACGATTCCGACTCTGACTCGTCCCTACCGCTATCGGTCGGGAGGGCGAGGAAGCAGACGGAGGAGGCGGCTGCGGCTGTCGCGGCCGCCCCGGACGACAGCGACGGTGACGTGCCGTTAGGCGCCACGCGCAAGCGCAAGGTCGAGGCGTTATTCCTCCCCGGGCCGGACACGGACGAGGACGAGGAGTTACAGCAGGAGGACGAGGAGGTGCAGCGGAGAGAGTTGATACGGCGCAGAGTGATAGAAGGAAGGTAGGGCGTGTTGTGGATACCGGACTTCGCGGCTGTGTCTTGTATCAATCACTATCACTGTTGTAAGCATGTGGACTAGGTCATATGTGGCACTTTGTGGCCTGTGCGGCGCTTTGCGCCACAAAGGATGTGCACGCTTTGGGCGCGACAAAAACGGCGGATCGGGGTCGTGATGACAGATCAGGCAAGGGGGGGGGGGGAGAAAACCTGGGGTGCAGTGCCGGCGGTGGCTAAGCAGCATGCATACGGCGCGACAGCGACGTGCGTGGAAGCTGCGCGGCGTGTGTGTGTGTGTGGGTGTGTGGGTGTGTGGCCACGGTGACATTGCCCGCCGCCCCGCCTCGCCTGCCTCGTGTGCGCTGCGCTGCCCTCGCGTGCACCGTCCGTCCGAGCAGGCAGCACAGGTAACCTCAAGCACGACCACGGCCACGCCAACCGGACGAGACAACGCCTGCTCAGTCGCGGACACTGCACCACCCGCCCACCATGAGCGAGCCCGACGTCGCTGCCGCCGCCTCCGCCGTCGTCGTCGACACTGCGCCCGCGCCCCCGCCCGCGCCGGCCCCGACCCCGACCCGCCGCGGCCCGCCGGAGGCGCTGCAACTCTCGTCGCTTCCGCTCGCCGGCAGCGCGCTGGACCGCAGCGCGCTCGCCGACGGCTGCGCAGGCGACAGCGCCGACGACAACATGGCGCCGCTCACTCCGACGGCGGCGGCGTCGCTGACGCTGCCCACACGCACGCTGTCCCTCCCCGCGCTGCGCGCGCTCGCGGCCCGCCGGGGCGACTTTACGCACTTCCCCGCCGTCTCGCTACATCCTAGCCCGACGCGCCGCACGCTCATCTCGCGCGTCGTGCCCGTCGCGCCGGGCTTCGTGCCGGCGTCCGACGCAGCCGACGTGCACGGCGTCGTAGGCGTCGCAGGGGACGGCGTGCTGCTGTTCGGCCCCGACCTCGCTGCCGCGCTGGTCATCCGCCTCGCCGAGGCCGGCGCGCGCCCCGGCTCCCCACTCGCCGGGAGCGGCAGCTCGCCGCGCAAGGGCTCCAACGCGGGCGTGCCCGAGGCATGGTGGGCCGGCCTGCCGTCCATCCGGGCCGCCGCGCACGCCGCCCTCTTCGGCGACAGCGAGACCGAGGACGAGAGCATGGCCCCCGTGTGCTGGGACGCCAGGGGGGAGTTTGCCGTTCTCGACGGGCGCGGCGGCGTGTTTGCCTTCTCCCCGCCGTTTGGCGAGGCCGACCTCGAGGCGGTCAAGGAGCTCGTTGGCGCGCGCGCGGCGCGCTCGCCCGCGGCGCCCGGGGGAGCATGCGACCTCGACACCGCGTTCGCAGGGTTCACCCTCGCGCCCAGGGCGAGCGCAGAGCTCCTCCGCGCCCAACAGCAGCAGCCCAGCAGCCCGACCCGCCCCGCGTCCTCGGCGGCCGCGACGTCCCCCCGCTCGTCGGGCGAGCTCCTCCGCGCCCCGCCCCTGCCCCCGCCGAGCCCGACCAAGCCCGCCGGCGTGCCCCGCTCAAGCTCTGCCGAGGTGCTCCGAGCCGCCGCCCAGCCGTCGCCCACCAAGCCGGCGCCAACAACCCCGTCTCCGCCTGCCCAGTCGCCCCGCGCGTCCGCCGAGCTGCTCCGGTCGTCGGCGGAGCTGCTCCGTGCCGCTGCCCAGCCCCCCTCCACCACCGCCAAGCTCGCCGACGCAGACGACCCCGACATGCCCATGACCACCCCATCGTCGCCCCGCCAGCGCCGCTCAACCCTCGGCGGCATCTCGTTCCTCTCCCTCGGCGCAGCCGTAGGTATCGGTAGAAAGAAAAAGTAGTGGCCACGCCGACGCCGTGACCGTGCCCACGCCCCTGTAGATACTCGGCGCTGGCGCCGCCTCCTCACCGAGTCCCCCTCCCTGACGACCCTCTATGAGCACCCACTGCATGCCCACATGCCCAAGCTGCAGTACAACGCTATGTAACTCTACGACCCTGTGCACCGGCTAGATGTGCCCGCCCAGGTTGCGCCGCGCTGCAGCCCCAGCCGCCACCGCTCGCACCGGCGCCCCGCTGATCCCCAGCACATTGTCGCTCTTGTCCGACATGCTCACATCCGCATTGTTGCTCGAGCTCGCCTTGGCCGCGCTCGACGACCCCGTCGACGAGTGGCTCTCGGTCGTCTTGTGCCCAGAAATGAGTTTGGGCTTGGGTCGCACCGCAGCGCTCATTGAGCTGGGGCGAGCCGCAGGCGTGGTGACGGGCCGTGTGGACGAGTTCCACGGCGGCTTGGTGGCCGTCCCAGACGTGGTAGTTGCTTCACGCGAGTGCAGCTCGCGCGACGTGCGGATAGACGGCGTGTCGCGTCCAGCCACGTTGGTCAGAGTCGGCGACAACGCAGACGTCGACCGCCCAGCCCCAACATTCGCCATTGCTGGCGGGAGAGACCTGCGCGAGCGCGACGCTGGCCGGATAGTGGCGCCACCGATAATGTCGTCGCTCGACCGCAGCCGGTTGGCAAACTTGGCATTGGCTGCTGCGCTGCCCAAGCTCGTCGACGCCCCGTTGCCGTTACCCAGCTGTCGCTGCAGTGACGCGGCAGTGGCCCGGTTGAGCGACGACCGCGGGCTCGTGCTCGACGCTCCGACCTTGACCTTGCGCGGGCCGACAGGGTTCGGTCGCGCCTCGCTCCGGAAGGCAAACGACATGACAGACATGCTCTCTGACCGGTCGTCATCAAAGCTTGTCAGAGGCAGTGGCTGCCCGCCTGCCCGGCGCCGCGGCGTCAGCTTGGTCGGCGTTTCGTCCTCGCCCTTGAGTGGTACAATCTTGGATGGAGTGGCCATCGGCGTGCGGTGAGGCGACGCCTTGGGCGTGGTCGGAGCCTCTGCCAGTCTTTCAAGTGGAGCTCGTCGCCCAACACCGACACCCAAGCCGTCCACAGACGTCCGACGCACAGGCGACGGTGTCGCCTTCTGATGCCATTCGTGCACCTTGACAAATCGGTACAGATTGCGCGATCGCACCGACTGGTGCCTCTTGTTGATGCCACTCAGGCGCTTGCTTGTGGTCCCAAGGTCCGTGACAGAGTCGGAGCGCTTACCCGTGGAGAGCGGCAGCGTCGTCGTGCCGATGAGCTCGCAGAGCAGAGAGACGTCCGTGAATTTGCTGTATAGTCAGCACTGTGATCAGAGGCCTCAGAGGCCGGTTACACCTACACAATCCACTGGTCCGTGTCCTTCTTGCCCTTGAGAATGTCACTCAGTCGGTGGTGACTCTTGCGCTCCTTGACCGGCGGGGCGTCTTTCTTGGCTTGCTCCTTGAGCTCTTTGAGCGATGTCTCGCTCACGAGCAAGCGACTGGGGCGCGGGGCCATCAGCTGCTTGTTGCGCTCAATACCGTCAATGCGTGCCCAGGCGTCATGCGCCTTTTCTCTATCCTCGGTCGAGCTCTTCTCGTCCTCGATACTGCGCACAATACGCTGGACCTCGTCTACCATTGCAAGCGTTGCTTCATACTCGCGCGTCGAAGGCGATGTGTTCTGTAGAGTCAGCAGCAGCAACCGCTTTGCTACCCACGTAGAGGAGATTCTGGAACAGCAGTGGATATTTGAGCAGACGTTGGAAGGGTTTGCTCAGGGCAATGCTCAGCCCAGCCTCACCGCGCTCAGCGGCCAGCTCGTCGAGGGCGTGCAGCAACTTGCCCAGCTTGCCAAGTTGTGTCTCTTCCAGGCGCCGCGACGACCGCTTTCCCGCTGCCGAGTGAATCTTCTCGGCAATCTGGAGCGCCTCGTCGACTTGGGCCAACGCGCGCTCGAGGTGCAGTACGTAGGTGGCATATTCACGAAGAATATCAGACTGAACAGTCAGCACTCGCCTGCCTCTGCCACCCACATGCGACGTGAACACGTCTGCCAAACTGCGGACCAGCGGGAACTGCTCGTCATACTTTGTCCGCAGCTCAGTCACCTGCTTGATATGCCCATGCAGGATGCCCTGGGATATCACCGCCAGCACCTGCTCGAGATCGTCAGGAAGCGTGACCGGCCCGTTTGTGACCGATGATAGGCTCGATCGCGAGCCCAGGCGCGAATGGCCGCTGTCGCTCGTGTCGTTGATCGGTGCTGAGGCTCGCACCGATGATCCTTGTGCGACGACAGCACTGTTCCTGGCGTATGCGTCCTTGTTCTGGTGCGGTCGGCTCGCCTGATTCTCCTGCGATGCGCTAGCCCCGGGAACACCGCCGCTGCGGGTTAAGGCGTTGTAGGCGTCGATGCGTGCAGCCACGGCCGACAGCCGACCTGGGTGCCCTGACGAGCTGTCCGTCACTTCTGGCGAATCGACCAGGCCAACCGAGTTGCGGAACGAGTCGGACGAGAACCTGGCCGATGAGAACTGAGCCGCAATGGGAAGGAATGAAGAATCAGTCGTGGTGGCGGAGGAGTCGTGATACGATGTGGAGCCTCCAGACGATATCGTCGGCGATAGCGGTGACATTGCACGCGTCGTCGTGACTGGGTCAGGGAGAGAGAATGGGGCCATGGAGTCAGAGGCAGGCAGGAGGGTCTTGCAAAACGTTTCATTGAGGGTCTCGAGGTCACGCACGTATCTGTGCAATGTCAGCGCCCGGGTCGCCGCGGTGACACGTACCGCTCCTCGCTGTGAACAATCTCCCAGAGGACCTCTTGGCGGGCACGTTCCCTCGGACCGAGGTTGGCGACCAGCTCATCGTCCATGGCCGCGCTCCAGCTTTCTGGGGGTGGGAGGTAGCTTTCTGCGCTCATGGTCGAGGCATCAGACGGAGCTAGCGACGACAGCGTCGACTTGGTCGGCGAATGGCTGACACCGCTGCCCGACACTGACGAGGCCGATGTCTTGCGCAGGTGCGAGTGCGAGTTTGACGCCCGCGAGCTCGGACGCTGCACAATGTGACGTGATGTAGGCGTAGGCGAGCGGTGTTGGCGCGTGGGAGACGCAGCACGTCCTTTGGAAGGCGACGTTGCGCGCAATGAGGACCGTCGGGGCGAGGAAACGTTGCGGCTGTGTGCTCGCGAAGTAGTACGCGGCGGTGCCGGCTCGATGCGTGATCGGAGGTCAGTCTCACTCGAGTGTTCTGTCGCCCGCGCCGGAGACTGGAAGGCCACCTTCTTGATGTTGTCAGAGCTCATGCGACGCCGAGGCGACTCAAGGTCCCAGTGAGCTCTCAGGTGTGAATCGTCGAGCGTCGCTGCCATGGCCGGCTCGACGCCCGAGAGCAGGAGGGAATCTTTGCGCTCAGGCAAGTCAACCGGCTGGGGCACCGGCGTCGCGGCCTGCAAAGGACCTGGGGTAGTGGGGCGAGGTTGGTGGTGTTCGTGGTGACGTTCATGGTGATGCTCATGGTGATGATGGTGATGCTCGGGGTGGTGGTGGTGGTGCTCGTGATGGGGGTGGCTGTGATGATGTTCGTTGGCCTCGGCCGTTGGTGCTGCTGCTGCTGCTGCTGCTGTTGTAGGGGTAGGGGTGCGCACAGCATGTCTGCTACTGGGCCTGCGATTCAGTAACGACCGGGACCTGCTGACGCGCACGGTGCGGTCGCCACCGCTGCCGACGCCGCCGTTGTTGGTGTCTGGACGGCTAATCGCTGGAGTGAGGTGCGCGACGGTGACCTTGTCCTTGTGCTTTTCTGGCACTGGAGGGTGAGGGTGGGTCGTGACCCCCGCCGCCTTGAATCTCGAGAACAGCGACTTCATGGCGTTGTCAGTCGCGGCCGTTGGGTGAGGCCGGCTCGGTGCCCCCGGGTTGTTGCTGAACGGTTGGTGGTGAGTTGAGGAAGACTAGGTGTGATGCACGGGTGGGATCAGGCGGTGGCAAAGGCCTTGCGCTGCTTTGAGTGTGTCACTGTCACTGCTGCTGTTACTGCTTCTGCCAGGGGAGGTACCGATGCGGTCGTCGGGAGTGTTTCGAGAAGCGATAGAGTTATTATGGGGGTGGTGGGGGGTCGTTACAGGTCGTCCAAGGTCGTGAGCAAGCCGTGTATGCCTGCCGCGAAGAAGCGAGAAATATGCAAGAGAGAGGGAGAGTGAGAGAGAGGAAAAGTGAGGGAGGTCTGTGCCATGTATCATGCGACTCGACGGCGCGACGGCGGCATCAACAGCTGCAGCAGAGACAGTGACAGTGACAGTGACAGCGGCGGCGGCGGAGGCAGCGGCGGCGGCAACAACGGCGGCAACGGCGGCACCAGGGACGGAAATCTCCTGGCTGCTAAGTGTCACGGTGCGTGTCGTACGCTTCGACCATTTGGGCTTTTTGCTCCTGCCATTACTCGGGCACGCGCACTGGCAAACGACGCGTGTGTAATAGCGGCACGCGATACACCCCCGTCGGTCGTCGCAATCTCGCGCAGCGCACAGTCTCATGCACATTGACCTACACACCCACACTTACGGCGCCTCGATGCACGTAAACAAGATGTTTGTTTTTGCCTGTTGGGTGCGAGAGAGGTACGACGACCCCACGCGAGTGTCCCCGACGGCGGCAGCGGCGCCTGGCTGGCTGGTTGGCTTGCCGTCTTCCCTGCAGGTCCTGCCGGTTTCAAGTTGGACAATTACACACTACCATGCGATGCGACATGGACAAAGGACGGGATGGCATCTGTAAGCTGTAAGAGCAAGCACGATGCGGCAGAGTGTACCAGTTGTGTTGAAACCAGCCGCGTCGAGTGGGCCTGAGGGCCAGACGCGTCGCGTCCAAGCAAGCCTTGGCGTATTGGGTGGCTAAGTATTTGTCAATTGACTTGGATTTGGGCGAGCGGACGGGCGAAGCGAGGCAAGCCACGGAGCAGGCAGCAAGAGGGCAACAGGCCGCAGGCAGTAGCAGCAGCAGGCAGCGGCACCCCGCTAAGCTTCGTTTGGTAGTGTTTTGGTCGTTTGACACTGTTCACCGTAGACGCCCTCCGCCCAGAGCGGAAGGTGCAAGAGGGGGGGTGCAAGGAGGGCGGTGCATGACGTCATGTTCAAATGATTCCGTATCTTTCGCTTTACGTAATCAATATGTCCGCGTCGCCGCATGGCCCCATCTTGACCTTCGGCCCCCCTTTCCTGTGCTCGAAGCTCGACGGCGCCCGAAGGCCGAGATGACTTCATGCACGACCGATGGCGAGCGGCGCGGTGCTCCTGCAGCCTTAACGAGCGTGCACAGAGATTGGTGGGGTCAAGTGCAAGTGGCCAAGGGGGGAGGCGGAGCAGAGTTTGCATGCGAGGGAGCAGGATAGCCGCAGGAAGAAGAGGTGCAGCTCTGCTGCTGCGACGCGAGCTTTGCGAGATCCCTGTGATAGATGGAGTCCGCCGCTGCTGCATTGGAGCTATTCGGCGCGGCAGCCAAGCAGCTAGCAGACATGGAATGCCTTTTTATTTGCGCAGGGACACTCGCGGCACGGCACGCACCACAACAGCCTGCTGCTGCGCGCGCTGCTGCTGCTGCTGCTACATGCACCACCACTCACACCACATTGCACCACCCACCAACCATCTTGTGATATTCATCCTCCCTCGACCCTCCCTACCCCCACTCGTTTCCACCCTTCAATCCGACATCGACGACCACTGCCCAAACAGCACACACCACTGTCTCTCACTGCACCTTCCTCTCCCTCTCTCTCTCACGTCGGCCCGCAGCTCTCCCCTGGCAACAAGCCCAGGTTCATACGCAACTAGTCCCACAAATTGACATACGTCATTTAGCAGCAAGCCGCTCCAGCATACCTACCTCCGCTCTCCCTCCTTGGAGCCCTGTACATCAGTCAACGACGCTTCAGCAACACACCTACACACTCCAACTCGTCGACACTTGTGCATCGTCCATCTACAGACCTCAATCCACAACTAGACGGTCATCGTCAATACCCCTTCGTCCGCCGTCTACCCCCGATAACCTCTAGCCAACACGACGTCCCTTCCCCCATCATAACGGGCGACGCCCCGTGATAGCGTCCCCCCACCCCTCCTTCCTCCCCCCCTCCCTCCCCCCACCTCGCTACCCTCCCAGCAACGCCATGTTAACCATATTGAATCGACCGTCAAGGTCGTACAAAAACGTCCAACATGACTCGGAGGGTCTGTCCGCGACGGGCTCGGCGCCGTACGGGGCGTCGTCTTCCTCGCAGCAAGGGACGCCGTCATCAATGGCACAGAGGGCTGAGCAAGAACATCAGTTCAAGACATATCGGCCTTGTGAGTAAAAGCCCGTCTTGTCGGCTCTGTCACTTTACTGACCTTTCAAGCTTATGCCGAGATGCACTTTAAGCGTCAGGCGATGCACGACCCCAACCCGTCGTCAGCGTTCTCGCCGCTACCACCAGCTTTCAACATTGGCCGAAAGCACAACAAGGAGAAGGCTCTGGCCGGCCAGCGCGCCGAGTTGGATCATCTCCTCGAACCAGAATACAAGTCGGTTCGAAACTATGCTGGCGGCGACGACGATGCTGCTAGCGTCGCGGGTCCCAGCAGACTATCATCGGTTCGCACCGCTGGTGGTCTCAGCGCCCTGTCCCGAAGGAGCAAGGACAAGGAAGAGAGTACAAGAGCTGCAGGCTCCACGGCGAGCTTCTACGGCAGTCAACAGTCGTCGGCGCCCACCAGGCGTGGAATGGGCGGCGTGTACATCGACTCGACTGGGCGCCTACACGACACCGAGTACGACCCCTTTGCTGGCGTGTCTGAAATGTCACGACGGAAATCACGACGACGGAGCGCTTTCGGACACCAGCGACGGCATTCGTCTGGGTCGAGCTCGGGCTCGGACGCAAGTTCTGATTCTGGTCCTCGGCAACCGCAGCGAGTAAGCTTTGACAGCCGAGAATCGACAGAAGACGGAGACCGCGAACGGGAAGAGATTCGGAGGAGGCTTGAAGTGGAGCGGAGGCGACTGGACGAGGTATCGGGCTATGCTGCAGCGCGCCGCCGCAGCATGATGAGCGACCGAGCGAGCGGCTTCATGAACGGCCGCTCGACGCCCAGCATCCGCTCGGGATACGAGGATGCCGTTTCCCTATCCAGTCACGCCCCGGCCAACGGGCTTGGTCGCGCGCCATCTCGCCTGAGCCAAGGCCGTCAAGCACCGAGCTCTCCTCTGTCTGAAACATACGACGAAGAGGAAGATGCGAGAGCATCTGGCAGCTCGTACAACACGACACGAACTGGCCAGTCGCTGCGTGCAACAAGCAGTATCGGGGGCACGGACGAGTCGCCACGGAAACATACCGAGACCACGCCCGAAAGCTCGAGCACGGAACGACACATGAAGGCCGAGCCCTCGATCTCTAACAACTATGCCGGCGACGACTTTTCTCCGCGGAAACCTTCGGTTGGCCATCGCACTACGTCCGAGGACACTCTGAAGGCCCAGTCAATGAATGTGTCTGACAAGACACTCAGGGGGCGCCACGTCGAGCACCAGAGCTCGCCACTGGCATCCGAGGCCCTCCCTCGGTATGAAGAGGCCGAGTCTGTGCCGACCAGGCTCCCTGACAAGCTCAAGACGCCAATGAAACCGGCACAGAAGGTGGAGCGTGCGCCGAGTGGCGCGACACGGATCACTGGGTTTGATGCCGCGCCGCGCAAGGTGTCGCAGGCGGTCTCTGTGCAGTCAGTGCAATCGTCGGTGTTGAAGGTGCCCGAGTCGGTCCGGAGTGGGGGAAGCTCGAGGGGAAGCTCGGCAGATCGTGAACACACGGTGCATCAGCGCCAGAAGCCGGCAGAGCGCCCCCGCGAGCAGCTGTTCCCCGAGACGCCGGCGCAAAGCAAGCGGCGTGAGGACCGTGAGCGGCGAAACGCGCGCGTTGCGCGTCCGACATCGGGGCGTGTTGTGGAGCCAGTTGTGCCCTCGAGCAGCCGGTCGCGTATTCTGCCGGACATCCAAATCCTCGAGGACGACGACCCGCGCATCATCTTCCCTCCCCATGGACCGTCTACCCGAATCCAGCTCCCGCGTGTCGTGTCCCAGACACCTCACTCGCCGCAGCATCATTCTGGCATCAACAGCGGGCCTACCAGCCTCAACGGCGGCGAGCGACGAGACAGCTCTACGCGGTCGATCACGTACAACGACAGCAACAAGGCGACGAGTACGATCATCGAGGAGACGGGTGGCGGTTATGTGCCATCGCTGTGGGCGGGCGGTGATCGTCACTTGCGAAGGACCGAGGAGGAGAGGGAGCGCTACCGCCCCAAGGAGTGGGGCGGCAAGAACGGTGACCTTGGCGGCAGACCTGAAGGATGGCAGTGAGTGTTTTGTGTTCTAGTAAGCACCCCGCTGATCGCACCAGACCCGACCTGCGGGATGGCATTAAGCGCAACGTCAAGGAAATGTCCACGAACGCACGGTTCAGCGTGTTCAGGACCAAGAAGAAGTTTATGCGGAATCTGTAACACTAGACCACACCACCACACACACGGAACGTACACACATCATTTGGCGCTCGCTCTGTTCATTCTTTTACACCATCCCCGTCACTGTTTGTGCAAGACGACATGAGTCAGAACGTCGAGTTTGACCACTTGCAAACTCGTAGAGTGTACAAATATTGCACGCAAACATGCCTGTACCAGTTGTCGTACCCCAGTCATAGCGTGATACCTCGCAGATGCCACTTGAGTTTGCCATTTTTGCCAAGGCTCGGGGGTGTTGTGGCAGGCGTGGCAGACGTCAGATCTCGCAGTTGCGCGCAGCAGTGTGATCGACTAAAGGGGCCAAAGCAAGTGACCGCGGCGCAACAGACGCACCGCCACCGGCGAGTGCGTTCGCCGGGCATAAGAGTCGTCACGGTCCGAAGCCAGCCCGACCGACAGGGCTGGCTACGCGCGAGTCGTGTAGCGACGCGAAAACGCGCACGCAGCCTTGGTTGCCCTCAGTACCAGTACCGGGGGGTCGCAGCCAAGCCCGGGGCAGTAACCCCGAAACACGGCGGGCGCGGCGGGCGGGGTGTTATTATTGACAGGACAGGACAGGACCGGACGTGCGTGTGTGTGTATGTGTGTGTGGTGTCGTGCGTCCGCTGCCTTCTTGCAGACGCCGATGAGGTGATCCATCGTGTCGTGCCGTACGTAATGCAGCAGCAAAGCTAAGCCAAGCTTGGCGTCTTGGCAGTTCTCGGCGCTGGTGGGGTGGAGAGCGTGGTGCTCCACGTGGAAGAGGGGAGGCAAGTGGCACGAGTGGCAGGGATGCAAGGCGGAAGGCACCAGCGCCGAGGGGAGTGGGTGGGCTGGGCTCGCCTGCGTGCCTTGCCTTGGGGATGCAGGCAGGCGACGTCACTCTGCCACCTCGCAGAGGGAAATCCAGCGAAGCGACAGACACGCATGCTGGCGCTGGTGCAGCGGCCAGCGGCCTGCAGCCCGCCCGCCCGTCAGCCAGCCCGCCAGTCCCGGGCCGTAAAATGAAAAATAAAATCAAATCGCTCGGAGACAGCAGGCAGGCAGGCAGGCGGCAGCAGCGTCATTGCAGCTGAGCACGCACCCAGCCCACCGCTCCACAACTTTCGCAGCCGCTAGTGTGGTGGCGCGTATGCTGTGGTGCGGCCACCCAAAGAGTGGGTGTGCGCTACATTCGTCGCCTCGGCGTCGGCGCTTCCGCTGGTGGGCAGAAAAGTATTACTGCAGCAGCAACGGAAGGCGGAGGAAGGAGGAAGGAGCAAGGGGGCAAACTCCGGCCGGGGTCGCGGCCGTATTTCCGCTGTCCGCGGGCTTTTGCCGTTTGGCCACCAACGTGGGCGATTGCTGCCTGGCTGCATGCCTGCCTGCCTGCGCAGACGGACGTCGTTTGCTTGCATGCTGCTGCTGCTGCTGCTGCTGGCGCTGCTGCTGCTCCGCGTGGCGGTGTATTCCAAGGGTCGATTGAGCAAGGTAGCGCGAGGTAGCAGGACTTTAAGCGACTTGGTCTTGCGGGGGTAAATCTGCGCGCGAGTGCCAGAGCGGTTTTCGCCAGGAGCACGCCAAGGACGAGCTTGGGCTGGGCGCCCGGCACTTTTGCTTGGCCCTCTTGGCGTTGCCAAGATTCCGCCGCCCTGCCGAGGTTTGCTTGGCTCAGACCCCCCAAGACCCGCCCAGCTCTTATTCCCACTCGCCTCACATCCCCCAATCCTTCTTCCTCCTTCTCCACATCGTCCATCCTACTCTTGTCAGTGACATTGTCGACGACAACGACGGCGACACCAGCGACAACAGCGACACCAGCAGCCACACCTGCCACGGCACACTCGCTCCCCATACCCACTCCCACAGCGACCGCGTAGCCCCAACCAACCAACCACACTTCTGGCTGGCCCCTACGACACAGCATCGCTATTCCAGAGCCAAGGCCACGCCGACACTCACTAAGCAAGCAGACAACTACACCTTGCATCCCACCAACCAACATCCCCCCCTTCCCCTCCCCTCCCCCCTCCCCCACAACCATCCACAATGTCCACCTACCCCTCCCTCCCCACCGCGTACCTGCATCCGCCAACAGCGTCCTCGGCGTCCTCGGTGGAGCCACTGACGCCCACTTCGGCGGCAAGCGGCCCCACCTCGCGCCCGTCGCCGTCCGAGGTTGAGCGCGACGAGCTCGACTCGGACGAGTCGACCGCCCCGCAGCCGGCCGCCGCCGCCGCTGCTGCTGCTGCTGAGCCCGGAATCGAGTGCAAGTGGAAGGACTGCACATATTCTGCCCCCGGCCCCGAGGAGCTCTACACCCACCTGTGCGAGTCGCACATTGGCCGCAAGAGCACCAACAACCTCTGCCTCACCTGTGGCTGGGAGGGCTGCGGTGTCAAGTGTGTCAAGCGCGACCACATCACGTCGCATCTCAGGGGTGAGTGCATTCGTGCAGAAGCCGCAGTCGTCGTGTTCCCTCGCGCCCTCGCGTGGTGTTCACTTTCTGCACCCAAACCTAATCCCGCTGACACCCAAAATAGTCCACACGCCACTCAAACCGCACCCGTGTTCCGTCTGTGGCAAGACGTTCAAGCGTCCCCAGGACTTGAAGAAGCACGAGCGTATCCACACCCAGGAGCACCACCAGCTTCACAAGCTCTCAAAGGCTACCACCTCAAACGACCCTGACTTCAACTCTCGGTTTCCTAGCCATCGCCACGATGCACACCTCCCCCACCCTGCGGATCGATCCCCCGTCTCGCTCAGCCTCTCCCCCTCGTCTTCGGCACAGGACCCCACCTCGCCGTATGACAATCCCCACCTCCTCGGCCTCCCCGCCTCTGGGGGAGCGGCTCCCTCGCCCTCGTCTCTCGCTGCCCTCCACAAAAAGCAGCATGAGGAGCTCGCTGCGTACCAGCAGCGAGAGCTCATGATCCTCCAGCAGCTAGCCTACCAGCAGCAGCAGAGCTCGGCTTATGCTGCCCAGCTCGCCGCCGAGTCGCTCGGCGCTAACCGCCTCAAGCGCGGCCACGACGACGGCTTCGACCACTTTGTCGAGGACATGAAGAAGAGGAAGATGGACCCCGTCTACGACGTCGACATGATTGCCCGCCTCAACGCTCTCATGCCCCCCGGCCTCCCGTCCGCCAGCTTCCCCCAACTTTCGGCCCTCGCCGGTGCCGCCGGCGCCAACGGCCCCTTCTACCCCGGCATGCCCAACCTCAACCTCCAGACCCCCTCGTCCATGCCCCCCATGCCCATCCCCGACATCCGCAGTGAGGCCGACCTTGCCCTGTTCAACCAGTTCATGGTGTCGCTCGGTCGCGAGGCTACCCAGCCCAACGGCCCCGCCGCCTTCCCCATGGAGTCGAACGGCAGCAGCGCTTCGGGCTCCAACGCCTCGCGCAACTCGCTCTCACCACTGTCGGAGAACAGCCCCATCGAGGACCTCTTCAACCCCAGCGAGCTGGCCTCGCTCGGCCTCGCTGGCATGCCTGGTATCCCCCAGGGTGCTTCTCTGCCCAACAACGCCGGCAGCGTCTCGCTTGGCTCGCTTTACCCCTCGCTCGACAGCCTCGACTCGCGTCCCCGCGCCGCCTCGCTTTCCGAGGCCGCCGAACCCCCGCGTCGCCCCATTGCTGGCCTCCCCCGCGCCGGCAGCACTAGCGGCTCGACTGCCCGCCAGGCTTTCAACTACAACGGCGGCGGCGAGTCGCAGTACCCCAACCTGCCCAACAACTGGCTCTCGTCGCCTCCTGGCGGCACTGCCGAGCAGAACTTTGCCTCGTTCGACTCGCTCGCCCGTTCGCGCGGCTCTCTTCCTGCTGCCACCCTCGCTCCCCGCGACTTCTACAAGCGCACCTACCGCCACATTGCGCCCCTCGGTGCTGCCCCCAACCACCGTGAGAGCGCTGAGCGCACCGGTGCCGACGAGGACGACGACGAGGAGTCTGTTTCGTCCGAGGAGAACGACCGTGACATGCACGGCAGGATAGCCATCAACGCTCTTCTCGCTGACGGCGACCCGGCCTACAAGCTCCCGGCCATCCGTCGTCTTGAGAACGACTCGACCACGCTGCCAAGCCTGCGCCAGCAGCTTTCTGTCCCCACTCCTTCGCGCCGCACGCTCTCGCCCGCGCGCAACCCTCCCGTCAAGCGCCACACGGACGACGACAACATTGTGCACGGTGTCAAGCGCCTCGAGCTCGACGACCGCCGCCGTGGCGACTCGCCCGCGCTTGAGGGTGTCTCGTCTCCTTCGTCGGGCACGTCGAGCGCCGCCACGTCGCGCCCGCCCACTGCCGCGCCCCGTGACCCCATGGCCGAGATGCGCCGCCGCCACGCTGCACTTATCCGCGCCTGGCTCGTCGCTGTCAACCTCGAGTTTAAGCGCAAGCAGGTGGCCGACAAGGCCAAGCACGAGTGGGCTCCGGCGGCACCAAGCCGTCTGAGCGAGATTGCTGCCTAGGGTGTGTAGAGGGGTCAGGGTTGTAGTTTTTATGTACCATACGAATCTTGATGTATTCATCAAACGTGAGCTGAGCCGAGCTGCCGAAGGCAGCGAGGGTATGGTTTGTGAGACACCACCCTGTGCATAGATAGGGGTGCGGAGACTAGCACGCCGACTAGTGATCATGAGGACGGGGTACGCGTGATTGGCTCGTGCATGCAGACGTGGCAGACGAGTCGGAGTCTCAATGGGGAGATGGACGCGATTCATTTGGTGGCCAACGTGCACGCAGACACCGATAACAAGGGCGAGTTTGCCACACTCGATAGGGCGAGGTAAGCGCAGGCAGGCGGATGCAGTAAGTATGTAGTAGCGCGAGTGTACCCTATGACGGCCGGCCCTTGGCGCGCCCGCAGCCAGCCAGGCAGCCCGGCCGGTCGGTCGGCGGCAGCAGCGGCGGCGAATTCAGTCGAGTTGAGCCGGAACGTGTGCCCAGACTTCTTTATCTGTCGGCCATCGGCGGTCGCATCATCGCACGCACAACCACACCCACCACCACCAGCAGCAAGCAAAGAACGCCAGAGCGACTGACGCCGACACGACACGACACCGGCAGCAGCAGCAGTAGCAGCAGCAGCAGAGCACTCCACCCTGTCGTCCCAGTCCACTCCTGCTGGCGCCGCGGCGTCGTCGCGGCGCACCGCGCGCCCGACGCCGCCTCCAAAGGCGTGGGCGGCGCTCGCGACCGCCGTCGCTGTGCTCTCGGCGCATGCGCTGCTATCGTCGCACTCGCACGACTTTGAGCACTTCCACTTCCCCGCCCACGCGCACGACCACGCCCACGGCCACGAGCACGACCACGACCACGACCTCGACCACGTCGAGCACGGAGGGCATTTCGACGCGCGCACAGACCCGCACGCGCACCTCGGCCCGCTGGTCGGCGGCGCGGCGCTCCTCGTGCTCGCGCGTGCGGGGCGCGCGCTGCTCGAGTCAGCCCGCGCGAAGAGCACCAAGCCGCTGCACGACGGCGCGGTGGACGTGCTCCTCGCCGCGGTGCAGGCCGCGCTCTTCGCCCTCGTGCTCCCCCTCACCGGGGCGCTACGGTGAGTTGTTTGCTGCTGCGCCAGCGCTGACGGCGGCAGCGCGACCATCCTCGTCTTGACGGCCGCCGCGGCCGTCGGCGGCGGCACGCGCGGCATCGCGGCCGCTGTGCTCGGCGCGTTCGTCGTCCTCCTCCAGCAGGCGCAGGGGGACCAGTTTGGCGCGACGGCCGCTGCGGCGCTCGGCGCCGTGTCGGCCGTGCTTGCGCACCGCGCCGCGTCCCCGCGCGCAACGAGCCGTGACGCGCGCGTCTCCGCGCTCGTCGTCGTTGTCGCCGCGCTGCTAGTCCTGGTCTTCTCGGTGAGTTGAGGCAAGCTGTGCGCGAGCCCTATCTATCTCACACCACAGGGCCCGATGTCGACCATTGGCTCGATCGGCTCAGCACTGCTCGTGGCCATGAGCGCCGCGTTCCTCCCGTTCGCGGCCACGCCGCCGCTCTCCCTCGCGGCCATCGCGCTGGGCCAGGTGTTCGTCGTCCCGCCGTGGCCGAGCGCGCTGGACCTCGGCCTCGCGTTCGCCGCGATGATCGCGTGCTGGCCGCGCACGCGGCACGACTGGACGTTCGCGCCGCCGCCGGCGCTGTCGCTCGGCGGCAGGTGGACCCTCCTCAAGCTCCTCCCGCCCGCGTGGCGCCCCCACCTGCACACCATCCTCCAGACGCCGGGCTCGCGCAAGATCTTCTGGTTCCTCATGATCAACCTCGCGTACATGGGCGTGCAGATGGGCTACGGGATCATGACCAACTCGCTCGGCCTGATTTCTGACGGTGGGTTGGGTGGGCACAAGTCCGCCACTGACCACCGCGCAGCCATTCACATGCTCTTCGACTGTCTTGGACTCGCGGTCGGCCTGTGGGCTTCGGTCGCGGCGACGTGGAAGCCAGACGCAAAGTACACGTTTGGCTACTCGCGCGTCGAGACGCTGAGCGGGTTTGCGAATGGTGCGTGCGTGTCGCGGCGACGGACGCTAACGCTCCAGGCTGTTTCCTGCTTCTCATCTCCGTGTTCATCATGTTCGAGGGCATCCAGCGGCTCATCAACCCGCCGGATATTGAGACGGACCAGCTGTTGACAGTGTCGGGGATCGGCCTTGCGATCAATCTGTTTGGGATGTACGCGACCGGCGGCCACCACCACCACGGCCATGGACACGGGCACGACGACCACGGGCACGCCCACGGACATGGCCACGGCGATGCCCACGCCCACAGCAATGGCAACGGCCACGGCCACGGCCACGGCCATGTGCACGAGAAGAAGGAGGTCCACCGCGGCAACGGGCATGCGCACGGCGCCGCGTGCCACGGTCACGAGCATGGCGCTCATGCCCACGGCCATGGCCACAGGGGCCACGCCAACGGCGGCCACCACCATGACTACGGCCATGGCCACAGCGACCACGCCCACGGCGAGACATGTTCCGACCACCACGACCATGGCCACAACCACGATGATGGCCACCACAACCACCACAACCATCATGATCACGGTCACGGCCACAGCCACGACCACCACGACCACCACGACCACCACGCCCACCACGACCACCACGACCACCACGACCACAGCCACGTCGCCTCCCACGCTCATGGCCATGCCCACGGCCACTCGCACAACATGCGCGGCGTATTCCTGCACGTCATGGCCGACACACTCGGCTCGGTCGGCGTGATCGTGTCCACCATCCTGATCCGGTGGACGGGCTGGACGGGCTTTGACCCGCTCGCGTCGCTCTTCATCGCGGCGCTGATCCTCGCGTCCGTCTTCCCGCTCGTGCTCGACGCCGCGCGCGTGCTCTCGCTCGACGTCGGCGCGGCATACGAGGCCGACATCCGCGGCGCGCTCGCAGAGCTGACAACCGTGTCCGGGGTCGCGTCGTACTCTGCCGCGCGGTTCTGGCCGCGCACCGAGTCGGCCCTCGTCGGCTCGATCCACATCCAGCTCAGCGGCGGCGCGCACGTGTCAAGCGTCAAGCGCAGGGTCGAGAGCATCCTCCGCCGCCGTGTCGCCGGGCTCGGCGAGCTCGTCGTCCAGGTCGAGGGCGGCAACGAGCGTTTCTGCCGGTGCATGACTGGCGCGGCGGCCTAGGCGTACATCGCCAGTGTAATTAGTTCATCTTTGGGGTATAGTGCACATCATGGGACCATGCATAGAGGTATACAGTGCTGGGTATGGATTATGGCTGGGGCTGGGGCTGGCTAGGTGGGGCGGCTACAGTACTCTACTCGCGCAGCTTGGCGAGCTTGGCGCTGAACTGGTCCTTGCAGTGCAGATGGGTGACTTCGCCGCTGATTGTTAGCTCAACACTCACAACGCGAGCTCACCGAGGCGCGTGGACAGCGATCGCAGACTGCCCGAGACGCTTCTGGCACTGCGGGCACGTCCGCTGGTCGGTGACGCGGACGCGCTTGACCTCGAGGCTGACGACCAGGCGCTCGACCTGCTGCTTGCGCGCCTGGAGCAGGCCGCGCGTGATGCGGTGCTCGTTGCGCCGGGTGCGGCTCTCGCCCAGCGTGCGCCGAAAGAAGTCGTGCAGGTCCTTGACGGGCACCAGCGGCGGCAGGAGATCGAGCACCTCGCGCGCGTCGATACGCGTGCCGTGCCTCCCCACGAGCGAGAGCGCCGGCTGCACGAGCACGTCCTGGGGCGGCTTGGGACGCAGGTACAGCTTTAGCAAGTGCAGGAAGATGCCGCGGGGGTCGGGCTTCTTGGCATAGACGCGTGCGCAGTAGCTGAGTGGGTCAGAGGGAGTAAACAACGTTACACTAACGCCTCGGCTGCAGCGTAGTCTTTCAGCTTGTACGCGTAGATCTGGAGCGCCTCGTCGTGGTTGCCCATGCGCCCAAGTAAGATTGCGCGGGCCTCGGGCATTTCTGGTGGGTCAGATTGCGGGAGTCCTCGACACCCACCCTCTGGTTTGAGCTTGCTGAGGAGACGGTACGCGCGGTAATGCAGCGACGAGTTGAGAAAGTCGAGGAAGTGGCGGTACTTCTTCTCGTGGTCGTCAACCTGGCGCGCACGAGAGAGGTACAGCTCCGCGAGCTTGTCGTGGAAGTCGGGGTTGGTGTCCCCCAGCTCGACCAGATGCTCGAGGTACATGACTGCCGACTCGGCATTCTCCTTTTCGAGGAATGCAACGATGTCCGCGCGTGGGAGGGCATCGACTTCTGGCTCGTCGGCAGTGAAGATCTGCATGGGTCAGCCTGGGGCAAAAAAAAATTGTCACCCACTTGGAGAGCTCGCTTCGGGTCCTCCTTGAAAATCCACTTGGAAGAGTCAAAGATGAGCTGCAGATGCTTCGGGCCGAGCTTCTGGAGGTAGCGGATCGTTGGTGGGTATCTGTCCAGCGGGTCATCCTCGTCTTTTGCTTGGCTGACGGGTCAGCGGAGCTCCCAAGCTTGAACCCACTCCGACAGCATCACAATCGCCTTGTCGTGCATCTGCTTTTGCATGTAGAGGTCGCGCAAGTCGTCAAAGCGCTGCAAGGTGAGCTCCGACCCGACCAGCAACCTACCATTTTCTGACGAAGTAGCGGCTCTACCTCAGCCACATCACACCAGTTCTCGATGCGACACAGACTGCCTACGAGACTGGGCCGCGCGACGAGGTACACCTTGAGCAGGGAGGTATACACAACCTGTGCTGTCCGCAGGAGGTCGATGGGTGATAGGTTGGTCAGCGGGCCGTTGGGTAGCGAGTGCACTTCTCCGGGGGGGAGGGAGGACAGCGGTGCCAGGTCGGCCTCTGAGGGGAGAGGTTGGCCCAAGGCGGAGATCGCGCCAGCCAGCTTCTGTCGTCTGTCAGAGAGGTAATAGATGAGCTCATCGATAGCCTTGCGTGGTAATGTTGCTGAGGGTTAGAATGGACGACAGCGATCTAACCCACCGTCGGTCAAGCCTGTAGATTCCTCTTTTGACACTGGGCTTGTGGAATCCGCTTCCTCCTTCACAGATCGCAGCGTCTCATTGCTCCCCTTGCGTAACAAAGAAAGGTGTGGCCTGAAGGCCGGCTTTGCAGGTTCCTCGGCCGTCGCAGAGACCGGCGGGTCTATTCTCGCGCCGTCAACCGCACCAAAGAGCGACATCCACTGCTTGCGGGGCACGGCGAGGTTGCCCGAGATCGTGTCCTTGGGGAACAGGGCCACGACTTTCGCCGGGTGGACGTTGTGAACGACAAACGCCTCCATCGCCGACTTGTAGTCGCCGTGCGCAAACTGCGCTAATCCTTGGAGGATGCGGAGGTGGGGCAGGCGTTGTGACTGGGTTGTTAGCCGACAATGCATCGTTTTCTCGACAGCTCACTGGTTCTAATGCCGTGTCGCCGACGGCCTCGACAAGGCCGATGGCATCGACCACGCGGCCCTCCCGGACAAGGTCGTCGACCTGCTCGCCGATGTTTGGGGCAGGGAGCTGCCAGATAGTACTTCCTTCCGACGCAAGAAGTGCTCGGTCAGTCGGCGTGGAGACGAGGAGTAGCCTAGGTAGTGGCTTGCTGTCGGCCGTAGGCTGCGACAACCCTACCGTGGGGCAGGTGACGTTCAGAGAGCCGGCCGAGGGCGCGGGGAAAGTGAGAGTTTGCCTATGGGCCAAGGTCGGCGCGAGGTGGACATGGACCGAGGCCAGGGGGGCCGACTGCGAGTTCGCTGCGACTGGCGGCACCACGGCGTAGATGTACGGGTTGGCGAAGGCTGCGTGTGTGAGCTTGTCACCGGCATCAGACCAGCTCACCAAGGCCGTCCGGGGTCGCAGGCCACTGCAGCGACTGCTCGCGCGTAAAGTTGCCTTCTGACGAGAAGAACACACCGGCATCATCACGGATAAGCAGCACCTCGCCGCCGACAGTCCGAGTGCCAACAGGCACCGGCGCGCTCTTGCCCAGCAGGCCGCCGAAGCCGGATAAGCCGTAGCTCGACGTCGAGGCAGGCAGCGACGGCGCGGCCGCCTTGCCCGCGACGGGGGGGTAGCCTGTCGCCGGGAGCTCGACGACGCTCAGCCGCTCGGCGGCAGATACACCTGCCTTGATGTACAGGATGACCGACGAGCTCGGGGCGTACAGCAGGTGCACGGCGCCTGGGAGGTCGGCGTACACCGGCGCCGGGAAGATGACGCGTCGGGGCGAGTGGGGCAGCGAGAGTTCCTGCGCTGTGAGCTTCTGCATCCCGTTGCGCGCGGCCGCGCACTCACCCAGAGCTCGCCGAGCGTCTTGCCGGCACCGTAGACGATAACCTTCTTCCAGCACCCGATGACGAGGATGTCGCGCGCGGCCTTGACGCCGTCCCGCGACTCAAAGTACGTCGTGGCGGCGAACGCGTGTGCATACCGCGCGCCTGTAAGCACCGTCGAGTTGCCCTTGACCCCTGTGCTGTCGAGCTTGTCGAGCTTGATGAGCGTGACGACGGTGTCTGAGGTGTCAGCGAGTGAGCGCGCGAGCCCTAGCCGCACCGATGAGGACGACGAGCTGCCCGGCTTCCGCGAGCACGCCGATCTGCTCGACGGCCTTCTTCCCGAGCGTGTGCGTGCCGCTCAGCACGGGCTCGGCGCCGGCGACGTCGTACACGCGCAGTGTTCCGTCCGCGCACCCGGCGTAGAGGGTGGATTCTGATGTCAGCGGTGCCTGGTGCCGCCAGCTGTACGCACCATGCTGGTGTAGTGCTGTGATGCGCGCCTTGGTGGCCTGGAGCAGCGGGGAGAGGGTCAGGCTGCCCATTGCGCGAGCGCCGAGTGGTGGATGGCGGCGATGGAGACGGACGATGGGCGATGAGATGCGCGCGGCGGCGCCGGTTGGGGAAGGCGGCGGCGGACAGCAGCAATCAATCACCCAAAAGGTGGAGGGCGGCCGTTGTCGGTGACGTCGTAGCGCGCGGCGAGACATTGTTCGTGTCTCACATCTCGTCCATGACCATCATCTACGGTGCGACGGCACTTCGAACGCTCACAGCTCGCGCTCCTCGATCACTCGTCTCGCACAGCATCCAAGCCACCCCCCGCTACATACGCGCCCGCCCCGCCACCACAATGGCGCTCACCGACCCTGCCTCGCTGCCGACATTGGCTGACCTGCCCGCGTCGGACGCGCAGTCAAAGTACAAGTCCGATGCGTCGATCAACAAGCGCGTCAGCATCTGGCGAGGTGGGTGCTGAGCTGTTGGGAACGCTGACGCCCAGGCGATATCACCAAGCTCGAGGTGGGTGGTTGTGTCTGAGCGGAGCGGAGACAGCCATTTGAGAGCGTTACGCCGAGCTCGATACCTGGCTCGACGCAGCCGCGCGTGGAATCGGCGTGCTTGACACGCGCGAGGCCAGTACAGCTCTGCTCGGCATGTTCTGCCGGTTGAGCGCTACGTCGCATAGCTAACTCGGCCCAGGCCGATATGATTGTCAATGCCGCAAACAAGGTAGGTACAGAGTACATTTAGGGTCCTGCCTGGGTGGAGACTGACCGACACAGAGCCTCCTGGGCGGCGGCGGAGTCGACGGAGCGATCCACCGCGCCGCGGGCCCAGGCCTTCTGCGCGAGTGCCGCACCCTCGGCGGCGCTAGGACGGGTGAGGTCAAGGTTACGGATGGATACGAAGTGAGTTGCGGCCGCGGGGTTGCCATGGAGCAGCGCCGTGTTCCGCTCCGCCGAAATGGCGGAGATGGAGGTCAAGGCCGCTGGTCCCGGGCCATGTCCGTGCTGACGGCTCCTCTAAGCTTCCGTCAAAGCGGGTCGCGCATGCCGTCGGGCCAATTTACTATGAAGATGAGGCAGATCTGTGCGCGGAGCAGCTACAGTCCTGTTACGCTCGCGCGCTTGAACAGTGCGCGACGCACGGAGGCGGGAGCATAGGCTTTTCGAGCATCTCGACTGGTATTTGTGAGTCTTGAGGTCTCGGGCCGAGTAAGACCGAGTCCAGAGCGTCTTTGTCCGAGCGTGGGAGTGCACAAGCCTGGACAGTGGGGATAGAGGGGGTCCCCGTTGAAGTTGAGAGAAGAAAGTTGCCGATGATGAGCTTGCTGACGGCGGGTAGACGGATACCCGATCGAGGATGCCACACGGATTGCGCTCGAGACGACACGCAAGTTTCTGCAGGAGGACAAGACGGTGAGTGGCAACTGCTGGCGATGGTGGCGACAGGGCCCGCGCAGTGTTTCCCCTCGGGTCCGGGAGGTGGCGGCAGCAGCCGTGGTAGATTGAGGTCCCGCGGGAACCCAGTCTCGCAGCAATCGCAGCTCTCACACGACGACGCTGGCAGCTACGACTCGGAATGGGCGTAACTGATGCATCTGGCAGGTGACTCGAGTGGTCTATGTCGTCTTCTCGGAGCGGGATCAAGAGGTGTACGAGACGCTGGCCGGCGAGTACTTTCCTGCTGGTGCTCAAGGACAGTAGCGCGTGTTTTGTTGCTGCTGCTGCTGCTGCTGCTGCTGCTACTGCCGCCACTGCAGCCACGGCCAATGGGAGTGGTTGCTTGGAAGCAGGAATAGTACTAGCGCGGTAGTCAAGTATGGAAGCAGTGTAATGCGATCGCACTAGGGGTATGCCAAGCAACCGCGCATACGGGGATGTGACGTCGAGGTGACCGTGGAGTGACTAGCGTCACGGCTAGTAGGCAGACTGACGTTGGCGTCGTTGGATGTTTGCCGCTGAGCGGGTTGCGGGCAGCAGCGAGCGAGCGTAGCGTCACGGGGCTGCCGCCGCAGTCGACAGGAGACGACCCGTCTCATTCCACTGCACGTCATGAAACGGCCCCAATGAATCGAGGCTGTTGCTTCCCTTGTTGGAGCACCACCTACCCACCGGCTAACACGATGGCGTGGGCGCCGACAACACTGTCGTCAAGCAGCGACAGCGGTAGCTTTGTTTGTGTTATTGGGGGTGGGCCAATCGTGTCAAGCGCGCCACTTTGCTCCATCCGCCGCCGCCGCCGCCGCGGCGGCAAAGTGACGACGCAAACATGGCGGACGCAGAGAGGCTGGCTGGATCTGATCTGGGGCGAGCGCGACGCGCGGCAGGAAGGCGTGGGCGACGGGGGCTCGGACACGAAACGCAGGCAGCAGCATCAGCAGCAAGATGCATCCGGTGCCGTGCAGATGAGCAGACGCACGCACGCACGCACACACGCACGCACGTACGCAGGATGCATGGGCGCATGGGCGCATGCATGGGCACGGTGGTTGAGCGGAGTGTCGTCGTGGCCGTGTAGTTGGTTGTTGACACGGCTCCACGGCCGGGTGCGGCGGCACCGGCGACCCGAAGGCGAGGGGTCGGGATTGCGGAGTTGGAATTGGAGGGAGCGGTGAGTGGTCAGTCAGCATTTTTGGGTGATCGTCGTCGTGGTGTCTGCCCCTGCCACGCCGGCGAGTCGATTAACCCGGCCAGAGTGGTGGCTATTTACTGCAGCAAGCGCGGCTCCGATGCGCCAAACAACGGGATTTACTCCCGCCCAAACATCTTGGCGGCCATTGGACCAAAAGTAATCGCTCAAAATTTGCCCCCGCGGCGGCGGGCGGGAAGGGGCAGACCCTCTGGCGTGCCTGCTTGCAGCATTCGTCGTGAGGTTTGAGCTGTCCTGCTCCTGGCCTGGCCTCGCGGCCTCGCCTCGCCTCCTGGCGCGTGGGTAGCAGCCAGCAACAGCCTGTGTCACTGTGGGAGCAGAGCAGACGCACGCAGACGGCCAACAGGACGGACAGTCACAGACACGCTAGCCGCGGCAACAGCAGACGCACCCAGGGTGAACTGCTGCAACAGCTGGCCAAACTAAGGATCAACGGACGCTGCTTTGGAAAAGGCAAATGTAGTTTGACCGCACCGTGGCACCCGCCCCCCCCGCCCCCGTCCCCCTAAATCCTTCACACCATCTCGTCCATCTCATCCTCATCGTTGAGCCCACCACCACATATCCATCACTCCGTCGCGCCTGCGTCTCGGCGCCTCGTCGCTCGTCGTCGTCCCTTGTGTCGTCTCTGTCGCGTTCGCGGCCGTGCACACAAGAGTCTTTGTCGTGTCTGCGTAACCCATATTCTCCCGCTTTTAGGCCACCCGCCAGGCTGTACACCCAGCCAGCGACCCAGCCAGCCAGCCAGCCCACGACAGCCCGTCCCAGACCAGACCCACCCAGCCTGCTCCAGCCAGCTCGCTCCTGTGCAAGCAGTGTCACCTCCTCGTCGGCCTGACGACTAGCCTGTGCAGCCGAGTCCTCGTCCACGATCCACGGACAGTCGCCTCGCTCGCCGCGCACCACGACGCCCAGTCAGCGCATCGCTCGGCGCCACCCATCATCGCCCACCAGCCCCAGCCAGCTAGCCCAGCTAGCCCAGCTTTGATGTAAGTACGCCTGCCTGCCACCACTCGGCATCGCTTCTTCTGCCCCTCCCTCACCGCGTCGCTTTTGTTCATAGCTGACTGCTCCTCCTCCAGCCACCCACACTTGCACACCACTCTTACCCCCCACGGTTGCGATGCTTTTGGAAGACTGAGACGAGCTTCGTCGACTAGTCGGCACCACACCTCCACGGCCTCCGGGTTACAAGAGGTACTACTGCTCTGTGGCAATCTAGCCTCATCATCGTCTTCAATCTATTCGCGCGTATCAGACAGCAGCGCACAGCCACCGCTTCTCTCCCCCTTCTAGACAGACCCATTGCTGTCTAACCGCCAAACATCCCTCCCGTCACAATGACTTCCACACACCCTCTCACCCACTCGCCGGTGCCGCAGCCGGCAAAGAAGCTGCGCCCATGTTTATCCCCCACAAGGTTCGGTCGTTCCATCACCGTGTGTGAGACGCAGAGCATTACTGTGGCGATCTCGTCGTCGCGCTCGCCCTCGGTCGCCTCGACCGCATCCAGCATCTACACCGAGGTCTCGGATGGCCTCGCGCGGCGCCCGTCCAAGAGCGTTCGCTGGCGCGGCGAGGATGGCACCTGTGACGTTTCGGTGAGTTGAGACGCGCCATGGCCACGGCCAGTGCACACCAGACCCCGGTGCACATGCTGACGCAATCTGCTCAGTCCTACACGGAAACCTGGTCTGCCACAGAGTACGACCGCACGCCGCTTGCTCCTCCCTCCGAGGAAGAGCGTGCCTGTGTACTTCCTGCTCGTGGCTCGCGCTGCCTCTCGACATTGTGGAACGGCGACGATGACGACGACGAGGCCGACGAGGAATCCGATGACCTCTACCAGCCCCCGTCGCCGTTTGCTACCCCCGAGGACTCGGACTCGGATGCCGACTGCAACGACGGCGATGAGTGGTCAGAGTGCTTTGCTCGTCGCCAGATGATGTTTGCCCGCATGTGTCCCCTCGGTGGCCAGCCCCAGTTTGAGGGCTACCGTTCGCTCTCGCAGACTCTCACCGACCTGCTGCGCTCGGTCGGTGCCGACTCGTCTGAGGAATCAGAAGATGACGAGAAGGCAGCTGTCGACGAGGACGTCGACGACCAGGAGTCGACCAACACTCCGCGCGTCCTCCACACCCCCGTCGGCGACGACACCGAGGAGGAGAACGAAGACGAGGACGAGGATCACGGAGACCACGGCTTCCCCGTCACCGGCTTCCCTGTCACTGGCCTTAGCGGTGTCCCGGCGTCGTTCCCCTTCTCTGATCTGTTCCACCGCCTGCGTGAGAGCAGCGAAGATTCCGACGACCCGATTGGCACGCCGTCACTCATCTCGTCTGCCGACAGTGACGGCGAGCACTCTCGCCTGGCGAGCCCAAGGGGCTCTGCCGTCGACTTTCTTCCTGGGGGCGCCGGCGCCTTGAAGGGCTTCTCGCCTGTGCGCATCGAGCGCCAGCTTGCGCCCACTACCAAGGCCGCTACCGCCGCCGACTTGTAGCATATCGCCCCCGCACTATAATCGGTAGCTGCTACGTCGGACCGTCGTCGATCGACCCCACCCACCCCGGACGAGGTCTGGCACTTTGTCCCTCCCTCAACCACCCCCACTTCACCACCCACACATTTTTCGCATTCCATCCTCCACATTGCATATTGCACGGTCCCATGTTGTGTTCAATAGCCAACCCGATGACCCGAGAACGAGACCCGGCGAGAAAGACCACCCTGCATGCATGTTCCTACCCAGTGAAACGAGGCAGTGGCGTGGGGCGAGGCAGTTGGCGTGGGGCAGATATGACCCGTTGGCGTAGGGCTCAGTAGCACAAAGCACGCAAGGCACGGCGGCGGCAAGCGGATGATGGCGTCGAGCGACCGAGGTAGCGAGCACGCTTGGGCTGATGATAACAAGAGTGTGGGGCACAGCGGTATGTGCGCGGGTGTGTAGGCTAAGCGTAAGCGGGGCTCTGCGGGTGGTGGGTGCGGCGAGCTGAGCTGGGCTGGGCTGGGCTGGGCGGGGAGGTGCGGTTGTGCAGCCGTGCGGGCAGTCATGGTCTCGTGCGGAGCGAAGTTGCGTGCATTGCGTGCCGGCAGCCGCCGCCAGCAGCAGGCAAGCTACAGCCGCACACCCGATGTCCTCGGGTTGATCTACAGCCGTCCAGCAGCTCACGTGCAGGCAGTTCTCACAAGCTCACAACTGGTGGTTGTTGTGGGGAACGCAGGTAACCCAGGCGGCAGCAGCGCCACGGCAGCCAGCGGCGGGCATGGCCGAGGATTTGCCCCCGCGCGTGAGCAAACCTGCCTCCCCCGCACGCCGCACGGCATGAGCAAGCACATCGATCCCTCCACCCCACCCCCCTTCTCCTCAATCACACTACTAAGCACGATGAGCACGTCCGGCCGCGAGGCCGCCGCCGCGCGCCTCGCCAGGCCAGCAAGCACTACCGACGATACGAACGCGGAGCACACGACCGCGGCGACGACAACGCTCGCCGACCTCCCGCCCGAGCTCCTCGACCACATCCTCGCGCAGGTGCCCCCGCGCGAGCGGCAGCGCGCGGCCCTCGCCCTCGGCCAGGTGCTGCGCGGCCACGCGCCCGCCACGGCGCATGTGTGGGCCCATCTGCCGGTCGGGTCGGCGCGGCAGGTCATGCCGCTGTGGCGCAGGTTGATGGTGGAACAGGGCAAGGCGCGCGGTGGCGGCGCGGCGGTCGTGAGGACGTTTGGCATGGTAAGTGCGCTGTGTGTGGGTGGGGTCGTGTGCGCCCGCGGAGGGGGTGTGGGCGGCGATGAGCGAGAGCACGCTGGCTCCAGCTGCGCGCGGCGATGGC
Source organism: Vanrija sp. TS_01 (assembly GCA_026725045.1). Lineage (NCBI taxonomy): Eukaryota > Fungi > Basidiomycota > Tremellomycetes > Trichosporonales > Trichosporonaceae > Vanrija > Vanrija sp. TS_01. The sequence continues at coordinate 254,868 of JAPKIE010000018.1, read as the reverse complement.
TGTGGGTTGTGAGGGTGCGAGCGCTGGACGGTGCCGAGAGCGCGCTCGCGGCCATCACAGCGACGCCCTGCCCTCGTGACGTCTTGCCTGTGCGCATGGTGCTCGAGCCCGCGTGTGTGCATCAGGCCGAGGTAAGCCCAGCGAAAGCCGTGCTCGTGTGCGAGCGTAAGCCGAGCGCCGAGCACACCGGCATACCACCTTTGGGCATTGACGCCTGACCTGCGCCGCACCCACCTCCGTCCCCTCCCCATGTCTCCGCCGCCCTCACCACTCACACCACAGGAATCGTGGCGCGGCGACGCCGACATCCTCAACAAGTGAGTCACTTGCACCCCCGTGCGCCCCGCCCCGCCCCGCTGACAGCGCCCCCAGCGCGCTCCGATGCCTGCCCTACCTCGACACCCTCCTCGTCAACGTCGGCACAAACTTCGCGCCAGAGCACCTGCAGGAGATGTTCGAGCGGCCCCGCCCCCAGATGCAGCGCATGGAGATGCGCTTCAGGCCGTATGTCGAGCAGGCGTCGTACTACCAGTTTTTGAAGGGTAGGTCGAGTGGCGAGGAGCGTGTGCGCGTGCGCAGCGCAGCGCGGGAAGCGTGGTGCCAAGGCCACACGCGCGCACGCACTCATGGCGACGCGTCGTCGCAATGCAGCCAGCTCACACCTATCCCAGGCTCGTACTTTGACGCCGCCGTCGAAACCCTCTACAAGAACTGGCCCGAGACGCCGTCGTTCACGCACATCTCGCTCGTGCAGGACCTGCCGCCGCGCGTCACCGCCCCGCCGACGCGCGCGCACTCGCCCGCGCCGTCTCTCGCCAACAGCTTTGCCGACCTCAGACTCGTGAGTCGCTTCCCGACCGCGGCGCCGAGTGCTGCTACCAGCGTCGCGCCCAGTGCGGCCGCGAGCGTGGTGCCGAGTGTCGCCGGGAGCGCGGCGGGCAGCGTCCCCCCCAGCATCGCCGCCAGCGTCACCAGCGCCGCCGCCACGCCCGACGGCTCCGACACCGAGTCGGGCAACTCGGGCTCGGAGGAGTCGACCACCCCGCCCACTTCCCTGTCCGAGGCCGACGACTCGCTCGAGTCGAAGGGCTTCACCCGCAAGGGCCCGTTCCCCTACCTCTCGGAGCGCCTCCAGCATCTCAAGCCCAAGACTTTCGCGCAGCCTATTGTGTTCTTTGACATCAAGTGCATGGCGCGGTTCGGCGCAGCTCCGGTCGCCAAGCACCTTACGCACCTGCGCCTGCGCGTGCCCAGTCGCGACCTGGCCCTTGTGCTCGTTTCCCCGCCGCCCAACACCCGCCTGTTCCCGTCGCTGCGCTACCTCGACCTGTCGACCAGCAATGTTCGCCTCGACGCCGTCTTTGTCACCTTGCTGCGCCAGTATGAGCGTCTTGAGCACCTCGTCCTCGACCGCGTCAACCTTTTCGCGTTCTCGGCCAGAGAGCGCGGAAACGACATGTGCAAGGAGCTGGGTCAGGCGTGCGTTGGCGCTGGGCTCGCTCGCGGCAAGGAGCGCGAGCGGCTGATTGCTGCGTGGGACACGGCGCAGCGCACCCGCGTGGCACAGCAGGAGATTGCGCTCCGCCAGGCTGCGGCGCGGCGCGCGTCCGCCGACGAATCCGACGCCGACGAGGACGACGACGCTCGCGAGCAGCGTCGTGCTCTCCGCGAGGCCGAGGCCATGCGCGAGGAGATGCAGCGTCAGATCGCCCTGTCCCGCTCGCGCCGCAACCGTCCGGCTTCGGCGGCGCACTCGACCTTCTCCCTTCGCGACCGCCCGTCGCGCCGTGGTGCTGCTGCCTCGACTGGGCCCGCCGTGTCCGCGGCGGACCTCCCGCCGCAGGACAAGGCGTACTTTGTCCTCCCACCCCTGCCCACCATGAAGACCATCTGCATTGGTGGCGAGGCCCCGCTCATCTCCACGTTCAAGGTGTCGCACTGGGAGGACGAGTTCCACAGTGGCTGGCGCGACGGCCTCGCCAAGCTCCACGGGTGGGCGGTGCACATTGCCGACAAGTATGAGCGTGCCGTCAAGAAGGCAAACGAGTGGAAGGCTTCCGAGGTCAAGACGCCCACCCCAAAGGGCGGCAAGGGCAAGGGCAAGGCGGCGCCGGTGACCAAGGTGCGCCCGCCGACCGACATCCGCCTGTTCCGTTTCGCGCGGCCCGACGAGCCGCTGCCGGACTGGGACCCGCGCGACCCAACGGTCGGCCTCATCGAGGTCGAGGTGTCGGACGCCGCGCCGCGCGCCTACCTCGACGAGTACAAGCAGGCGATTGCCGACGCCGAGCTGTACACGCACTCGCAGGCGGTGCGCCCGCCGTGCGTGCTGTGCACCGTGCCCGGATGCGATGGTCCGTCGCGCCGCGGCGAGGAGCCCGGTGAGCGCGTCGACGGGCGCGGCGGCATGATGGGCAAGCACAAGGACGGGTGTGGGCACGCGATTGGCGACGCGACGTGGGGGTGGGACGGCGTGGCGGCGTAAGGTGTAGGAGTGTAGGCGGGGTGTGATTGTTTGGGATCGAGTTGGTTCTGGTATGCTGATGCTGCTGCGTTTGCTCATACTTGGGATTTGTGTGTTTGTATGATGCAAATGTAGCATAGGAGGGAAGTGGTCGGTTGGGGGGTTGTAGGGGCTGGCGCGTCGAGGTGAAGGAAGACTGTCGCGGCGGCGTGGCCACATTCTCTTGTCTACTCTATCGCGGGTGCCGCTCTTAGGGCGCGGAGCCCACGGCCTGCGCGCTCGCTCCACCTCAAGGCCAAGACAAGACAAGGGACATACACTGGTGAGCTGCAACGCTTCAGACTGCGCCGGCAGAGGACAACTCCTCAACTCCAGTATCCCTGTATCCTACCACCTCTGCCTGACACTGCACGTGAGTGGCACGCGAGCACGGCTAGTTTGGAATCAACCCCCCCGGACCAGCGGGCATTTTGAAACCCCTTTCTTTCGTCGTCACTTGGCCGTTGCAGCTGTGGGCGTTCTTGGCGTTCGGCGCCAGGAACAGAGGTGGGCCACCTGAGGTTGTTGCTGCGAGCAAGTTGGGCCGCCGCTCGCACCCAGCTCCGTCCGTCTCGCTCTGCATCGCAACGGCGACAAGCATGTTGTCGTTGACCACACTACCACACCGCCGTTAGCCGACAGCGCATGCCTGTGACTACTACACACCGCTGTCCAGACCAGGTTGCACCTGCCTTCGCGCGCCGCGTCTCGCCTCCCAAACGAAAAACCAGCAACACACCCGCGCCATGTCTCTCGGCGCCGCCCGCGCCCACACGGCGCTGTACGTCGTGGCGCTGATCGTGGCGGTGGTCGTCATCGCCGCCTCCGGCTCGTTTGTCGGTGTACGCTTTATGCCTGGTACGTGTGGCGACGTGCTGCATCTGACACGCCAGACAGGGATTACTACTGGGCGAGCCGGACCGATCCCGCGCCGCCCATCGTCGCGCTCGTGTGGAGCTTCCTCGCGGCGCTGTACTTTGTCGTCTAGTGCGTCGTCGTTGCCAGCATTCACCCTAACGCCAGCTTCATCGTGCGCCGCGTGCAGTCCCGCAGCTTCTTCGTGTGCATCATCATGGACGTTGTTTTTCTGTCTGTGCTGAGCATCATCGGCATAGGCGTCATGGCGACCATGGCTGTTATCGGCGTTCGCGGCGACTGGCTCGGCGCGGTCGCTGCAGGGAGCACGGGCGGTATCCCTACGTGGGTTGCGATCCAAGGCCGCGAGCTAACTTCAGCGTCGGCATCGTACTCACCGCGGTGGGATGGACCCTGGTCGGCATGGTACGTGCCGCCAAAGGCCAACCTGACGTTCCCCAGCTCCTCATCATCATTGTCTTCGAAGTCGTATACACTCTGAGGCAGTATTGCAGGTCGGCAACGTACTGGCAGCTGAGCTTCCTCGACCTGACCGACGACACGCGCGGCGTGCGCCGCGTGGATATGGAGGGCGAAGAGGTTTTGCCGATGCACGCTGCGCCGCACGCAAGCGGCGTCACGCCGTTCGCGATGCCGCCGCAGGCTGCGACGACGCCGTTCGCGCCGCAGCCCTCCAGCGCGCCGATGCTGTCGTCGCCGTTCAAGCCTGATGAGCTCCCGCCGTACGCGCCGCCGGCGGGCTCGGGCCTGTCGTCGGTGCTTGTATCAAGTCCGCCGGCGGCGCTCGTAAACGCGTCGCCATCGACGAGCACACCGTTATCCGTCGTGGTGCCGAGCTTGCCTCACGCTCAGCCGGGCCAGTCGCCCGCAGGGTATCCCTTCCCCGGACATTCTGGCCAGCAGGCCATGCCCGACTGGAAACGCGAGGCGCTGGAAGCACCCATGTCCGGCATGCCCGACTGGAAGCGGGAAGTACTGCAGAGCGGCAGTCCGAGCCGGCCGGTACCTGCAGCTCCTGCGCGACGCCGGTCGCAGTGAGTGCATCCGTCTCACCTACTCGTGTTCAACTAGACAGGGTCGTGTACATAATCACTGTGACTGTATGGTATAGTAGTTGTGGAGCTGCGTCACAAGCACAGACGTGCAGGCTGTCATGTTTGGGCCGCTTCGCCCGCGCGCTGCCAAGAGGAAGTGACGCTCGCGCCGCCGGCGCCTGAGCCGATGCCGACATGCCAAGGCGGATGCAGTGCCGTTGTTCAACCTCGGAGTGGGGTGTGTGTACCAATCGCTCAACGTCGGGGTCGAGACGATGACATTGCACAGCAAGCGGCTGTAGTAGCATTTCTTCGAATTGTATGAAGGCCGCCTGGTTGCTCAGTTGAGCACTCGGAACTGCGGTCTGCGGGGTCGGTCAATTGGCCGATGCGAAGAAATGGCTACTCCTTTGCGGCCTGGTGAGCTGGGGATCCTACCCCACATTCTCAGCTGGGACGGACGGAGAGGGGCTGGTGCGCACCCGCTCGAGCCACAAGATGCACCGGACGCGAGCGATGATTCCACACGGCCCTGGTCGAGTGTGGCAAAAAGGAGTATGGGGCAGTAGGGTGTAGTACTGTTGCTGGTGGACTTGGAAGCGGCCTGGGACTGGGCGATTAGAAGACCCGCAGGGGCGAGGTTGAGCCTCCGTGCAAGCGATTCCACATCTGCCAAAGATGAGGCGGTTTACGAGCACCCTTGGCTGGCCGCCTAGTGGCGCCAGTGCAGAGTTTGTTTTCCGACCGGTTCGCCACACTCACTGACTCGGGTAAGCAGCTACAGCCAATGTATATATGTCCCCAGTTATACGTCTCAATCAACAGCGCCTATCTACCCCAGTGGATGGCGGTGATGATCTCGAGGACACAAGGTTGTGCACGGGCGAGACAGAGATGCAACACACCGCCAATCTGGCTGGACAGGAGAAGTGGCGAGCTGTGTGTGCGTGGCGAAAGAATCACAGGTGCGGGGCGAGCGCACGACAACAGCGTGGCCCACCACGCAGCCGTTTGCCCTGTCTGTCGCACCCATGTTGAAGCCTGTAACACATTGCTGCGCGAGGCCGCTCAGTAGCAGAGCCTACCTGGTGTCTCTCGCACCACCCGCCGCCGCCGACTATATCTTGCGTCGCTCGCTGCCAAACTTCTGCTTCAACACACACCCCACAAAATGGCCGACAAGCTCCCCCTCCACGCCACCGACACTGTGGACGCGCAGCTCGCCGCCCTCGGCGCCGACCTGGAGCGCCTGCACGGCTCGTACCGCGCGTCGTGGGCCCGGGTGCTGGGCCACATGGGCGCCATTCACGTCGCGCAGCAGCGCCAGGAGCAGGACCTCGGCGCCATGGCGCTGCTCGAGAACCACGCCGCGTGGCATGCCAGCAGCATGCGCGACTCGCAAGAGGCGCACCACACCACCATCAAGCACTTTGTCAACGCCGTCGAGGTCGCCGGCGCCGGGGTCGCCCCCGCCCCCGCCGCGGCCGCAGCCGCGTTCCCCCCCGTCCAGGTCGACGAGGTCGACGAGGCGGCCACCGAGTACACTGTTCCTGCGCCCGCGCTCGTTCTCTCGCCTGTTGCTCCCGTCATCCCTGTCGGGGAGGCGCGCGCGATTTCGCCCGTCATCCACCTCAACACGCTCTCGGTCGCCTCGGTCCTTGGCCACATCGAGGACGCGGGCGCCGACGAGGCCAGCGCGATCACTACCCCCGTCGCGCGCGCCGCCGTCATCCCAGAGGAGGACGAGCCCAAGCACCAGCACGACACTGAGCACGAGTATGACGCGGACAACGACGGCGGAGGCGACGCCGGCGACGCCGACGCCGATGTCGACCACGCCAGCACCGTCGCGCAGGCGCCCCACCCCCGCATGGCCTCGCTCCCCACCGCTTTCCAGGTTCTCTTCAACAATACCCCCGTCGACCGCGTTACCCCCTCGCACTTTTGCTGGGCGTACAGCAACGACCGCTGCCTCGACCTCGTGTGCCCCCGCGGTCTCTTCCACGGCTGCCACACGTGCTACAAGCGCGGCAGGCCCTACGACCACCGCTGGTGCATGGGCACGTGGAAGAACTAGGCGGCATGGATGCTGTCTTGTTCCAGTGCTGCATGCAGTCGTCCATAGTTGACCCGCACTCGTAGTCTCACGACCTTTCACGACGATTCGAAGTTTCGGCCAGTTCAGTTTCCGTATTCCGTTGTCCGTAGCCTCCATTCACGATGAATCACGATGTCCCCCAGTCCATAAACTCCCGTGGTTTCACAGGTCGTCGTCTGTGCTATCTATCACTTGCTAATGAAACGCCGAAGTTTGACCAGTGAGACTGAGCACGGCACAGCCCAAGGACCCCAAAACAACCGGCACAAGCATGCTTTGTGCCATGGCGCCGAAGCACGCGCGGTGGAGGCGGCGCAGAGGCGGTCCTTTGGCGCCCACTCGCCTCTTCGCACCTCCAGCTTTATCAGCCGGCGCGTTACTCAACCGCCCACCCACCCACTCACCCACAACCATGAGTGCGTCATCCCCCCGCATACCTACCACCGACGTGGACGACAACAACGTCGCCGACGACGACCACGACGCCGCGCCCGACCTCGTGGCGTTGGCGCTCGACCTGGCGGCCGCGCGCGCGCGGCAGCAGGCGGCCGTCGACGCCATCCTCGCGTCGCAGCACAACCAGGAGGCGACCCTCTTCGCCATCCTCCGCCTCGAGCGGGCAAAGGAGGCGCGATATGCTGCCCTCCGCCGGCTGCAGGACGAGCACCACGTCCAGCTGCGCGAGGCTATCGGCCGGATTGAGGGGGCGTACGGCGGGGGCGGTGACGCTGAGGGCGGGGCGTCGTCTCGACCCCCTGGCGCGTTGCACCGCCTGTCTCTTTCCCATTCAGCGAGTACCCCGGTATCACCCCCGTGGGATGCTGGAAGCCTCCTTGGTCTGTCCGACGAGTACGCTGCGCTGGAGATCTTGCAGAGCAGCTCGGGCAGCTCGACGGAGGTCCGGTACGTGGGCCGAGCTACGCCGACACTCAGCCGCCCTCTGGAGACGGGCGAACCAACGCAGCTTCCCGCGACTACCGACACCTCTCCAGCCAACGCCGACCAGCCATCAGCCGGAACACCGCACGCCCACACCCCCAAGCCGGCGGCTACCATGTTCTCCCCGACTGTGCACTCCCCCTCTCTGGCAGCCACCTTTGGACTCTACGACACCGACAGCGCCAGCGAAGCCGGGTACACGACGGCCACCGAGAGCGGGTACCCTGCCGTATCAACAGCTATCATGCACCGACCCGCGCCCGCGCCCGCCCCTATACCGTACTGCTGCGACTGGAACTGGTACGACGTGTGCCACCGCGGCGCCTTCTGCCCCCGTGGCGCGCGGCACGCGTGCTGGAACTGCCACCCCGCCGGCGAGCCGTCCTTCCACCGGGCACGGGACTGCCACAAGAGGCTTCGACCGGGGCTGTTTCGGTGGGTCGAGTGAGGTGTTGGGTAGTGGTGAGGTGCTTTGGCCCGGGGCGCCAACCTCCAGCACAGATGACACATACTGCTAGCACCAGGGGAAGGGATGCATGATAACGGTTCCAGACTGCTACATGCCACTTTTTGGAGCGCGGAGTCCCCCCTACGCACGTTGGAGTACCGGGCCGAGCGAGCGATACGCCGTCTGTGGGGGAGGCGCGTGGCCGCCAGTACCAAAGCCCGACCGGACGGGGCGCCACGACCCAAGCGGCGGCGGCGGCGAGCCCATGCTGATGCTGATCGAGCTGAAGGACTCGGCGTGTACGCGCGGCTGGAGCGGGAGAGGTGAAGATATGACGCGCTGCGCGAGCGGCGTGCCGGCGCGGAAGGGGTCGGCGACGTCGTCGAGCGACGGGGAAGTGAGCGTGGCCTTTTCGGTCTGTGTTGCGCGCGGGCGGCGGCGATGGAGTAGAAACAGTCCAGTGAGAAGGGCGCCGAGGGCGAGGACGACGGCAGCCACGACTCCCCCTACGATCGCGGCCGTGTTCAGCTTGGCGTGGTGGGCAGGGTTGGTCGCGCTAGCCTGCGCGCTGGCGCTGGCCGGGGTGGTGCTAGACGCCGAGGTGGAGGAGCTAGGAGGGAGGCTGGCCTCGGGGATCGTCCCGGACACGGTGCCAGACGGGGGGTTCGACACATCCAGGATGGTCGCAATCGCGGCCGACGTGACGGCCGCCTCGGGGGCGCTCGAGGCGGCCGGAGACCACGCCTTGTCGGTCCACACAGTCGTCGACGTCGTATCAGTTGACTCGGTAGGGCTGGGGTCAGCGGTCCACAAGCGCAACGCACCGAGGGTGCCGGGGATCCAAGCCGTTTTGGAGGTGGGTAGCGCGACCGAGGGGCATGGCGGCGACCGTGGCCAGGACGATGACGAGGCCGAGGGGGAGGAACATGATGAGCGAGGCAGTTAACGAGCGTGGGTGGGTCGGGCTGGGGCGTGGATGAACGAGCGAGTGGGTGAGGGGGCGGTGCAGAGTCCACACCCTCTTCAGAGAAGAGGGATGGGTGTTACTGCGCTGTGATTGAAGCCTGCGTGCGTGAGAGAGCGATTGTGAGTGTGGAGACGCTGCTGCCTGGTGGCGATCGCCTGTGACGACTTGAGGCGGCGACGCGCTGCGGCGATCTGTGCGTGTCCGATGGGATGAGGAGAGATGGGAGCAGCGCGTCGCTAGCAAGCTTCTTTGTGCATGTAGTGCGTGTCGTACATCTGGCGTTAGCATGCGCACAAGACTGAGGGTCCAGGCGACGTGCTGGCACCGCTGCTAGCATGGTGAGCTATCGCCAGGCGCGCAGGCGCATTAGCCACTAGGGCCAATTTTCCGCACATCCGCCACCCTGGACCACCACAGCGCAATGAAATGCAGCATGTCTCTCCTCTACAGTGTCTACGTGTGTACTCTACACAAGCGTAGTGGCCAGGCTGGTGGCCATGCTCGACGCGCTTGCCGAGCGCTCCATCAGGGCCCGGGGCGCGCGGAGCGGCGACGGGGGCGACAGCTCGCGCTCGTCGTCGCGCGTGGCGGGCGGCGCACCCTCGGTGGGGTTACGCACCACGAGGGACGGGTAAGCCGGGTACCCCAACTCCTCGCTGGGGCGGAGCATCCGCTTGTGCGCCGGCGGCGGGTACCGGATGCTCTGGGGCGGCGCCGGCGGCGTGGGTGGCGGCACTGGGGCAATGGGGGTGCCACCTTGCCCGCGCTTGGGGCTTGCTGTCGGCGCCGGCGCCGGCTCTGGTGGATAGTCGACACCAGTGCTGGAGGACACGGTCGACAGCGTGTCTGCCCTGCGCTCCGATTCCCCCGACGCGCCGGCTCGCGTGGTGAGGAAGCTCACCCGCCTGTCGAGGAACGGCTCGACCCGCTCCTCGGGGCTGGTGCGGAGGCTCTCGATGGAGAAGGCCTCGTGGGCTTCGGGCTGTGGCGGGCGGCGGTGGGAGCGGAGGAGAAGGAAGGCGACGGCGGCGAGGGCGAGGAGGAGGAGGGTGCCGAGCGTGCCGCCGAGAATAGCGGCAGTTGTGTTATGGGGATGGAGGCGGGGCACGGCGGCGGCGGTTGCGGTCGTCGCGGTGACGGTCGGTACCGTTGGGGCGCTCGCAGTGACAGTAACCAGCTCGGTCACCGGCGCGGGGTAGTCATTCGCGCCGCCCGTGACCGTTTCGGCTGGGGCCGGCGCCGCAGGGAGGCTCACGACCACCGTCTTCCCGGGAAAGAAGGTCACGTCGGCCGGCCCGGCATACAGCGTGCCGCCTGGCCCGACGAGAGTGAAGGTCGCGTTGGCGACGGTGCGGACACGGCCATGGCTGGGGTGTTGGCGCGGCCTGGGGGTGTCGGCTGGCTTGACTCACCTGGGGGCTTGGGCGGCGGCTGGAGCAGGGAAGGAGGCGAGCAAGGTGATGATGGCGAGGGTGTGAAGAACGGCAGCGAGGCACTCTGACCCGCTTGAGGGCCGCATCGGGGCAATACCGCTGAGCTGGAGATGAGCAACGGTCTGCTGTGACGGGCGAGTTGAGCGATTCGGGAGCGTGTAGCAGACGTCGTGCTTGCTCTTTAGCCTTTGCCGCGTCGATCCTGCATTTTAATACCACCCGCTGAAGATCTCGGGGTGTAGCAATAATGCACTGCTCTGCTCTTCTGGACCGCGCTCACGCTCACCAGGGCGTGATCAGCACCGCTCCCCTGCCCCACTGACTGTATCCCACCGGCTGGACACCCTCCATCCTCGGAATAGCCGCCTGCGAGCCCCGCGCCGTAGACCCGCACATGTACAATGTCTGCATGCTCCTGCTACTACGCCCGCGAGTAGCTGCTGCGCGACGACGCGAGCGAGTTGTTGGTCGCCGCCGCCCAGTCGGTCCACTCCTTGAACTCGAGGCCGGACACGGCGCGCTGTGGCGTGGGCGCGGTATCGCTCGGCCGGCTGACACTGGCGCTGGCACTCATGCTCATGCTGCTCCCGCCAGTGCCTGCGCGGTGGGCGCGCGGGCCGACAAGCCGCGCGAGCGACCCGGTTGCCGTCGGCGCCGTGAATGTGCTGGCGCGCGAGTACGTCGGGCGGCTACCGCTCTCGGCGGACGTGCTGGAGCGGTCGGCAGCGTGCCCGTCCGACCCGGACGCGCCGCCCTGCGTCACGTCGTCGAGGCTGTCGTTGTTGAGCGGCGAGATGACGCTCACGCGCATGATGGACGGCGACGCGGGCCGTACCTTCTCGCCTGGGCTGCGCGGCCGGGTCGGCGTGCGCGGCGACGGCGTCGTCACGTACTCGTATGCGCGGACCGGGGTGGCCGGCCGGCTGATCTGCAGAGGGAGCGGGGGCGAGATGGCACCGAGTCTCGTCGGCGGCTTGGCGTGCGACGCAAAGTCATCGTTGGACAGGTTGGACGCGGTCGTGATCTCGTCAAACTTGAAGCTCCGGCGCCGCAGGTGTGCAGAAGGGTACGGATGGGTGCTGGCCTCCCCGCCTGAGTCGGCCAGGCTCCGCTTCCTCCTGCAATAGATGAGGACTCCGAACATGACGACGAAGACGACGACGCCGCCGACAATCGCGCCCCCGACGATGGGGCCGAGGGGCACCGACTTTGCGCCGTTGGGCGACGCGGGCTGGGGTGCGCTTGTCGTTGTCGTCGTCGTGCTGCTTTGAGCTCTGCTGTCCGTGTGTACCGCGGACCCTGGAGCAGAGGTCGGTGTGGAGTCGCCCCCCGTCACCCCTCCACTCCCCGACCCCGCGGGCGCCGTGGCTGTCGGCACGGCGCCCGTCGCGCTCCCCGTCAGCGTCATGGTGCTCGGGTCGTGCAGGTGGAACCGGGCACAGGTGAGCGGGTCGGCCGGCGGGCGGACCGTGAAGGCGTTTGTGGACGCCGAGGCGCCGGACCCGTCGACGATTTTGAGCACCAGCTCGGCGCCGGCCACAATGTCAATGTACCATGCGAGGCCTTTTTCCGGCGCCGTCCACTTGTCGACGGCCAGCTCGATGGGCGTGCCGGAGGTTGCAGACGCCGAGAGGACGTAGCTGCGTGTCAGCGAGGTCACGGCGCGCGGGCCAACGAACACAGTGTACGGCGCCACGCCGCCCGACCAGGTCATCGCTACGGGGAAGCAAGCCATGGGGTTGGGCGGGTCGTTAATGTACAGGTCTTGTGCTGCTGCGGCCGCCGGGGCCAGCAGCGAGGCGAGTGCGAGCAGGCGCGGGAGACGGGGGAGTCGGAGGATCATGGGCGGCGCGGCATGGGGGAGGTGAGAGGGAGAGAGCGAAATGAGTGTGTGTTGCGTTGTTGGTTGGTCGGGTCCGCGGTGCGGTCTGGTTCGGTGCGAGGTGCCGCGGCGGCGCTGCGCTGGCGTGGAGGAGGAGAGAGTTGAAAGTCACAGAAGGGGGGGAGGGTCAGGCAAGAGCGAGTAAAATGCGGGTGAGCGGGGTGTAGGGGGTGAGACATGGCCCCCGTCGCTCGTCGCTGAAGCTCATCGCCGGCTGCCCGGTTACGGCCCGGCCTGTGCGTGTCTGTGCGCGCGGGCGTAAGGGGGCCATTTACGGGGCGTCAGTGTCAGCCTGGCAGATTGATCACGGCGGGCTGTCGGGTTGGCTGGCTGCCAGGCTGGGTAGTCTGTATCGCGCAGCATGGCCGTGATAGTGTAAGCGCGGTGCGTTGTCGTTGTCTGCGTGCAAAGGTGTGGCGGAACGAGACAGCAGTGTGGCACCATTTTGGCCTTTTCGCCACAATGGGATGATTACATATGCTGGCATGCTGGTGCACCCCCACACACGCAACGCACATGCTACACCCATGTACATTGTTCATGCGTACATACTCATTGTCAGGGGGCTAAGCCTAGGCCGAAACAGTGACAGGACACCGACCAGGGCGCGTGCCGACGCCCCGATACACATACACACACCTTCACCCCTCACGTCCACACCCTATACGAGCTTGCGGTAGTTTGAACCTTGAATGTGTAAGCTTGCTACCTTGCGACGCCAATACCAAGCATACTGGTAGAGTTGAACGCCGACCCACCCGGAGTCGCACGGCCGGACGCAGAGCGGAGCGAGCCGCCGCCCACGCCGTCAGGGTTGGAGTAGAAGCTGTCGAGGGAGAGACGGGGGCCGTCGAGGGACGCGCGCGGCTCCGAGGCACGGCTCGGTCCGCGCTCGCTGCCCGTCGTGCCGTCCTCGTATGTCAGCTGGGACATGTAGCTGTTTGTCTCGGCGCGCGAGCCAGTGCGGAGGGGAAGCGGGGCCGAGATGCTCGTCTCGCGGATGGACGGGCGGATGGGCGGCAGCTCCTCCACCCCGGAGAAGAAGGACGAGCCGTTAGACAGCCGCGACCCGCGGTTCGCCTTGGTCATTGGGGGAGACGTTTCCCCGGGGTCGTGAAGCATCGCTGCCGGGTGGCTGGGGCGGCGGTGCCGGTAGTGAAAGACAGCAACAGCAACGAGGATGACGAGGAGGATGAATGCGCCGAGCACGCCGCCGATGATCTGGTTGACCGTGGTCTGCGACAGGCCGTGGGGCTTGGCCTCGGTGCTGGTGGTCGAGTTCGGGTGGCTCTGAGTGAGGCTGCTGGTGGGGAAGGTGGAGGGCGGCTGGGACGTGAAAGTGGAGGCAGTGACGCTGGACGACGACACGGTCGCGTTGACGAGGTGGAAGACGCCAGAGGAGACGGCGACGCCGAGAAAATCGGTCAGGCGGACCTGGAGCGCAGCGCCCACAGTGACAACTGTCCAGCTGTACGTGCTGGCGTTGATGCTCAAAGCCACGTCGAACGTATCGATCAGCGCGAGGTCGGTCGCGTCGGCAAAGGCGAGGACGGCGCTGTCCGTCAGCGGTGCACCTGTGGGCGTCCTGTCGAACAAACTCACACAGTGTACGGGGGAACCCCGCCTGACCAGTTGATCGTGAGCGCCGCGCCAGAAGTCGCGTTGGCTATGGGCGAGAGGACGAGGTCCTGGGCGATGACTGCAATGACGCGCAGGCCCACGAGGGCGGCGACAGCGAGGGCGATCATGCTGGTAGTGGGGTGGGGTGGTACTTGCCAGCCGGGGCAAGTGTGGGCCGGCCAAGTGTCGTCGCCGGGACGAGAGGAGAGTTTGAAATGCAAAGTGGAAGCCAAAGAGGGATGTGAGGCGTCGAGGGGATGGGGTGTGAGTTACGGCCGACGGCCGATGGAGTTGGGCGCGACCGGCGCGAGCTGCTGCTGCTGCCGCGAGTGGGTGAGAGCGAATCGACGTCTGCATACACTGTGGTGATTGTTTGCATCATGTGTGTTCCCCGACGTCGCACCCGTGCGCCGATGACTGCGAGTGATGTGTGTCGGTGCGGAGCGAGCGCACGCTGCGCGCACCGTGCACCGTGCACCGAGCAGCTGCACCGTGCGACGGCCAACTGGCTGGTGCGGGTCGGGTGCCACCTTCGCCATGCCGCACAGACTTGAAGGCAGGGTTAGGCTGCAAATAGGTGCGTCACATTTTTGAGCGCCTATTAAGCCGACACGAGGAGGCACGCTAATACCGCACTGGCCGCTCAGCCTTGCACGTCGTCCATCGTCCATGCATGGACCGAGGCTCGACAGCGAACTCGTACAATTCACCGCCCGCTCACCCGACCTCAGCATGCACTCTTCCATAGATGCACCCATGCACGCTCATACCTGCTCGCTGTTTGCACCCACCCACTGCTGCGGCGGCTGACACTCGCGACGACTTTGTTTTCCCTTGGCTCGTTTCTATTTGTGTTTTTGTCAGACGGGTCTGAAATTCAGGCACAAACACAGGGCGCCCGCAAATCGAGGCGTCCAAGACACAGGGCAGCGCGCGCGTCCTGTCCTCCGTCCTGCTACAACTGGATCCACATCGACATCAACCTCCCTCTCTCCTCCATCGCACCTCCTCCTCCTCTCTCCGTCCGACTCTCCGACTCTCCTCACCGCAGAGGAACCACAGCCATGCTGCTCACCACACTCGTTTCCCTCCTTTCGCTCTCCTCCCTCGTCGCCGCCTCGCCCGTGGCCCCCGCCGCTGCCCCCGAGAGGCGCGGCTTCTCCTTCAGCGCCCCCCACTACAGCCTGTACATCAATGGTGTGTGCTGGATGTACAAGTCGGACTCAAACACCTCCCGCTGACACACACCCCAGACCTGATCTCGTACGACAGCTGGCCGCTCGCCGACAAGATCAAGCCGTACAACCGCGTCCTACTCGCCTTCTGGGAGTCGAAGGGCGCTCAGGCCGTGTGTAACCCCCTGCTCAAACCCGACGCCGTGCCGCTGACACCGCATTCAGGCTCCCGCCTCGTGGGAGGGCTTCACCGATGCCCAGCGCCAGGCCATCGTTTCAAACTACCACGACAATGGCATTGCCATCATGGTCTCGGCCTTCAGCGACGATGGTGTGTTGGGTGTGCTTGGATCAGCCGCTGACCCAAGACCACATCATCAGCAACAAGGCCGACCCCGTCGCGACTGCTCAGGCCATCGGCGCCTGGGTCAAGAAGTACAACGTCGACGGTGTCGACATTGACTACGAGGGTGGGTGCTGGCGCCGCGGAGCGATTGTTGACGGCCAGACTTTGCTCCTCTGCAAAACGACCGGGCCAACGCCCTCACCTGGCTCACGTCGTTCCACAATGAGCTCGCCAACCAGCTCCCGCTGAGCCAGTATGCCATCTCGTCGACGCCCAGTGCCTGGATGTACGGCTCGGCGTTTGGTGGTGTCGACTCGGTCTACTGCAAGCTCCAGGGCGCTGTCGGCTCCAAGATCTCGTGGTACAACTTCCAGCTCTACAACGGCCAGCCCGGTGCTTGGAACACTTGCGAGGTAGGTTTTGAGAGCTGAAGAATAGCTCTGCATACTCACGCAACCAGAACACGTACTGGAACTCGGCCAACCCCGCCTTCCTCTCCGTCAACCAGATCTCGCAGGCCTGCGGTATCCCCCTCAGCCAGATCACCATCGGCAAGCTCTGGAGCCACTCCGACTCGGCCACCGCTGGCTCTGAGGACGAGCTCCCCGCCCCCGCTGACTTTGCCACCTGCCTCAACCAGTTCAAGGCCCAGAACAACTACCCCCTCACCGGTATCATGGTGTGGGCTGCTCACCTCAACGAATGGGTGAGTGACTCACGACGTTCGTCGCTGACGCCAAGTCCGGTGCCATCAACTACCTCTCAGACACCCTTGCTGCCCTTAGCTCTGGTACGAGCAGCGCTGCACCCTCTTCCTCCTCCTCTGCGGTTCCCTCCTCCTCTAACTCCTCCTCCACAGCCCCTGTCGCCAACTCCTCTAGCTCCTCCTCTGCCTCGGGCTCTGCCTCTGCCTCGGGCTCTGCCTCTGCCCCTGGTCCATCCCAGTCGGGTGCTGCCGATGCTGCCTCTGGCAGTGCTTCCGTCTCGGGCACCAAGTCTGCTGGCGCTTCTGGCTCCAACGCCAGTGCCGCCGCTGCCTCTGCCAAGCCGTCTGGTGCTTCCTCCGTTGTTGCCGCTAGCGGTCTCACCCTTGTCATTGCGACTGTTGCCTCTATCTTCCTCCTCTAAGCATAGCACTTTCATACACCTTCATCAATGCTACAAGCATGTCACTTGTATCGTGCAGGACGCAGAGGAGCAGAGGGTGACGAAATTTGGTTCCGCGCCGGGCCTCCACTTTGACCAACTTTGAGCGTCACAAAAGGACGACAACATCACAGTCAGTCGTCTTGTTGCTCGTTGCATCTCGCCCATGGCCATACGACAATGTCAGCCCTAGCCACCCCGCAACGGCAGGGCACATCCTCAAAGCAAGACGTCAAGCCCTCCACCCCACTCCCAGCAGCCAAGCCGGCCGCCAAGCCGGCACCCCCGCCGCCCGTGATCCCAACAGCATGGCTCGCGCCAGACGAGCAGCGCCGGCTCATCGTCTGGGTCTTCGGCCTGGTCGAGGTGGGTGTGGTGTATCATTGCAGCTCTAACCCGCCAGGTGATGAAGGTCTGGGACGTCGTCGCGCCGCACATCACGGGTGACCTCCCTACCGCGCTGTCGAGCGCGACGCGCCTCCGCGGCCCGTGGTCCGCCGCCGTGTGGTTTGGCGTTGAGATGCTCGCCATCGCCGCCGTGTCGCTCCTGCGGATACCGGGACTCTCGCCCTCTCCGAGCAAGTTTGCGCTCATTGCGCCACTGCTCGTTCTGTGGAATGTCGCGTGCTGGTTCCTCGCGGATGTGAGTTGACAACTCACCGCCGACTGATCGACAACTCACTCCACAGCCCATCGCATTTGTGCCCAAGGTTTCAATGTTTGGTGAGTTGCACCTGTTGCATGCACCGTAGCTCACACTCAGGCCCCGTCCATCTCGGCGAAGAGGGCTTCTTCTGGGGCTGGATCTACTTCCTCCGTCACGTCCTCTCGCGCCTGGTCTTTGGAGAGCCCGAAAACATCTCGGGCACATATAGCATCCGACTACTCCCCTACAGGTAAGCTGCGAGTCCCAATTACAGCTGACAGGCAGCACCGCAACCCTCAACCCCCTCTCACTAACCTACTGCCTCCCCCCTGGCGGCAACGAGCCCGTTTTCATCCCCGTTGTCTTCAACAACTCGGCACCAGACCAGGTCTCGTACTACCTTCGTGATCTCGAGACCGGTGCCTCCGAGCTGCAGAATGTCCCGGCGTCGCAGATGAAGCAGCCTGTCGGCTGGAGCCTCACGCTCAACGACCAGGACGGCGACGACGACCTCGACGACACACAGCCCATCAATGAGCTCGTCAAGCGCAATCAGTTGCTCGACGTCGCCCGTCTTCACTCTGTCCGTCCGGCCGAGTCTTTGTCCATCATCCCCCCTGATCTTTCTGCCTCCGAGTCGCTGCTCTACCTCACCGTGAGCAAGCCCTCGGTCGTTCAGCTTCACGCTGTCAGCGACAAGCGTGGCGACAGATTCAACATCGCTCCGCACCGCGAAGCCCTCGTCATCGAGTGCCCAGCTGGCGGAGACTTTGTCAACGAGGACAGCAAGGGCAAGCTTATCCGCCACCCTAGCCAGACGGCTACTCCCCTGGCTCGCTGCATTGGCTCCGAGGATGTGGTCAAGTTCGAGGCTCGTGGCGTCGCCCCTCTCAAGGTTGCTTGGAGGAAACTCATCGGCAAGACGGTCATCGAGCAGGGTGTCATCGAGGGCATCGAGGATGAGGTTGTCACAGCGGACGCCGAGCAAGGCCACTTCCGCCGCGACCGCGCGTCCAAGACACACATTGTGCCGCTTCGCGTGTCGCACCAGCTGGCAGGCGACTACACGGTTGTTCTCACCGGTGTGGTGGATGCCCTCGGTAACACCTACACGCCCTCAGCAGACTCATCGACCTACCGTTTCACCGTCATGGGCGAGCGAAGCATCTCATTCTTGTGCAACGGGCCTCGCGAGCTGCTCGTCAATGGCACCGTTGATGTTCCCTTCGCCATCAAGGGCAGCGAGGCTGAGCCACTTGACATCAGATACTCGTTTAAGTCGAGTGCCACGGGCAAGACGACCGAGCGTACAGTCAAGCTTGATGACACCCTGGCCATCAGAGCGAGTGAGCCTGGCCAGTACAAGCTGCTTGACGTCAGCGGCCGCTGTGCCGGCACCGTCCTCGAGCCGTCGACTTGCGAAGTCCGTGAGGTGCCTCCTCCTTCAGCGGAGATGAGTGTGACGACACTCCATGAGTGGTGAGTAGCTGAGTGTGAGTTTTGCTCACCCACAGCGCCATGGACGTCGGTATCAACGTTGCGTTCGAGTTCACCGGCTCGCCACCCTTCCACGTCCGTTACAACGAGCAGCGCAAGGGCGGCAAGCTTGAGATCCGCACACAGAGATTCGATACGCCTGTTGGACAGATTGAGCTGCGCCCGGAGCGTGAGGGCACGTACATCTACGTGAGTTAGGCCACCCCTCCTCGTACTAACTCTCCAGAACTTCAACTTCCTGAGCGACGCTCGCTACAAGGACCTCCCGCTGAACAGAGATCCTATCGAGCAAGTTGTCCACCCGCCGGCCAGCGTCGACATTGTTGGCGCCACGCGTTACCAGCTGTTCGCCTGCTCCCCCGACGAGTTCGACATCAACCTCGGCATCATGGGCAACGATCCGTTGCACATCACGTACCGCAAGTCGTGGGGTACGCAGTCGCAGAACGTTACGGTCCCCGTCAAGTCTGGCAAGTTCCGTCTCACGGTGCCCGTCCCTGAAGACCTTGCTGCGAAGTCTGGCAACTCAGGCAAGCTCGCCGTCGCACTCATCTCGGTTGAGGACGCCAACGGCTGTGTCAAGCGACTGCCGACCAGACTTGTGGAGGTCGACATCGACCGCCATCGTCCGACTGTCCAATTCGCCAAGCAGGACCACGTCGTCATCAAGGAGGGTGACAGGAAGGGTGTTGATGTCCCGCTCCGTCTGACTGGCCGTGGCCCGTGGGACATTGTCTACAGCCTTAACGGCAAGGAGCAGCCTCCGATCAGAACGACGTCACCCAACAGCCCCCTCAACTTCAAGCAGAAGGGCAAGTACCAGCTTGTCAGAGTGCGCGACGCCAACTGCCCTGGTGATGCCGACAATGGTATCTTCTCGGTCGACTTCAAGCCCCGTCCAAGCGCTTCGCTCATCGAGTCGGCCGCCGTCCGCAAGGACGGATCGGTGTACCGTCATAAGGGCTTGTGTGCTGGCGAGGATGACGCTGTCGGAGTGCACTTTGTCGGCCTGTCGCCCTTCGAGGTCAAGTACAAGTACAGTGTCGGCTCCAAGGCTTCAGAGCATGCTCTCAAGAGCGCACAGGAGATTGGCGTTCTTCACCTCGACAGCAACCCAGGCCGCCACAGATACCACTTCACGTCTGTCCGCGACGATGTTTACGAGAACACGCCTGTGGACTTTACGCTCGAGCATGACGTCCATGCGCGCCCGTCTGCCACGTTTGTCAAGCAGAACACATTGACGTTGTGCCGCGACGCGGCACTGGTCACCGACGCCAAGGTCCGCCTCACTGGCGAGGCACCGTTCACTCTCCAGCTGGGTGTGCGCAAGCCTGCATCGGCAGAAGTTGTGCCACATGTGGTCCGCGTCCCGACCCGCGATTGGAAGCTTGAGATTCCGAAGGAGACGGTCGCAGAGGTCGGAAGATACGAGATCACCATTCTCGGCATTGCGGACGCCGCTGGCTGCGAGTTTGTGATCGAGGACAGCGATGTTCACGCCACGACGCTGGATGTGGTCGAGACTGCCCGTGTGGTCTCTATCGACCACAAGACCGACCTCTGTGTCGGTGACACGCTCGACTTCTTGCTGCAGGGCAAGGCCCCGTGGATTGTTGAGTACGAATGGCAGGGCCGCCTCAACTCGGTCACGTCAAGCGCGGCGAGGTTCTCGCGCTCGGCGGATTCGGAGGGCGTCTTTGCCATTAGATCGGTCGCGCTCAAGGACAGGAACGGCAATCCTCAGGTAGGTTTGGGTATCATAGCTTAGCTAACCCCTCAGTGCAAGCGCCAGGTCAACGGCCTTGAGCGCCGCGTGCATGCGCTCCCGTCGGTCCGCGTGCAGAATGGTATCGACAACCTGCGCGAGGGTGACCAGCCGGCCGTGTTCACCATCACGTTCACTGGCACGCCGCCCTTCACATTCACGTACACGCGCAGCGAGACGGTCAACGGCCGCCCAC
This sequence comes from Vanrija sp. TS_01, assembly GCA_026725045.1. Lineage (NCBI taxonomy): Eukaryota > Fungi > Basidiomycota > Tremellomycetes > Trichosporonales > Trichosporonaceae > Vanrija > Vanrija sp. TS_01. The sequence goes on along the minus strand of JAPKIE010000018.1, from coordinate 234,294 downwards.
GCATCGTCGAGACGCAGACGATTAGCGACATTTTCACCAACACCTACTCCATCTCGTCGAGCTCGCCCGGCGACTACTCGGTCACGAGTGTGCAGGACATGTTCTGCCGCTACCCCCCGCTCTCCCGCTCGCGGGCGGAAGTCTAATCAATCCCACAATGCATAGCAAGAGATGTATCTGATGACAGTTATGCGGGTGCGGTCGGGGTGGTCTAGGCGCGGGCTGGAGCGACCAGTGGCGCGAAGACGTTTGCGTTGAGGCAGAGGAGGGAGGCGAACTCGGTCTGGGGGAGTTAGGGGGAGGCAGCACAACTGGACATACGGTGCGAACTGACGGCACTTCGGCCTCGACCTCTGCAAAGACGTCTCGTACGAGGCCTTGGATGCGCAGTGACGAAGCTGGGGTGTCAGATGGTCGCTTCGACGAGAGTAGCGAGATCAGACTCACTGACGGCGTCTTCGCCCTCGAAGCTGAAGTCTCGCTCGCGGATCTGCACCCACAGGCGTGAGAGCACGTCGAGGATCTGTCCTCGCCAGCGGGCGACGCGGCCCGTACCGCGCAGTGTGCACAGCAGCGCCACCAGCGCATGCGTGTTGGCCTCGAAGTGGGCGAGTTGCCCCGCAGACGGCGAGTACTGCAGCGGCTCGAGGAGCGCAGGGATAATGCTCTGGGCGGTCAGCGTTAGTTCACCGCGCCAAGCACCCACCTTGAGCCAGCGTGCGATGCCGACGCCAAGCACGCCGCACAGCGTCTCGAGCGTGTGCGCGATGTTGATGAGCACTGCGCGCCCCTCGGCCCCGCTCGGCGCGTACGCCCAGCCCGAGACGAGCGCCTTGTCGACGATATCGGCGTACGCGTCGGCCTTTTTCTTCCCGTCGAGATGCGACACAAGGTCCAGCGTGACGGGCAGCACGTGCGGCAGCGGCTCGGAGTGCAGGCTGAGCGAATGCACGAGGCTCTTGACGAGGAGCGCGTCGAGCCCGCGGCGGCGCAGCTCGTCCGCCGGCAGCGCATGCACCCACCCTGAGAGCACCCACGCGCCGCGGTCGCGCCACGCCGGCTCCCAGTCGTCCATGAGTACCAAAGTGGGCGGGAGCACGAGCCCGAGGCGGCGGTCGAGCGTGGGCGCGGGCAGCGTCGCCGCGCACCACCGCAGCGCGTTGTGGCACCCCCATCCCTGTGCCGACTTGAACGCCTGCGCCTCATGCAGGTCGCCCATGGCGCCGTCGCCGCCGCTCGGGCGGGCGCGCGCACGCGTATCCGAGAGATGTGGGTGCGGCGAGAAGAGCGGGCGGAGCGTGGTGCTGAGGATGTGCTGCGATATCTCGGGCCGGTCCGTCGTCGTCCCGACGATCGCGTCCACGAGGGCCACGAGCGCAGGCGACGTCCAGCTGTCGACGCCGTGCAGGCGCACCACGTCGCCGAGGATGCCCGCCTGGTCGGCGAGCGAGACCTCCGGCCAGAGGGGATGCTCTGTCCCCGCGTGGATGTGGCGCAGGAGGGTCTCGGCGTGGGCCTTGTACTCGTCCGCTAGCTCCGCTGCTCGTTAGCCAGTGCGATCTGCAAGATGACTCACGCTGCTCGGCGTGCAGGTATGACGGGAGCAGGTCGTCGGGCAGCGCAAGGCGCGCCGAAAGCGCCTTGAGCGTCGCGGCCAGCTCGGCGGCGCTGCCGGCCCGCACGGGCTCGACGAGGAGCGTCGACGTCGAGCCGGCCGCCGTGCCGTCCGTCACGTCCTCGATCATCGGCTCGTCCTGCCTAGCCTGCCGCGGTGGCGACGGCTCGTCCGGCACCTCTTCGATGATTGCCATTGTGTTGCGTAGAGTGCGATGCACTGAAGACGGCAGAAAGCCGCTCTTGACGTCGTCAACACCGATGAGCGACTTACCTTCCCACGGTCGACCCGCCCTCCGCCCTGCCCTCACGGCCAGACGTGTCCACTGCCGCCGCTGCGCTCGTCACAACCGGCGACAGCAACGTCAACAGCGTCACAACATCCCCCACGCAGCACCATGTCCGCCCGCCCGACGCCCCGGCGGCCGTCGTCGTCGTCCGTCGCCTCGGCCGGGCCATCGCGACAGGGCCTCGGCCGCGGATTCCCCCACCCGTACCCGTACCCCGGGAGCTCGGCGTCGTCGATCGCGCCGCCGCGGCTCGGCGCGCGCCGCACGTCGGGCCTCTCGACAGTCAAGGACGCCGACTCGGAGTCGAGCGCGAGCATCCCGCGCCGGTTCCGCGCAGCGGCCGCTGCCGGATCAAACGACGACGCTAACTGGGCCGGCATCGAGCCCGACGACGTGTTCCGCCGCCTGCCGGTCGTCGAGGTCCGCCGCGTCGAGGGCAAGATGCGCGCCGATGCGCTCAACAAGCAGTCCGAGTTGCGGTCGATGGTTGGGTGAGTGGGGTGTGCGGGTGCCGGGGTGGGGTAGGGCTCACATTGCAGAACTCGCTATCGCGATCTTTTGACCTCGGCGTCGCAGATGACGGCCCTCCACTCGTCCTCGCTCCGCTTGAGCTTCAGCCTCAAGACGGTCGCCGCGGCTTGCGCCAACCCCACCGAACTGCCAGCGCCTGACGGAGCGGGCGCGGAAAAGGACGAGGCCGACGACGACGACGTCGGGAGCATGCTCCCCGTCGCAGCACATCTCAAGCTGCTGCTCGATGCTCCAGAGAGTGGGTGTCTGCAGTTGGGAGCTCACTAACCCACCAGCACTCTACTCCTACCTCGCGCACCACTCGTATCTCAACGCCGCGTTCCTCTGGCTCCTGAGCCGTGTCGTCAAGGAGGGACTGACTGCTATGCCCGACGATGTCAAGGGGGTGGGTTGGTTTCCATTGAAGGTGAGCTAACCCGGCAGCCCTACGTCCCCCTCCTGCAGAAACAGTGGGAAGCTCTTCTCCCCTTCCGGTCACAGATAGTGCAGCGCGCTACCGCTTCGCTGCGCTCTCGTGAAGCTGTCGACACCAAGACGCTGAGCGACACCACCCTCGCCATTGTCCTCCTTGACTCGTTGCCCATCCCGGACGTGCTCGATCTCTACCTCTCTCAGCGGCTCAAGGCGCTCAAGGACAACCTCGCGCATGTCCCGCCCACAGGCAGCAGAAAGCGGAGCAACTCCAAGGCTGGGTCAGCCGCTGCTACCCGTGGCGCAGCTCAGCAGCGTGACTCGATCGCACACGTCCTCTCGGACGCGATCAAGTGCCTCCTAGACGCCGTTGAACACGCACGTGATGTGTTTGAGCCCAAGCGTAAGCTGTCTGGCACAGAGAGTGTCATTGCCGAGGCGATCCGCCTGGTTCAGGCTGGCGAAGACCTGCCCCCTACCCACGCGCCGGGCCTTATCCGCCGTGCGTCCTCCACCCACCGCAAGACGCGCATGGCCTCAATCTCCCTGCCCCTCCCACCTGCGAACCAGAATGCCCTCGGAGGCCGAGGACCACCAGTGTCGACACCTCGCATTCTGCAAGCCCTTCCCTCTTCTCAGATCCTGCTGCGCTACCTCCCCTCCGGCATCACTGCCTTCACGCCATTCATCGCCCCGTCGTCCGAGCCCGAGCTGTCCAAGAAGCTCGACGCGTGGCAGGCGTCTGCGATTCAGCTCTTGCGCCAGTCGGTCCCCGCTTGGCTCGCCGACCTGCAGTCAGTCTCTGACGTCTGGGCGGTGCGCTCGGCCATCGGCGACCTTCTTGGTGACTCGGCGTTCGAGCAGCAAATATCTCAGGCTCTCGAGGCCGAATGGGGCGCGCGTGTGCAGACCATCTGGACCGCCAAGCTCGACGCTCTCATCACGAACGCCGAGACGACACTGCGGACTGCGAGCGAGAAGATCCGGGCCGGTGAGGAGTCGCTCGACAATGACCCAGAGAAGTTCATCTTCTCCGACATTGCCTTCCCACCTGCACCTGTATCGAGCATCGGTGCTGGAACCAATTCGGCAGCGTTCAACACCTTCCTGTCAACAGTGCAGAAGCGGGCCAGCTTCCGCACGCCACTGCTCGACTCGGTGTTGACAGTCCTTGAATCTGCTGCATCAGATCTCAAGGCGGATCTCGCAGGTCTCCCCGAGACATTCTACGGCGAGTACCGCACCAAGGTGACCACAGCGCTCGACGCCTTTGTCAACTCGCTCGGCGACGTCCTCGCTGCTGTAGGCGGGCACCGAGACGCTACTGGCAGTGTCGAAGCCGAGCTGTTTGTCGGCCGTGTAGCGCTTTACGTTGTCCACACGTCACCGTTCCTCACCGACCTCACAGGTGACACTGGAGTTGATCTAGGTACGCTGAGGCGGCAGAAAACACTACTAACCCACCAGCTGCGATCAAAACTGAGCTCATGGAGATCCACGAGTCGTCGACAAACCAATGGCAGGAGAAGATTGTCGCTACACAAGTCGCCTCCCTCCAGCCCCTGTTCGCTGATCACCGTGGCGCCGATGAGATTAGAGCGTCGTGGCAGGGACCACACCCGACTCAACCCTCTGTGCTCCTTGTCGAAGCGCTCACCGATCTTGTCAAGGGCGTGCGCAAGCTGGGTATCCCGCCAACGACAAATGTGCCCATCGTGCCCAACCTGTTGTCAGCGTTCGCGGCCGAGGTGCGCGGCCTTGAGGGATGGAGAAGAGAAGGCGATGAGGCTGTGGCCCAGGCAGCTGTTGACCTCGGCTTCCTGACTCTCCTGAAGGGTGACGACGTTGGAAAGGACGAGGTGGTGAACAAGCTCCTTGCGAAGGTGGGTTATTCTGCAGCTTTGACAAGTGCTAACCCTCAGCTGCCACCACCACTCGCAGAGCTCAAGTCGACTCTTCCCGCGATTCTCCTCGAGTCACTGCGGCGCACGCAGCTCGTCCTCGGCCCGCTGATCGGGCACCTCGCGCGGCCAACAGGCGCCAATCCCATCGGCCGCGCAGCTGGTGCGGACGCCCGCAACGCTGCGCTCCTCCGCCTCGGCGCTCCGGGGCTGGCGGCGCGCGGTGCCGGCGTTGGCGCAGACTTTAAAAGCCCGATCGCGGTCGCCAAGCCTGCCAGGCGGTTTGGACTGCTGTCCATCGTGGCATAGGCGTAGGCGTAGAGATCTACAATATGCATGGCGGGTTATCATGATGCGGGGTATCAAGTGTGCAGTGCGCCGGGCTTAAGTGACGTGCTTGATGGCGACGGTGTTGACGACCGCGGCGACCTTGCGCTGGGGCACGTTGTCGACCTTGAGCTGGTTCATCTCGCCGAGCTTGTACACCTGGTCGTCGTCAGCGGCTGCATCTCTCTCCTTCACCTCCCCACCTTGTCCACGCGCGCCCAGTCAATCTTGCTCTCGTCATCGAGCGCCGCGAGGGGCTTGAGCTCGCCGTCCACGACCGCCGCAATGGCGTCGTACACGGTCTTCTGGTCGCTACCCTCGGGGGCAAACTTGACGACGGCGAGGCGCGTCGTGGCGTCGCCGACGCCGTGCCGGCGGATCGCGTCCGTGATGTTGTTGTTGGGGCTGAGGGCCATCAGGACCTCGGAGTGGATGTTGTGCGAGCGCGTCTTGGGCTCGGGCGGGGCGGGGAGGGAGGCGCGCGGCGTGGTCGGAAGCGAGGTGATCAGCGCGGACATGGCGCCAGTCAGCAGGTGCTCCCTGGACACGAGCTGGCGTCAGCGTCTTGCGTTGTGCGGGCCGAACGCACCAGGCCAGCCTCGATAAAGGCAAAGTCGACCGCGGCGCGCGCAGCATCCCCCTCGGCACCGGGCGCCGTCGCCGCCTGCACCAGCCGCCGCCGGATCTCGGGCGCGTTCGTCACGTTCTCAAAGTACGCTACGTGCAGCGTGCGCACGTTGGGCGGGAAGTTCGGGAGCGAGAACGTTTCCATGGTGGGTAGTGTGGAGATGGCGAGGTTCACAGCGGCAATGAGTCATGTCGAAGCGGCGTGTTGGTGGTCGCCAACATTTTGCTCCCGCCATTCGTCGATGACAGAGACTGTCTTGTGGCTTCGGGATGCCTGATCAGAAATGATGCAACGGAATGCTCTCAACCTGCCCAATGCAACGCGCTGCACCGCATACACATAATGTACATCTAGCCATGCTGCCATGCTACAACCCTAAGCCTTGCTCAGCGCGTCCTTGATGCGCAGGGCACACTCGAAGAGCTGGAGCTCCTCGTCGCCGCCCTCGCACAGCGCCTTGTCGCACTCGGCAATCGCGATGGCAATGTTGGACTTGGCCACGGTCGGGATGGTCGCCAGGGGAATGATGGCGTCGTGGACCTGCTCGAGCAGCTGCCCGGCGGACCAGCCCTCGCGCCCGACGCGGCGCACCTCGGCACGGAGGCCGTCGAAGCCGCCAGCCGCAAGCGCAGGGTTGATGCCCTCGCCCGGCTCGACGCCGATCGCGCGCAGGAGGCTGTGGATCACGTCGTCAGGGACGACGCCGGAGATTTCGTGCACTGGGGTGTGAGTTGTGGGACTGATAACGCCGGCCAACTCACCAGAGATCGCGTTAATTGGCGTTGGTGGTTCGCTGGCAGAGTGCAAGCGTTGCGCGGTTTGCAGATACGTGATAGCCTTGCGGAGGTCTCCGCCTGACAGCTTGAGGATGAGTTCGAGGACCTGTGGCGTCAGCGCTGTGGCGTATCACCAGCTCAGCACACGCACCCCAGGCTCTGTCTGGACCTGCTCGGCCTGCGCAATCATCTCTATCCGCGCCTGCGAGCTGTCGGCTGCGAGGGGGCGGAAGCGGAACTTGGAGCAACGCGACGCCAGAGGCTTGATGATCCTGGGGAATTAGCTGCTTGTTGCTGTCAACCAGCTCACCTCGTAACGTAGTTGCAGACGAGACAGAAACGCGTGATACGCGAGTACGTCTCCATGATGCGACGGAGCGCACTCTGTGCGTCCTGCGTCATGCTGTCTGCCTCGTCCAGGATAATAAGCTTGTACGGGGGACAGGGGTACTCCTTGCCGTCGGACGAGACGCCGGCGTTTCGGGGCGTCTCGCGCGCGAACGTCTTGATCTTCTCGCGCACAACGCTGATACCACGCTCGTCGGACGCGTTGAGCTCGAGCACACGCGAGCGGAAGAGGTCGGGGCTGGGGGTGAGCGGAGCACGACGGGTTGACGTACCCGAAGAGCTGGCGCGCGAGCGCCAGGATGGTCGATGTCTTGCCCGTTCCGGGTGGGCCGTAGAACAGCATATGCGGGAGCTGCGCGTAAGAAATGGCACAACGTGAGTGTAGTATAGCATACATTTGTGCTGGCCAAGGCCTTGCGCAGGACAGCGACCGTATTCTCCTGCGACGAGACGTCGTCGATCGTCTTTGGGCGGCTGGCGGGTCAGCTCTTAGAAACCATGGGAGCTGCACGCACTACTTCTCAATCCATGGCTGAAGGCGGTTCTCCTGCGGTGCTGCACCCCGCTGTCCGAATGTTGTCGTTGCCATGGCTTTTGTGGGGTTGGAGTGGGTGATGAAAGAGCAACGAGCGAGCAAAGACAAAAGGTCACCGCGGTTGAATCACCCTCGTAAAGGTGGAGGGCAAAGCGCGACGCGTCTGTCACGTGATCTAGGGTAACAGCGTGGCATCCATGCGACCACCTCACCCTGACCAGTGTTATGGACGTCGAGTGTATGAGAACATGCCTTGTCCTGCGCTGCATGTATCCGTCTCCGAGACCACCGGCACAGCAGGTCATTGTAATAGCTGAGCTGCAGTGAAGAAGTTGAAAATGTATCCCTTTTTAGTATGGCAAGGAGGAGAGGACACCGGTGCGGCAACAGCCGTTCCGCCACTGGAACTCTTTCGTCCGTCAGCACACACTCTGGAGCCTCCCTTGCAACCTTGGCCAGGAGAGACCATAAGGCAGCTGCCCCCCAAACTCCTAAAGCAGCTCCCAGTGTGCATTTCCTTACGTCTTTTCGCGCTTTGATACTAGTACAAATGCTGTCAACTTCCGAAGATAGAGATGATACAACTTGGTCCATATACCTAAGGGTGCCAGCGGAAGCCAGGGTGCTTCCAGTCGAGGTCCTGTACCTGCTTCTGGGACAAGCCCCGCAGCTTCTCTTCGGCATCTACACCCTCGCGACGCCTGTTGTCGAACTTGAGCCAAGTCAAAAGGGCAATGCAAAGAAGGAACATGGTGGAGGACGTGCCCAGGTTGAGGCCGTTGCCAATGGGGAAGTTTGGTCCGTCGAAGGGGAGGAACGCCCAGGTCGAGACGAGACCACCAATGTTTCCAAACATCACAACGGTTCCAATGGCTGCCGAGCGTGCTGTGTCTGAAAGCGTGTTGGCTGACGCCTGGGCATTACACAGCGGGCCGAAGGTGAAAGCACCCGAAGCGATGAGGAAGGTGGCGCCATATCTGGCCTGCTTGTTGGTCGTGGCCAGGAAGATGATGTACCCAATCATGATGAGCGGGGCTGAGCCGATCATGTAGACAAGACGGCGGTTGGTCCTCATCGACAGCCAGGGGATAGCCACGACAAAGCACGCCCCGACATCATAGGGAGGCACAGTCCAGAGCTGCTTGCGGATAGTAGTCGCCTTGGGGTAGATAGTCGCGATAATCGTGGGCAGGAAGAAACCGAGGCCCTGGACAGTGATGTTGTCAAGGAAAAAGATGGCCGAATCCATGAGTGTGTTGGGGTTGAAGATGCCGCGAAGGATCTTGGGCGTGTCGAGCTTGTCAAGGACCTCTGAAGTACCCACGTTCTCGGACTTGATACGGGCGATCGCGAGGGCCTTCTCCTCCTCTGTAAGCCAGCGGGCGGTCTCGGGACGGTCGGTGAGGGTGAAGAAGGAGATAATGGACAGGCCGATGGTGATGATACCTTCAATGAAGAAGATTTGCTGCCAGGTGTGGATCTTGCCGATTCCGTTCAGCTTGAGAATGCCTGAGGCAAGGAGGCCGCCGAAAGCGCCGGCAAGTGGGGCCATGACAATGTAGAGGCCGAGTCGGAAGCCGAGCTCGTTCTTCCGGTACCACCTTGACATGTAGTACGCGATACCGGGGAGCATGCCAGCCTCGAACATGCCGAGGAGGAAGCGGACGGCAGCAGCATTGGAGAAGTTGGTGACGAATGCTGTGATCATAGAGAAGACCTAGGCGTGAGCGAGATCTTTCAACAGCTACTTACCCCGAAGCCGAGAGAGATGAAGGGAATCCACTTGCCCGGGCCAAAGTACTTGCAGCAAAGGTTGGAAGGGATCTCGAAAACGATGTACGAGATGTAAAAACATGTGAGCAAGATGTTGAACTGGTAGCCGTGGAGACCGAGGTCCTTCTCGAATCCAGCGAGTCGGGCGTTGCCAATGTTTGCTCGCTGCAATGTCAGAAGATAGTCAATCTTAAACTGTTCAACGCACGTCGATGAAGCAGAAGAGGTACAGGACGGAGACGGTTGGCACGATGCACCAGTCAATCTTGCGCACGAGACGGCGCTCAGCCTCGCGGTCGAACTCGAACAGCGGTTGGCCTGGGTATCAGCGCTGGCTGTGCCACTCAGTCCCTACCATTGGCGTCCGTTGCAATGTGGCCGGCTGCGGCCAGTTCGGCTGTGTCATGGACCACCTCGAGGTGGGTGACCTTAGATAGGTCCTTCTCTACGCTGGACATGGAGGGGGCGTTGGACGCGAGCTCTGCGGCTGAGTGCTTCCTGTCGGACATGTATTGGACTTTTATCCAGTGGATGTGGTGGAAAAGTCTCTAGTATGCTGGATGCTGTTGGAAACTGGACAACAGCCGTGGTTATATCGTATCGTGCGCGCCACACTTGGGCTCCACGTCCTAGACTGCCCGCCCACGCTCCGGACTCTGCGGCCCCAGACTTCTGGGTCCCTGTGTCCCGCTGGCCCCCCGCAACTAAGTTTGGACGCGTTCCAGCTGCAATCTCAGCGTAGATATTGGTTCGTGATCGCGCGCTAGCGTGCTTGGCAAGCATCCGAAGGTCGGGGCCTCCGAGGGCGGAGACGCCACAACAAGCGGCAGTTTCACATGCCACAGCGTGGGACGTTTTCGGTGGATGGACATATCGGCACCGGGTGGGCGGTTCTTCGGACGTCGTGATCCCGCTCGGTTTCGTGACACGTGATGGCGGAGGCTGGAGCCAGAAGTGTGTTCAACAGCGGCAAATGTGATTGCTTGCCGCGGTTTGATTGGCCTCAGCTGCAGCGCGTTGTATACATGTGTCCGGAGAAAGTGGAACAGCCGAGGTAGAAACGCTGCACACCGGCGGCATGACGGCGATGCCAGAGAGGTCAAGCCAATGTGCCACTTCGCTGGCTGCTAACGACCACCGCTTCCTTGCACTCCTTGACAGTGACCAACGCGATATGCAAGTAATGTAACACTATATGCCTGTCTGCCTGTATCCCTGGATGATGGAAAGATGGTGCGCTCCGTCCCTAGGCGGTGTGCGAGCCCACACAGCCGTGCTGTCACCGCCCGTTTCATCGACTAACGCGACTTGACCGACTTGTAATCCGGTGAGGGTGGCACGTCTCGTCAATCCGGTTCCCTTCCTCGAGCCCCACAGCAGTGGCAGTGCTTGCCAATGCCTCCTCCCACACACATTGGGGCGGTTCGGGGCTCTTGTCCGGTGTCTGCGCGGGGTCCCGCCTGCGTCGGATATACGCAACGATGCGGGGTAGGACCACCAAAATGCCTGACACCAGCGAGCATGCACCGCACCAGATCCCTGCGTACGTCCACTTGTCGTTCCCCGCAGTGATTAGTGCTGTTGACGCGTCAGTGTTGGCCGGATTTAGGATGGTCCGGCTCCCGGAGATTAGATGTCCAGCGACAGTTGTCACCACCCCCAGTTCCACTACTCACCTCCTGTGACTACGGGGCCAATGAGCGACGGCACAGACAAACACGAGATGAGCATGCCGATACGCATGCCCACCTCCTCGACTGGGGAAATGGACGCGGTGGCGGACCCGACCATGGCGAACCAAGCGCCCGAGAACCATCCGTATGTCACCAGGCCGATCACGGTCGGAGCGGTGCCAATCCCCGGTGGCGTCCAAAAGGCAAACAGCACCACAGCTGTCGTAAAGCCGATAGAGCCAAAGACGTACCACACGCCAATGCGGTCGGCCACGACCCCACTGACGAGGCGCCCCACAACCGAGCCGGCCCCTGCCATGGCAATGGCATACTCGCCGATACGCTCAGGGACGTTGTTGGACGCGGCGTATGGGAGGGCGTGGAAGAAGGGCGAGAGGATGCTAGCGGGGTTAGAGGTGCAGCTGCGGGTACAGCTACTCACTTCATGCCGTACATCATGGCGCCGACCACGAGGAAGGTGTACCGCACGTCCTTCCACGGCTTCTTCATGTCACTGAATGGCGGCGGCGTCCGTGGCGGCAACCTCGCCCGCATGAAAAACACCGATGGCAGCATGAGCACCACGTTGATCCCCATCACGATGAGCATGGTGTTGCGGTAGGCTGTGATCGTTAGGTGGGCATCCTACGAAGTAACCGTCATCCCCCTTCCTCGACAGCGACGGCTACCGCCGATGATACGACCGCACATCTTACCGCCGTGCCCAGCGCAGCAGACTAGTGATGAACGCGGCCCCTCGGCGGCCGCCGTCGTGTGTCGGCCCCTTCCGTCCTTCCGACCCCACAACACGCCCCACGTGTGGGGCTCTGGGCCTCGCTAGACGCGTCGAACAGCCCCACGCCCGACCGGGAAATACTACTCACTAGTCTTGTTAAACAGCTGCTCGATCAAGATCGGGTAGATCACACCGCCGAGACCGCCTCCGCCAATGATGATCGCAAGTGCCGTTGAGCGTCTCTTGAGGAACCAGTGTGCTCCAACAGCATTGGCCGGCGCGTACACACACGACGCTGAAGCACCGAACAGAATGTTGCTCAGTAACAGCTGGTAGTACTTGTGGGAAACTATTGTCAGCACCGTTGTATTCGTCCAACTCACATGCCATGCCGCAGATGGCGACAGCAGTCCCCAACAGGCCGGTGATTGTCAGAGCCCGCGCGCCATGGACGTCAAAGTATCGACCGGTGAAGATGGCCAGGCCAAACTCAATCAGCGTTTGAATGGATCCCTGCCATCTGAGGTTGAGTCAGCCCCGTCGCGTTCCCATCGCGGCAGTCGGGCTAGTCCGACTCACGCAACATCAGACTTGGAGTAGTCCTTGAGCTGGTTCTTAAGCCAGTAGGCCTGTAGCTGACCGTTGGCATTCACTGGGGTGTCAGCATGCACAGGTGAAAAAACTCACTGAAGCCGAAGACGGCGAAGAGGAGCAGCACGCAGCTTGCGACAACGGTCCATGCCTGGAGACCGCCGTCGGGCGGAGGTCCGATCTCGTCGGCCTCGGCGTCCGCATGCTCTGCAGCTCCATCGCCCGCCGGTATTCCCTTCTCATTCTCTTGCGCAATGAACCCGGCGGGTGATTGCTTCGTTGAAGTTGTTGTTGCTCGGCTCCCCTCAGCCGGGATGCCGAATTGTGATGTCGCTGCAACCGGTGGAGCCGCCGGGGTGTTGTGCTCCACTGTTGTCTCTGCTGGTGCCATGTCGCTTCTGTGCTCGAAAGAACAGGATCACTCGGCGCCTGTTCCACTATAAGGGCCGCAAGGTCATGAAGTGGACGGGCTAGCGCGTGCTGATGAGAAAGTGTCGAGACTGCGGAGGCTCGGACTCGAGCGATGAGTTGCTCCGATTAGTTTTGGCAACATTCGTTGAAGTCGAGCAAGCGCGGTAAACCGCGCCGTGTGGTGGAGTTGTAAGCGCCCGCACCCCACGTTTTGGCTCGTATCGAGTCAAGCGGAATGCGGAATTTGCTCGGAGCAATGGATTCGGTGACCACTTACATCGGCGTCCTGCCGCACTGCATACATATGCCGGCGACCTCGTGTGCTGGATGGTATGCTTGTTGCTGTTTAATATCGTCCCGCCCTTGATCTGGTGTACGATGCATACGTCGTGTATGCCGGCCTGTGGTGTATGCCTGGGACGGAGAAGGCCGTGCGGGGGTGGACTGCATGGCAAGGGACGTGGAGTTGCCCCGCTGCACACATCGACGCAGGCGCCAGAATCGACGCACACGCAAGACTCCACAAAGGAAAAGGCAGCTCCCATCATATGGACTAGCACAGTGATCGTCAAGGCGGTGCACAACGCCCTCCGAGGGAAAGGGGGTGGGTTGGGACGGGGTGGAAGACTCCTCTGCCGCACCGCACCTTCGTTCCAAGGGCTATCAGATGGCTGGCTTCACCTGAGGACACCGAAGTCACCCAACCCCCCCTCGGCAAATGTGATTGATCATGACGGAAATTGTCAAAGTGCTGTGCGCTGTGCAAGGTCGTCATCACGGTGTTTGAGCGCGTGCACGGACGGTCAGCCAGGCAGCACGGCCATGAAGAGCCACCTACTAGCTGGAGCTGCTGCGCTCGATCGATGATGAAACCGCCCCGCCTATTACGTATTGGCGTCGTCCTAGGGCTGATGACATCGGCACGCGAAACGTCAAGCAGCGGCCGCAGCACAAACACGCAGCACAGCTGAATCAGGCGCGCGCCCAAGGGTCGCCATCACCAATAGGCATGCATGCGCACATTTCCTGGGTCTCCGCGCCAGCGGGCGTGCGTCGAGCGCCTCCTTGTGCCTGATCTGCAAGCGATATCAAACCCCCCCACATTCAACCCCCCTTCCAGCGAGAGGACGGAGAGCAGGATCGCAGGATGGTCCTGGCCACCCTGGGCACCACCAGAGCCCGCCGTCATCCTCTGGTCCTGTGCGTCGCCGTGCTGCATCCCCCACATTCTCAAACCGCCCCGCGCTGCAGACGCCGCCGCCGCCTCCGCCTCTGACCCACTCCTCCCACCACCCGGCCCGGATCGTCATCTGCCGCTTCCACTACCGAGGCTTGGCTAGCCCACCCCAGTATCTCCAATGCCCCTCACCCCCATCTGCCTGCAGCTACATCTATCTTACATCCTCATTCCACTCGCAACATCCACCTCGCCGCATCCCTCGCTCAAGAACGCTTCTTGAACCACCCAGTAACCCGTAAGTCGCGTACCGTCAGTGGCAAGCTTGGCTCACGCCCACGTTCGTGCCCTCCCTCGCTACCGCTTCTCGTTACTGGTGTCCCCTCCCCCACCCTATAAATCACCTCGCCATCGCCATCCTTTCCATCCGCACCCGCCAGACTCCAACATGTTCAAGCGCAAGTCCAAGACCGGCACCTCGCCTGTTGCGTCAACCGGCTCGGCCCTCGCGGGCCTCAACTTCAAGGGCGCTGGCGGCTCCAAGTCGGCGGCGGCCCCCACCACCACCGCGCGCCCATCCTGGAACACGTCGCTGGCCCCCGACCCGAAGGGCTCGCCCAACCAGCCGTTCCCCGCCCGCGAGGGTGTCGCCTTCCTCGACTGCCGCGTGACGCTAGCCCCCCAGAAGGAGCTCGGCTACCTCCTGGTCGCGCTCGGCAAGGCCAAGATCCGACCCGTCCTCGTCCCTGCTGTGCTCAAGATTGTTGGCACAACAATCAAGGAGAAGGGCAAGCACGGTGTCCTCGGCGACCGCGCCGTGTTGGAGCAACACATCAAGGCTGCGCTTGACTCTGTGGGAGCCCCGCCCAACATTGTTGCCGACTTCAACCCCGCCCTCGACATGTCGTGGCTTGAGGAGAAGCGATACGAGCTGCCTGCCAAGGTCGAGGAGAACATCTGGCTCGCCATGGTCAACGGCATCGACGAGAAGCCAGGGAACGGCACGCTCGAGAAGGCCGGAAAGGCCCCCAACGGCAAGCAGACGCCCGAGGCCGCCAAGCAGACCTCGGATCGTCTCACCATCATCAACGAGATTGTCAGCGTGTGCAACAACACCAAGGGACCCCACCTTCTCTTCACGACTGACTCGGTCATCGAGTCGTCCGCCGTGGCCGACTTTGGCGGCCCCGACCTCGGCTGCACGGTCTTCGACATGGACCGCGTCGCATCCCTCGGTCTCAAGTCGGCCGCTGACGGTGACGCCGCCGTTCAGAGGCTTCTCGCGAAGGTGCAGCAGGGCCTCGCGACCAGCCCCGCGCCCGTCGCCCCTAGGCAGTTTGCGTCGTACGACCTCGCGCCCGACGAGGCATGAGGAGTCGTGTCGTGGTCACGACTGTCGTCGTTGGGCCTTCGCAGTTCGAGCAGTGTACCAGTTGTATAGACATGATGTCAGGGAGTTGTCGTAGGCGGAAGGGTTGCTGACATGCTGACAAGGTGGACGGTTGACGGCACCAGCTGTATGCTTTTCTGTGTGTCTGACACCGTAGTCGACAGCTGCTAGCTGACCTGGTGTACCGCGTGGGAAGCCATCAGTACACACTGAATGCCTCTGATGTCGGGGGTCACGGTCATGAACTACATGAGGAGTAACCGTGTCGTCGACAAATCAGCACCACGCCATCGTGTACATCGACGCAGTCAAAAAGGGAATGGAGAGTCCAAATTCGGCCGCTAAGCAGAGCTGTTCAATCGAATTCTGAGTGGCGTCAGGCCGCCGCACTGCATGAGAGCCACTCACCCTTGCTGTCCTCAACGAGCTTCCTGAAGTCGGCAACGACCGCATTTTCGCCTTCCTCGCGGCGCGTCCACCCGCGCTGTAGGGCCCAAAGGTATGGCGTAGGGATGGAGGAGAACAGATGGTACGGGAGGTTCGCCGGGTCCATGATGAATCCACTCGGGTGCAGCTCACGATGGTTCCAATACGCAAACTGCCTCTTCTCCCACAGCTGGTTGATGCCGTGCTCAATGGAGTCGATGCAAAGGTTGATGTCCTCGGCAACTGCGGCAATGATGAAGACGAGGATACAGGGCACCTCTCGGTCGCGAAGAAGTGCTTTAGTGCGTTGAAGCAACAGTTGGAGAAGGGATTGACAGTCGTACTTTTTGAGGAATTCAACGAGGTTGATCGTGTCGAACATGTGGTCAGTGGGATCAAACTCGACCATGCCGAGAAGCTGGAGGAAGAAGCCGATGGTGCCCGCTGTCTCTATGTCCTCGTCGGTGAGATGAATCTCTCGACGACCGCTCGCGGAGGACAGCATGTCGCGGAACACGGGGCTACGTGGGCAGTGAGCCTCTGAGCTGACAACATGTCAAGTGTAATTCTCACCTCGCGTACTGCAGATTATAGGTGGGTGTGCGGAAACGGACGTTGTCAGAGCTGATAATTGCGAAGTCGCCGGTGGTCCAATCCTCGTTGTCGACGATGTCGGGCGTGTTGGGGGTAGCGCTGCTCGTCATTGTGTTAGGTTTGGAGGAGCAGAGCGAGGATGGGTGAGGATAAGAAGAAGAGTGAGGATGAGCGAGGATGAGGGGATCGAGGAAGACACGTTGACGGAGAAGGTGCGAAGGTGACGAGGATCAGCGCGCCGCGCGTGAGGATCGGCGCCGCCCCCCGGTCGCCCCTTTGTACGCCCACTCCCTGACTGGACACACTCTGGCTGTGCCCTACACCATGGGTTAGTGACAGACTATCAGTGCTGCTACGCGATGCTTGCCACCCAATGGCTAGCCGACCGACTACACATCCATCACAAAGAGCTATGTAAGGAGAGCGGGGCATATGGGATCGGAATGACTGGAGCTACTGAGGGATCCCTGTGCGCTCGTAGTCTACGAGTGGGTACATACGTCAGTGGGGGTTCACACACCGAGTCTCTCACTCACTCTTGGCGGCCTGGAGGAACTTGCTGAAGTGAAAGGCCAAGTCCTCTTTCTTGCCGCCGGTGTGGATCCAAGCCCGGCTCAGAGCCCAGAGATACTCTCCCGGGACCATCTTCCACCAGATCCATGGCAGTGTGAGCGGGTGGAAGTGACCCTCGCCGTGGGATCCAAAATGTGTATTGTACACATAGCCGGGTGGCGGATCACCGTCATAAAGCCAGTCCCACCCCAAGTCATGTCCCTTGAACTTGAAGCACTGCAGAGCGAGGTCGACGTCATCCAGGCTGGCAGCAACGATGAAGGCCTCGATGGCCTTCCTGCCTCCATGAATGCCTTGACGAAGCTGGAGCTTGAAGAGCTTCATTGCCACATGACAATCGTACTTGTCCAGAAGACGACCAAGGGCCATCATGGGCTCCAAGGTGTCGTACAAGGACGGACAGGTCCCTGAGGTGATGATTGAGAGGAAATTTTCTACCGCCTCCGAGGTCTCGAACTCCTTGTCGACCAGGTGGATCTCCTTGGATCCCGTGGTCCCCATCTTATCAAGGTCACGGAAGAAGGAGCTGGGTATCAACGTGAGCCTGCATAACGCACCCACCTCGCACTGAGAAGGTAGTGGTGGTCGATGCGGAAGCGCACATTGTCGGATGAGACGAGTGCAAAGTCGCCCGTTGTCCACTTAGGGTGGTCCTGGATGACCCTATCTGCGGCATCCGTGTCGGTTCTCGGACGTTTCGCGCCATTTGTATGATTAGAGTGGTCGTGGGATGGGGTAGCGCTGGATGGGCTGGACATGGCGTGTGAGGTGAGTTGGGTAGTGATGACGATGGTGTGGATGAGGTTTATCCGTGTCAAGTTGCGGGGGGCCAGAAGCTTCCGCTTCAAAGCTCCGGAAAATGCGTGCATGCTGGCGGGCTCTGGTCACCAAAGGGACGTGTATTGGAGAGGGAATGGCGAAGGAGGGCTAATGTGGGTCATGTCGCTGGCGAAGTGGAGGCGAAGGGGTGACGATAAGGAAATCGCCACGGAGGTCGCCGGGCGAAGTGACGGCATTGCGGCGGCGAAGTGGAAGCAGCGTCGGAAAGGGCTTCTACCTTGGGATACAGGAGATGCGCTTAGCTGGCGCTGGATTGCCCTATCAGCGCACCTGCCGCAGCCTTGCACACAGACGGGTGCACGGGTGCACGAGGGACACCTTGCCGGGACAATCGGAAGCCGACGAAGGCTCAAGGCGGTAATGGCATCCAGCGCCGAGTCCATTGAATAGCTGGGCGCAACCTCGGCGACTCAGATCTTGCAGGCTGTGGGAGGTGTGGGTGAGCGTTTACACGTGCGACTAGACAATCATGACGCACCTTTGGCAGCGATGAGGAACTCCTTGAACTTCATAGGCAGGTCTGGGGTGTTGCCAACGGCTCCCCAAGCCCGGTTCAGAGCCCACATGTAATCTGGCGGGACGAGCGTGTACATCGTGAACGGCAGGCCTTGAGGGTCAAACGCGTTGGCCTTGGCGCCGCATGTCCGGGCGTCTGCTGTGCCATGTTGAGATTCGCTTGGCCACACACACGTCCTGGGATCCGTCGCCAGGGAGTTGAAGCAGAGCTCAGGGTCGTCAATGACCGACCCGAGGACGAACAGGTAGATCTTGCTCGTGTTCCGCGCAGTGATCCTCTCCTTGGCGAGGAGAACCAGCACGTTGATCGCAGTTGGGCAGTCGTACTTGATCAGAAACTGGGCCAGTCGAGCGAGCTTGAGCGTGTCCCACGGCTTGAATGCTAGCTCGGCTTTGGTGATGAGGAGAAGGAAGTGGGCGACGACCTGCGTCGTCTCTATTGTCGGGTCGGTGAGGTGTACTTCCGCGTTCTCAGCCTGCTCGCCAACAGACAACATGTCACGAAATACGGAGCTGTGATGGTTAGTGGGTGATCAAAGGATACCACTGTGTGAGCTGTGGACGGTCACTCACCTTGCTGTCTGCAGGTAGTGTCGGTCGACGTGGAAGCGCACATCGTCAGAGGAGACAATGGCGAAGTCCCCGCTTGTCCATTGTTTGTCTTCAGTGATCGAGTCACCGGCATGCGAGTTGCCAGCACCGCTTCTTGTAGATGGGGCCATGTCGTATAATGGAGAGAGTAAGACCAGTTGCAACAGTGATTGTTTTGGGGAGCGGCAAACAAACCCGTCCAACTGCCCAACCTCCACTTTGATGGTCCAGCCGTGGAGTCAGTGACGTCATAATCAGACAGACACCATGCACACGACAATGGCTGCATCACATTCGACTTCGGGCGGGCTGCTCTTAACAATAGGTGCATTCAACTTTCGGCAGGGCTGAGAGATGTTCGCTTTCGCGTCCCCAGTCAAGTTTTGCGGGCTGTAATCAATGTCAGGGATAACATTGACCGCGAAGTGACCTACCCTTCGCAGCCGCCAGAAGCGTTTTGAACGTAACAGGAAGATCGGCACCCGCACGGACCATGGACCAGGCTTGCGAAAGCGCCCAGAGGTAGGGGGTGGGGATGAGAGAGAAAAGGTCGAATGACAGTCCCGCTGGGTTGAACTTCCTCTCATTGGCGATCGGGAGCCATGCGTTCGAACCTTCCGTGTCGTTTCTGCCCCAGCGAGATTGGCGACTCTGCTCGGCACTCATGCACTCAACACAGAGACCAACATCATCGAGGCAGGCTCCCACAATAAATCCGTAGATGCTCATGCCTAGCTCGAGAAGAACTTCCTTCCTGATAACGCCCTTCAAGGTTTCGATGGCGCCGTGACACTGATACTTGCAGAGGAACTCAGCCAACTTGATGTACTCTGGAGCAGTTGAAGCGCCCAGCTTCTTATCGAGCGTACCCGATGTAATGATGAGGCAAAACTCTTCGACAACGGAAGAAGTCTCAAAGTCTGTATCGGTCAGGTGAACATGACGGGACTGGTCTGAGCCAATGTCGGCCGGGAGGGACATGTCGCGGAAGAAGGCACTGCGTATGTATGAGCAGGGTTCAGACAGTGGGGAAGGCTTTCATACCTGGCACTAAGGAGATGGTAGGACTGTATGCGGAAGCGCACGTTGTCGGAGGAGATGATGATAAAGTCTCCTTTCTTCCAGTCCTTGTGATCCTTCAGCTTGGTCGTGGTGTCGCGATTGGTGCCCGAGGACGAGTGGGAGGACATCGTGCGTTGATCAGCTATGACCAGAGCAGAAAAAGCGGAGTATAAAGGAGTAGTTTCCCCTCTCAACCTCTGAATGAGAGTGAATGTAAGCAGGATAGACGAACGGGGAATGGAGGGTAAGTAGATCGCTCAAGTAGT
This sequence comes from Vanrija sp. TS_01, assembly GCA_026725045.1. Taxonomy (NCBI): domain Eukaryota; kingdom Fungi; phylum Basidiomycota; class Tremellomycetes; order Trichosporonales; family Trichosporonaceae; genus Vanrija; species Vanrija sp. TS_01. Next base: position 214,314 of record JAPKIE010000018.1, on the reverse strand, counting down.
GTAGCCAGTCTGGGAACACTCGCAACCGACAGGGGCGCGCTATCACATCACCAAAAATCCCGACACAACGCACACCTCAACGCCAGAGATTCACCTAATTAAAGTGAGGGCACCTTGCGCCCATTCACAAGAGGGTGGTTAACATCATCAATGGCTGATTCCTTCAGTATGACCTCAGCACCGGCTTGGGCGCTCCGAGTCGGGGGATGAGGACACATACTCCAGAGGGGCCACTAGCGGGATCACTCGCGTTGTCCTCCACCGCTACTCGGGTCGGGAATATCACGTTGGTGATGAATTCATCAGGTCCTGTTGACGAGAGGGGCGCGAGCACCTGAGCGGTTCACCAACGTCCGCGTCGGCTTGTGATAGCGAGTGAGACCGCGCGCCCACGGAGTCAGCGACTCGTCGATGAGCACGTCGAGTGGCCACTCTTCTCCTGCCATGTCGGCTCCTGGCTTATGTCGTAACAAGACTCGTGGCTCCCAAACTCGCAGCCTGTTTCTTCTGGAGCGCCCTCACACGGCGCATGGAGAGTGGATGGGCCCAAGAACATGAGGTGAGAAGCTATCCTCGTGCAGCAAATGAGGCGTTACAGTAGGACACGCATAGTCGACTCAACAGTATTCGTGACTATTACATAATGTGATCATTCCAGGACATCTGCTATGAACGAACGCAATACACAGTGTCAACTCAAACGAACCCATTCATTTTGGACACAAGAGTTGAAAACGGGTCCAGTCGGCGGGGGATGTTGGCCGTGAGCCGAAGGAGTGTGAGGCCGCCCATCAAGCGCCAGAGAGACCGTCTGTGTTGCTCTCGCTGTAATCGGCCCTCCTTCTATTGTTGGGAGCAGCTTGTAGGGGTTTCCGGGATCAGCACCCCAACGCAGAAGCAACTGATTGACGCTCACATTTTGCTGCTTCGATGAACTCGTCGAAGCACACATGAGCAGAGGCTTGATCCTTCCCACTGGCATCCCACGCTCGGTTAAGAGCTCAGAGATAGTCACTGGGAATAAAGTGCCAATAGTCCAGAGGCATATGCTGTGGATTGAAAGCTCGGCCACGAGACTTCGAATCTGTCAAATTCCCCTCGTCCCCGACTGATGGATCTCATCGTGCAGTGTACTCGAGGCGGAGAGTCATGGAACACAGGTCGGGCTGGTCCAGAACTGCCCCAACGATGAAGTACTCGATGCCTGCGTGCGGCTCCCTGCGCATCAAAGACCTCTCCATGTGAAGACGAATGAGGTAGAGCGACGACTGACAGTCGTACTTCTCGAGGAGTCGAATGAGCTTGATCGTCTGTTGAACATCGGGCACAAGATAAGTCTCGAACCAGGGCAGGCGATGCTCCGTGACGAGGATGATGAAGCCCTCGACAATCTCAGACGTTTCAATATCGGTGTCGATAAGGGTGATTTCAGGCGGTCCAACTCCCACGGAGAGCATGTCACGGAACACCGAGCTGTAGTTGGTTAGAGCGCCGCACTGATTGAATGGGAATACGACTAACCTGCAGCTGCGGAGGTGGCACCTGTCGATGTAGAACTCCTTCCCGTCAGACGAAATGATCTTGAAGTCGTCTTCGAAGCGTGAAGGTGCTTTGGTCTGCTGTTTCTTGCTTCTCTGTTCGCTGTCGTGGGTGGGCTCGCGAAATGGTGGTCCTCCCGCCATTGAATGAAAGTGGACTAGTGGATCGGTTTCGAGTGGAGTGAAGAGTGGGGAATGAAGCGGAGAACAGAGGGCGGGTAAAGTGGACTCGACGGAAGGATGTCAATGGTGTGTGGAAGAATGGATGACAGGAGATACAAAGTTGACTGACGACATATTTGAGAGGGCGTCGCTGGTGCACGGACCGCTGGCTGCTGTGCGCTGGTATCAGAAATTACCTGAGCCAAATGGCGGGTGCAGGATGGGCGCGACCTCGCACGGGCGCAGATGATTCGAGCGCAACGCGACGCGGCGCCCTGTTGGCCCGTCGTCTGCACTGGACATTGAAGAGAGATCGCCCAAGAAGCGACACTGAGCCGTTCATACTTTGGTTCGTCTGGCCAATTCTTCTGGTAGAAGTCTTGTCGAGTGAACGAGACGACGCGCCCTTGCCATGCGCGTAGTCTGGGCAGGTGGCTTCAAGTTGGCCTGGGCGCCTCTCAGGCCTGCTCCAGGCCAGCCGATCCATCCTGCCGTCTTAACCCCACGCCATCGCCGCCCACACGTGCTGCTCTAGAAATGAGTCGATGGAGTGCGAGACCGTCCATCAAGAGCCATAAGAACCGCCAGAGGTATTGTTCTTGTTCTCGTTCGAATCGCTGTTTGGAGGGTCGGGTCCCTGGGTCGTCGCTCCGTGACCAACATCACGACCAGAGGTTTGGTCGACGCTCCTCTTTTGCACGCTCGTTCCTCGCTGCCTTGATGAAATCTTTGAAGTGCTTATGAAGAGAAGCTGGATCCCGCCGACGCTCAATCTCACCCCATGCTCGGCAAAGAGCCCAGAGATGGTCACTAGGGATGAAGCCCCAGTAATCATGGGGTAAGTTCAGGCAGGGGATTGAATTGTCGGCCGTTAGGCTTGCAATAGGGCAAAAACTCGATACGCTCAATGGGAGGATCCTAGGAACCTGCGTTGGAGAGCCATGGCGCACGTATCGGGGTTGTCCACAACTGCCCCGGCGATGAAGCATTCGATACTCCAGCTCCCCTCGTCGTTCAAAGCATTCTCCATGTGAAGACGAATGGTGTTGAGGGCCGACCAGTAGTGGTAGCGCCGAGGGAATCGAATGAGGTGACTATCTCGACGGACTCTCTGTCCTCCCGGCTCAGTCGATGTTGCGTGATGAGGATGATAAAATCTCGAACAGTTGTGGAGGTTAACAGTTGTGGAGGTTTCATCGTCGGGGTCGTCAAGGGTAATTGTTGCCCCCTCCCCCTGCGAAGAGAGCATGTGGCTAAACGAGGGGTTGCAGATGTGTTAGAGAGCTGATTGGGCGTGGAAACACGACCAACCTACCTTGGGATGCAGAACTCCATCCTGTTAGAGCAAATGACTCTGACGTCCCCTGGAGCGCAAGGCTGGGCGGTTTTGTCGAGGGTGAAGTCACGAAATGGTAGTCCTTGCGCAATGGTAACCAGAGCAGTGGCTGCTGGGCCGAATAGAGTGGAGTAATGGGGAATGAAGTTGGGTAGAGAGGGGTGGGTGATTGATGGCTGGCTAGTGGACTGGAGAGGAATGGAAGGAACGGGGATACGCAAAGACGACACTGTATGTAATGCTGGGCGACGAAGGCACAAAGGAGGGCTGGGATCACAAGGAACAACAGCCACAACACATGGTCAGGCGATGGCGTCAGGAGTCGTCCACAACAGCGAGTGTTCCGAATGGCGACCGAGAAACACGGTGATATTGTCACTCTCACGGAGGCAGAACTGAACATGAAATCCGCAATAATCCCTCCAGTCCTTTGTGTTAGTGACAGTGCGGTGCACACATCAGCTTGACGTGCGGTAGGCTTAAAAGTCTGGCACCAATGGCTCGCTGGTCCCAAAGGACGTCGCGTGCCCCGCGTGCCTGTGCAGAGCCACCCTGCAAGCGACCACGGAGAAATACCCGGTTTATCACCTTCTCGTGAACGTCTACAAATTTGTGCAAAAGACCTTCACGGTTGAATTGATTGACTCGTGTGAGGCCGTGCGGAAGAACCAAGTGGGCTCGTGGGTTCAGGGTAGAGTAAACTGTCATGTAGCTTCGGGACGGCGTCCTGCCAACTCGGACAGCGCCAAGACACTCCAGGACCGCCCCCAGTCTCCATGCACCGGCCAACCGTCCTGAGAAGCAGCGGTCGTCGCTATTCCCGAACACAGCAATCATGCTTGTTCCTCACTCCCTCCCCCCACTTCTGGCATGCTGGACACACTCAGATCTGGTGGTGTGGTTCTGCCCCTCCTGTCCGAAAGAACGGGCGGGTCTCTGCCGCTCTCTGCCAAAGGACGCGGTGCTCTCCGTTTTCCTTTGCCTCAGAGGCGCCGTGGGAGAACGTTGGCGGAGGAAGCACGCATCGGGGACTTACCGTGCTGGGGGTGTGCAAGTTGCTCGACGTCAGCGGCAATGTGAGGGCTGCCGCTGTTCTGGGATCGTACGAGTGGAGCGCCGAGTAGGGGGGATACATGCAACGGAGATGCGCCACGGCCGTGCCTGTGTTGTTCCTCGCCAACTCGCTGAAGGATGCCGAACAACGAGAGAGAACCAGTGCACATGGACGTGCTGCACATGCGCCGCACCCCCAACCTCGGCTTCACCATTCCCAGAACCAAACGATGCATTACCCAAGTTCATCACCAAAGCTGCCCATAGTGTCCGCACCCATCCCTTCCTCGGCCACTGCTTACACGCCGCAGGTGTTGCCGCCGCCGGGAGCAGTGCCGTTACCACCAGAACCACCGCCGGGCGCGGTGCCGTTACCACCCGAACCGGGCTGGCTGCCCTCCACGGAGCCGGCGGCGGGCTGGTAGTACCAGATCGGCGCGGTGGTGTTGCAGTTGGACTTGCCGACCTGGTCAACGGGCTTGTAGTTGACGTCCTGGGGGCGGCCGAGCGAGTGGGAGTAGTACCACACTGGGGTGTGAGCGCTGACCATCTACTGTCCACTTACCCTCCGAGATCTGCTGGCGCGTCTTGCCCTGGCAGCCGAGGTAGGGCACCGCGCCGCTGGCCTTGGTGAGCGTGTCCTGCAGCGCGGCGAGGGGGTATCCGGTGGTGTTGGACGGCTTGATGCCGGCGGCCGCGAGCCACTCCCACGTGGGGTACTTGTTCTGTGCGCGCGCGACAGACTCGACAAAGTCGATGATGGACGCCTCGGTCGAGTTGGCGTACTCGGGGCCATAGCAGTCGTTTGCGCCGTCGTTTCCGACGTCATACGTCGAGAAGCAGGTGGCGTGCTTGGAGAACTCTGCGTGTGTCAGCAGCTGATCCACGCCCCCACGACTCACCGTGCTGCCAGAAGGTCCAGTCGGGGCTACCCTGCGACTTCCAGTACTTGTTGATGTAGGCGAGGAGGTCAAACTTGCCGTACTTCTCGAGGATGGGCGAGATGACGTCGCCGCCCGTCCAGGGCGGCACGACGGTGCCGTTCGCGAGGCCGGTCACCGTCTTGGGCGACGGCGTCGGGTCGTACTGGCGCTTGAGGTCACAGTACTGGCCGTACGAGCCGTCGCACCGGTCGGGCCACAGGCCGTGCCACGACCACGAGTCCTTGGGGAGGACGGATCCCTGCGCCTCGAGGCCGGTGTACTGGGGCATCAGCTGGCTGCGCCTGCCATGCCGGCCCCACTCACAGTGTCCCAGAACTGCGTGACGAGCACAAGGCCCTGCACGGGGGTGCAGCACGTGTCGTAGTCGGCCGCGGCGGGCGGCAGCTCGCACGAGTAGTACTGCGGCAGGATGGCGCAGGTGTGGTTGTCGGACGCGAGCGCGGCGGCGGGCGACGCGCCGAGCGCCGCGAGGGCGGCGAAGCCGACAGCGAGGGGGAGGGCAACCATGATGATGCTTTTGTTTTGTGCGTGTTTGGCTGGGCTAGCGCTCGGCCCAGCGCCGCATGCATAATATACCTCGCGCGCGCGCGAGCTAGTCCGCTCACGCCGGCGAACCCGCCTCGGCCCGCCCGAAGGCCAGCCGGGAACCGGCGACGACGCGCGCCTGCGCAGTCGCCAGCAGCGTTTAAAGTGTAGACAAGCAGGCAGCAGCAGGCGAATGGGCCGCGCCACACCGTGCCGCACTCGCACGTTTATCGATAAGGTGCGTGCCGTGCGTCGTGACCGCGTGGGTCGGCGACGACAACAGGGGGCAGTAGAGTTTGGCGCGTGCGGGGTTGGCGCGCTCCTTGCGCGCGGCTGCTGCGCTCTACGGCGTCTGGACGTCTGAAACGGCCAGGATGCCAAGGCGTGGCGCAGACTATTCTCGTCGGCGGCGCGCGGCGGAGCGCGCGGCGGCGCCATACACGTGCGCAGGCGCCTGGCGCCTGGTGGTGACACCTGCCAGGACGCCGCGACACGCTGGCTGTCGGTCGGCCCATCCGCGTGCCCCGCTTACGCCCATTCCTCGCGTCCGTCAGGGCTGCTGTCGGTAGCTTGCAGTGGAATGCATCAACACGCCGCGACGCGACAAGGCATCCCGAGGGCGGCTCGCGGCTCCCGACTTGCAGCGACTTGCACCTCCTGCACGTGGGATGACGCCGGCCTCCGGCCTCCGGCTTGCCCTTCAGGTCGACGAGTTCATTCGCGCCAATCGTACAACAACAACAAGTACAGTTCCTTCCTCAGAGTCCATCCACGCGCTGCTCCCTCGCCTCGCCCTGCCCCTCGTGCCTCGGATACATGCCGAGCCGTAGCGTCGCAGCACGCTGCCCTACACCGACGTGAGGGCCTGGTACACGTCCATGACATTGAGCACGCTGGCGGGCTTTGGGGCGTCCTGGCCTGAGTCGAGGCGTCAGCTGCGCCCGATCGCACCGGGCCGAACCCCTCTCTCCCCACTCACCCTTGGCTACCAGCAACAAACTCTCAAAGCACCCCGGCACGAGCTTGGCATTGCGCGCGGCGTTGATCCACGCGCGGTTGAGCGCCCACGCGTAGTGGAGCGGGATCGCCTCGGTGAGCTTGAGCGGCCATGTCTGCGGGCAGAGGGTGCAGCCGCCAGGGAAGCCGTGGCGGAGGGCGGCGCGCGCACCGGCCGGCTCGTCATCGACCCACGTCGAGCGCATGTCGCTGAACGCCATCATTGTGAGCGGCACGTCGTCGGCCACGGCGCCGAGCACGAACGCATACAGCGCATACAGGCCGCGGTGCTCCCCGTGCAGGCGGTACACCTGCAGCTTGAGCACGTGCAGCACCCCGTCGGCGAGGTACTTGGTGCACAGGGCCACCGTGTCCTTGAGCAGAAAGAGGGTCGCGAAGTAGCCCACCTCGCGCGGGTCGAGGCCGAGCGTGCCGTGCGCCGCGAGGGAGAGGAACACGCGCAGCGTAGCGGCCGTTTCGATCGTCGTATCGGTGAGTTCGACCTCGGGCGGCGGGGCGGCGGGAGTGCAGGTGGACGCCTGGGTGGGCAACGACATGAGGTCGCGGAACACGGGCGACGCGTTGAGGAGCACGTAGCTTGGGATGCGAAAGCGCACGCTGTCGGCGGACACGAGCGTGAACTCGCCGCTGGTCCACAGCTCGTCGTCGACCACTGGGGCGGGCGTGGGCGTCGGCGTGCGCGAGCCGGCGTCGGAGCCCATCGTGGTGGCGGTGAGAGTGGCGGCAGAGCGCTGCGTGGGGCGGGACATGGTGTGTGGTGGGCTGTGGGGTGGGTGGGTGGGTGGGTGGGGTCGGAGTAGTGAGCGGTGAGGGGGGGCGCGATGGCGATGGTTGCAGGCTCAAGTCCGTCTCGCCCAGCTTATATAGACGTTGGCCGTGATGGCCGCAGTGCATATCGTTGATGGCGAGTCCGCATTCGGGCGATGTTGGTGCTGGTCGTGGCAGTGATGGCTCCGAGGGATGTCGACCGCATCGAGTCGACTGATCCGGCGGGGTGGATGGGGTGATGGCTGCCACCGAACCGCCGCGTCCAGATCCAGGTGGGCTGTCCCACTGCCGCATCGAGATTGCTCGCCTCCGCTGGGTCCACCTCACTTGCTTGCGTCGCTTTCCCTCCTCAGCCAGTGTAAAGGCGCATGCATCTGCTCATCGTTGCAGCATGACAACCCATGCATGAAAAGAACTGGCTGCATCTACTCGTTGCATCTACCTGTACTGAAAGCGGCAAACCGTTTTACTATCAAAGGCTATGCGAGCGGTCAATTAGCTTCTTGAGCTCTCCCAGCTGTCTACGGACTGCCTGCGACCTACTACACTACTACTACCTTCTACATGCTACCTATTACTATCTTCTACCTGCTACCTGCTATCTACTACCTATGGCACAAAGCTACGCCAGCTCGACACCTCCGGCTATAACAACTAGACGAAAAGGACACGCCAACGCCGCCCCAACTCCTCCTCAGGCGACCTGCTTCTCCACAAAGGCAGCACCCAGACGCTGCTCTACCTCATCTCACGCATGTGACGCGCCCAAGCTTGTTGGAGGTTCACCCTCCTGCTTCGAGCCTTGTCATCACAAGCCCTGTCGAGTGCCACGTAGTAGCGATGGGTGTAGTCTGGGAAGGCAAGAAGACAGCCAAGGCCCTCATCAGAGTTGAGAAAGGGCACGACGCGGAGGGCAAGCTCGTAGTCGTTGGCCTCGGCTGCTATCTGAAATGCAAGCTGGTTGCCAACGCTGTTGATGTCATGAGAGTCCCACACCATGTTGCTGAGGTCCGCTATGTGGCGCTCGCACTCCCAGTGCTTGAGGAGACGAATGAGAGGGATCACGTCTTTGGGATTTGCTGGTGGCTGACTCTTTATGAGAATGTCCAGCGCCATCCCGACGTTCTCGGCCGTCTCCAGAGGGTGGGTGAAAGTGATCATGTGGGGCTTGTTTGCCGAGTACTCGCGGCAGAGCTTGGGGCTGGGGAGTTAGCACAGACTGATATTGACTACTTACCTCGTCGGCCATAGCTGGAAGCTGGGGACCTTGAATGTCATGGTGCGGTCGGACGACATGAGAAATGTGTCTCCCATGTTGTAGGTGGTAGACATGCGGGGCAAGGGCAGCTTGGTGTGCTTGGGCTTAGGCTCGTCTGCGTTGTCGTGGCTTGCGGCGCGACGCAAAGGATTGGCGGCCTTGGAAGGTGGAGATGGAGGTTTGGGGGTGAGAGGGGCTGGCGAGGAGGACTTGGATGAGTTGCGTGACGACGAAGTGGTGGTCACGAGTGAGGACGAGAACGCTTCAAGTTGGCTGGGGAGTGCGCGACGGGGCTCGGCAGCTGAAGGAGGCAACGTCGCGTTGTTCTTGCGCGAGAAGTCGAAACTGGGGTGCATCGCAGCCGGCGCAGTCTGCTGGGCACTGGCGCCAAACACAAACATGGGGGGCAGAGCAGCCGGCGCCGAGACGCTGCGGGCAATGCCGGTGGCCGACGGGGTGGTGGAGAGTGGGGTCGGTTCAGACGTGCTGCGGAGGGGCGACGAGGTCGTGCTGATCGGCGGCGCGCCCATTCCCAGCGCCTGCTGTGAAGCTTTTGGGCTAGGCGGGCTGGCGAGCGGAAGTGGGGTGCTGGTCATTTCTGCGTGTGGTGTCGACGACACGTCTGGCTGGGGCATGCCGGGTGCCGTGTTGTCAGTCGAGAGGTATGACGCGAGGCGGTAGAATCCGCGACGGGTGTAGACGGCGACGAAGTCAGTGCTGGGGCACGGGGGGAGGAAGAAGGACTGCTTGTAGGCTTTGGCGAAGGCCTCGTCTTCTGTGATGCTTGTGGGCGGGGTCGGGGTCGTGGTGTGCTGTGTGGAGGAGCTTAGCCCTGGGGGTGGTGGGCGTGGAGGAGCCATCGGGGAGTGGATGGTGATGTCGGATGTCAAAAGGAGGGCGTGGCTGTCGCGCTGTTGCTGTGGCTAGAAAGAGGGGAGGAGGAGAATGATGCAGGAGAATGGTGAGGTTGTATTGTTGCTGTTCAGCGTCGTGGTTGTCGCTGTCGTTGTCGTGTTGTGGTTGTTGTTGTTGATGATCCAGTCATGTAATGTCCGGCGGTGGCGACACGCGTCAGTGGCGACGCGAGACGGACGCGACGCGCGCCGGGTGAGGTGGACAATGGCTTCCTGCACGCTGTGCTGTCTCAGAATGTTTCAGCCAAAACGATGCATGCATGCTGCACACCACGCACGCATGCACGCACGCACGCCTGCACGCCCAAAGGCATCGCTGCGTGGCCGACCAGTGGAGAGAACAATGTCTACCGATGCCACGAGACCGAGTGATCTGCAAGCTACTGTACAAGCGACAGTTAGCCTGGTCCTGCGCACTGCTCGCAACCTGGTGCATCAACCCATCAACCATCCGCCTAGTCGCTCGACGCCGGCGCCGACCACGTCTCGCCCTCACCAAACTCGACCACCGCGTCCTCAAGCTTGGCGCCCACAAGCCACCGGCGCTCAGTGAACGGCGCGAACGGCGCACCACCCGCCTGCTGGAGATCGACCCAGCCGAGACGCGCGCGCGGCGAGTAGATGTACGGCAGGACTTTGCACCACGTCTTGGTGCCCGTGAGCGCGGCGGCGTCGCCCTCCTGCGCCGCACCGGACGGCAGCGGCGGCTGCACGAGCGTCATGTCGAGCAGGCTGCCGGCGACGCGGGTGGACACGGGGACTGCAGGGATGTACGACCACGCCGTGAAGGTCGCCTGGAAGTAGGGCTCGGGCGAGTCGCTGTGCTGAGGGAAGACCTTGATTGTCGTGCCCTCTGGCCTGTCGGCCCACTCGAAGCGCGCGAGGTGTTTCGGGATGTTCCAGTCTGCGTTGCTGGTGAGTGTCGAGTTGAGAGTTGTGCTGGGCGCCGTGCCTACTCACTCTTACGCCCGTTGTAGCATGTGTCGCGCTGGCTGACATAGATGCGGGTGACGCGCAGCGCGTCCTTGCTCTGGCGCTTGCCGTCGGGCCCCTCGACGTCGTAGCGGAACTTGCCCGGGATGAGTAGCATCTCGTCGTACGCGCCGACAGGAGACGCCGAGTAGCGGATGAGCTGGACCATGCTGAGCCCGCCGATGGGGGCGGCGCCTGTCGCGAACGGCGCGGCGGCTTCGAGCGGGGCGTATGCCGCGTCCGTGAACGCCGGGGACGCGGCGACGCCCGGCGACGTGTACAGCGGGATCGTGTAGATGGTCGCGCGGAGGCTCCATGGCGGCGGGGCTGGGGGTGGCGTAGCTGCTGACATGCTGGCTGGGGAGGATGAGGCAGCGAGTGTCGTGTCGAGTGTTGCGAGTCGTTTCCCAAGGCTAGTGAGGCCGATGTTCTTGGCTGCCGCCGCGGCATTCGCCGTGCTGATCCTTGTCAATAACCGTTACGTCATTGGCACGTGAGCGGGCAGTCAGCCCAGGAGTGCGCGAGTTCGCTCCTAAAGCGAGACAGACGGATGTCGCCCGGCACACATGCAGATGGGCGCCATTTCGTACAGTGAGCGGGGTGTTGGCTACCTGGTCCGACCAGAGACGAATGCAACGGCGCGCTCGACCCGGCCGCCGCTCTTGTAGCAGATAAACAAGTTGGTCGCGCGTTCTCGTCGTATCTCTGACGGCGGTGCTACTTACACTACTGGCACTACCCCGCACTGTAGCATGCGTCAACGATAACATATCAGCGTGACCCAGTTCTGAGAGATACGAAGTTCTCCGCCTGGCGAAACACATCGTGCGGGGAGATCGGCGCCCGTCGAGCGCAGCCGGTCGACACGCCGCAAGCGTGGTGCATGCTGCTATGTGGGGCTGGCGACTGTCGCCTCGGCCGCTGCATGCACACACGCGCGAACGCGCTCCAGCATTCATAGCACCGTTCGGCCTATTGCCCACGGGTTTTTCATGCGGTGACCATGTGCCCGGTATGTGAGAGTGCGTCACATGCGTCCGGAGGCAGCGGCTACCTAGCTGCGGCATCCTCGCCTTCCTGAGGGGGATGGAGAACACCGCTGCATAGCGGGCTTTTAACCCCATGCCTCTATAATTATGCCCGATCGACGTCGAGTATTTGTTCGCAACCTTGGCCGGCTCCCGGGCTTTGCTGCCGAGCTGTGCCCATGTCTGTGTCTGTGGCTCGGAGGCAGACAGACGCCCCCGGCATCCCAGCGCCACAGCAAGAAATGCACCACCATCCACAGAAACACCTCCAGCAGCACAAGAAGTGCATGGATGCGTGCACATGTGCGCCAAACAACACCTCCATGCGTGCATGCCCATTGGTCATACTCACAGCGCCGAGCTAGCGACTAGCTTCGCCGTCCTTGCCGATTCCAGCGCGCTAGCGGCTGCTTGGAGGCTCGACAGACCCATTTTCCAATCTCCATCCGTCGACCATGTGCCAGGTCGTTATCGGCCCCACAGTGTGCCTGGGGGAGCGACCCACCAGATGGACCTGCCTGGGTGGTGGTCCCGCTGGTGTGCATCACGCGGGCGCAGCGCGTGCACGTCACATCAGCGTCCGAACTCCCTCCTTCCGAGCTCACTCCACACCGGTCGCTTGCGGCCGCAGCGCGTTCACTATTGACGGCCGTTAGTGGCCGGATTTGACCTGCAGTTATGTTATACTCTGGCTAGCGTGTTTCCACCCCCGGCAAGCTCGCCGCAATTTGGTGCTAAAGACGGTCCAACCTTCACTCCAATGTGTGACCACTCGCAGCCAGTCACATGCTGCCGGTGTCGTGGACGGGAAACATCGGATGCAGCACAACAGCGCAGCAGACCGCGACTGTGGGGCTCGGTGGGGTAGGCTCTGCGAGAATAGATAGGCCTTGGCGGGATAGGCCATGGCGGGATAGGCCTCGTGGCGCCGGCTCGGGCTGGCAGTCGCCATCCGGTTGGTGGTGCAGGGACAGGATATATCAGGTCGCGACGAGGAGGGGTCATGGACCCCCACACGCCCGCCATGTCCAAGACCAAGAACGAGAAAGATATCGTCGAGTATGTGGTGAGTAGCAGCCTACGGGCGGCGGTCGCGTGGAGTCTGTCCGACGCGACGAAGGATGCCTGCCACTCGGGACACACGACCACACGCTCACACACAGCAGGAGCCAGTAGGCGAGGACCACCTCGACCACGACGAGAAGCTCGAGAAGGGCGACATCGACCACGACAGCCTCCTCGCGTCCGGCCACATCCAGCTGACCGCCGAGGAGCTGTCGACGCTTGAGTCCAAGCTGCCCACCTGCTCGGCCGAGCGGGCCAAGACCATCCTGGAAGAGGTCTACACGGTGCACCAGCACGACCCGCGCTACGACCCCGAGACACTCGAGCGCATCAAGATGTTCATATCCGACCCCAACGTCATCGCCAACCCCGACATGTACCACCAGCTCATCTACGAGATGCGCATCTTTGCGCTGCTGACGTCCACGTCGTCGGCGTACCCCGAGGTGCGCGCCGTCGCGGCCGACACGGACGACCCGACCACCCCGAGCCTGACAATCCGCGTGTGGGTCATCGGCACGCTGCTGTCTGCTATCGGGTGTGTCATCAACGCGGTCTTTGTCATGCGTTATCCGTCGATCTCGATCAACTCGAATGTGATCCAGCTTGTGGCATGTGAGTTGTGTGTGTGGTAGGGGCGACGCGTGCCGGAAACGCTGGCCCTGGCCCGTGTTGAATATGCTGGCCGGTACCCAAGCTGAAACTCCAGACCCCATCGGTCTCGGCATGGCAAAGCTGCCCAACTGGAAGCTGTTCGGTCTCGAGCTCAACCCCGGGCCGTTCAACAAGAAGGAGCATCTGCTGATTGTGTAAGTAGAATATGGGACTGGGGGGAGGGGTTGAAAAAGACTGGGCCGAAGGGCTGAAGACTCCCCCGGGCGGCAGTGGAAGTCGCCTCGGGGAGAAGTGGAAGCCAACGTGGGCTGAATAGAGGCCACCTTGTTCAGCAGTGCAAGCCCTGCACGCCGACCACCCACTCACACTCCCAGCATCATGTCCGGCCTTGGAATGGCCTTCCCACCCACGCAGCACCTCATCCTCGCGCAGGCCATGCCGCAGTGGTTCGGCATGGAGTACGCCCGAAAGGCCGGCTACCAGTTCCTCGGCGCGCTCGGCACCAACATGATCGGCTTCGGGTTCGCCGGTATCACGCGCCGCTTCCTCGTCTACCCGTCATACTGTGTGTGGCCGGCGTCGCTGAGCACCATTGCGCTCAACAACGCGCTGCACGACCACGCCGGCTCAACCACGCCCGTCCGCGGCCCCGGCAAGACGGTCTGGCGCGCTAGCATGTACAAGTGCTTCTGGGTCGTCTTTGGCATCTACTTTGTGTAAGCGCGGCGCATAGAACGGAGCCCAGCTCACCCGACTTCAGCTACTACTTCTTCCCCGGGTACATCTTCCCCAACCTCACCATCTTTGACTGGATCGCGTGGATCAAGCCGACCAGCGGCACTCTGGTCGCCATCACCTCGTCCAACTTTGGTGTGGGCCTCGGCTTCAACCCCTTCCCGACATTCGACTACAACTACCTCTCTATGCCCGGTGGCTACTTCCCCATGTTTGTCCACTACAACTTCTTGACCGGTCTCACGGCCGGCATGCTCCTCGCAATCGTGTTCTGGACCCGCAACGTCCTCAACACGGGCTACCTCCAGATCAACTCGCCCAACACGTTCGACAACAAGGGCAAAAAATATGTTGTGCGCAACATTGCCGACTCGGTCGGCAGGCTCGACACGGTCAAGTACCAGAAGTATTCGGAGCCATACATGAGTGCTTCCCGTGTCGTCGCCATGATCGGAACCTTTGGCTACACGACAGGAAGTGAGTTGAGTGTGGCACTTGCCCCGCCTCCACCACCGCCACCACCGCCACTAACACCGCCGCCACAGCTCTCACTCACACCCTCTTGTACAACCGGCATGAGCTCATCCTCGGCTTCAAGGGCATGGCCGTCGACGTGAAGCACTGGTGGGCCCGCGTCCGTGGAAAGCCAGTCAGCGAAGAGCGCATCAACGCCGGAGACGACATCCACTACCGCCTCATGCAGGCCTACCCCGAGGTCCCCGAGTGGTGGTTCGCCCTTGTCGTCCTCGCATCCATGGTCGTCTCCTTCGTCTGCCTCGGCGTCTACACGCCCGTGTCCCCAGCTGTCGTCATGATGGCCCCCATCATCACCGTCATCTTCATCATCCCCGTCGGCATCGTCACCGCCGTCTCCGGCATGGAGCCCTCCCTCAACATCATCTCCGAGATGATCGGCGGCGGCATCGCCGGCGGCGACACCATGACCGTCCAGTTCTTCCGCATGTTTGGGTCAGAACCTGTATACCATGCCCTTATCTACGTAAGCATCGTTCTGGACGTTGGAGACTCGTTTCTGGATGTTGGACAAGTCGAAGAAGTCGAAGAAGACGTCTCCGACGATCATTCGAATTTTTCCCATTTTTTTTCTCGATTTTTCCTCGAACTATTGCTGACCTAACCCAGGCCAACGACCTCAAGCTTTCCCACTACGTCAAGATCAACCCCCGGCACATGTTCTGGGTCCAGATGTGGGGTGGCCTGCTCGGGACGTTCATCACCGTCTCCCAGTGGAACTGGCTCATGGCTATCCCCAACGTCTGCACCCCCGACGCGCCCTTCCGTCTTATCTGCCCTGGCGGTCAGTCCGACTACTCCAACTTCATCTTCTGGGGCACTCTCGGCGCGCCGCGCCTGTTCGGAAGCAATGGCCGTTTCAAGTGGCTCCTCATGGGCCTCCCGCTCGGTGTTGCGTTCCCCGCTCTCATGTTCTTCCTCAAGAAGCGCTTCCCCCGCAACCACATCCTGCAGTCCAGCCACCCGCTGCTCCTCATCCTGTCGTTCGCCTGGGTTTCAGGTGCCTCGTGGGGCTCGTACGTCCCCGGTCTGTTCATCAACATGTTCTCATGGAACTTCCTCAAGAAGCGCTACCTCGAGTTCTGGTCGCGCTACAACTACGTCACCCTCGCCGCCCTCGGCACTGCCATCTCCATCAATGCGTTCCTCGTCTTCTTCGCCCTTGTGTTCCCCGGCATCGAGTTCCCCACCTGGTGGGGCAACGGCGGCGGCACACCGGGGTGTATCGGCAGCTGGACCAATGCCGAATGTGGTCGATACAAGATTGGTGAGAAGGGATACTTTGGCCCCGACCCTGGAAACTTCCACTAGGCGAGCAAGCGAGCGATGGCAGGTGATGTGGTCGCGTGAGGTGTGGTGTAATCGAATCTTGTTTGAGCTGTAGCAGTTGAGATTGCGATGATCCGAGAGTGTTTTCATGCAGTGACTGAAAGCCTTGTGCGATATTTCTGGATGAAACCCATTACCCATTGTTGTCCACAACTTGCACAACCAGGACAGGACCTGAGACGAGACGGCTTCAATAATAAATAAAGGGATGAGCGAGCGAGAGTAGATACTGGGTGTAAAGAACAATGCATACATGGAGTTTCGCCCAGGGTACAGGCCGCTGGCCACGTTGGATCGATCATCCGAATGTCGCCGGGTGACCTTATTTTGCAGCACACATAGAATGCATACATGAACCGCGTGAGAGGCAACCTCCTCTTCCATGGCGAACGACGTTCAGATATGTGGCAACGCGCTTTCATTTCATGTCAAAGCATTCACACAGATAAAAGGTAACGATACCCAGAAGTTCTACCTCGTTGGAGGTGGGCAGCTTGCCACCGCGAACTTTCCTCTGGGGCTTTATCGCCGCATTCCGAGGGATTACGCCTGGGCCTCCATGGCGGCTCTTTTGAGATCGAGTGTCCCATCGAGATGGCCTGAATTGTTTCTTCTTTGCATTTCAGAAGCCGAGGCAACCCCCTAATCATGCAGATTCACACACGCAAAATCATGCAGACCGGTAAGTCCCTTGGATCTTTGATGGATGAGTTACTCACAGCACTACGTAGCGTTCTGAAAGGGCCTCGTGTCTCCGTGGTGCCACGATGCACAGTGGGCCGCCACTCCTTTAGTCCTACCTCCTGTTCCCTTCAGTACAAACCATGACAGTGCTTCCTTTCTACAGTACTCTGGCTCATGCAGAATTATGGCAAAAAGGCAACCCAAAGTGACGCAATGTTTCTGTGTTAGCCTAGAAGCTAGCTGACAATTTTGGGCTTCAGCATTCCCTCACTCACAACCGCGAGGACCTAAGAGAGCAGCCCGATTGGTTTACCGGCCCGACACCAAGCAATTGAAGCATGGCCGCAACAATCTCAATCTCTGGGACCCCACCAACACCTCCGATGTGCCCCACTCCCCGTTGGCCGTCATCCCTGTTCCCGTGTTCAAACCGCATGGTTACAGTGTAAGTGGAGACGAACCGCTGACGGTCCGCGCCTGAGACAGCTTCTACTGCTGGAGTCACAGTACAGCGACGTTCTAGCGGGAATTAGTAAGGCAGGCACAACTTCGTACACGGCCGACAGTCGACCGCCGAAACAACCTAAACAAACCGACGGAGCGTCGTCAACCGGAGCTACGTCAACCGGAGCTACCAGAGCTGATCATCCTGATCCAACTGACGAGATGCCGACGACCGACTTGCTTCAACACATTTTGACAATTTATACGTCTCGCTCCAACTTTATCGTGGCCCGCCCTGGTGTCAAGCATGCGGCGAGGTCACCGGTTGCCCCATTCGGACGACGCTGCGCCGCCGAGATGTTGTGCAGCGAGCAATACTTAAGCAGCGTTCGGGATGGACACTCACTACTTCACCCAGCCGCCATGGTCTCCCTCGTTAAGATTCTCTCAGTCCTCTTCGTCCTCGCCGCCAGTGTGTCGGCTGCACCCGCGACGGACCCCCAGATTGCCAAGCGCGCCGTCGGCGTACAGCAGTCGTGCCCCCGTGGCCCGTACTATGCTGGCTACTTCCGCTCATGGCGTGACGTTGCTGCCGACTCGACCAACCCCCCCGTGAAGATGTCCGACCTCCCTGCCGGCACGGATATCGCCTTCGTCTTCCCGATGGGAACCGAGGCTCCAGCCTTCTGGACGGCGCTTCGCGACACATACGTCCCGGCACTGCACGCCAAGGGCACCAAGCTTGTGCGGACTATCTTCATCGACCGTCTCACCAGCGTCCCAGTCCCCGCTGACGGGAACTACGATGCGATTGCCCAGCAGCTCATCGCCGAGTTTGTCACACCGTACAACCTCGACGGCCTTGACATCGACATGGAGCAGGTCCTGTCGGCAGCACAGGTGACGCACAGCGCCAACATCATCACCGCCCTGAGCAAGTACCTCGGCCCCCGGGGCTCCAGGGCCGGCTCGCTTCTCATCTACGACACCAACCAGGAGGTCCACTCACTTGCTATCAAGGTCGCCCCGTATGTCAACTACATCCAGATCCAGGCGTACGGCCGCAACCCAACCTCCCTCCAGTCGACGTGGACAGGATACGCACCGTACTACTCGTCGTGCCAGTTCGCAATCGGCTTCTCATTCTACGAGGAGAGGGGGGCCTCCTGGGGCGACTCGTCCAAGCCCTTCACATCGAGCCGCGCGGCTACATACGCCCGATGGAATCCTACTGGCGGAAAGAAGGGTGGTGTCTTCAGCTACGCCATTGACCGCGACTGGAAGGCAGTCGGTGACGACACTCTGACTGTTCCAACATACGAGTTTTCCAAGCAGATCATCCCGCTCAACAAGCAGTCGTCGACGTAGTGATAGCTTTAGGAGAGCAAGGACGATAGACGTTAGTGTCATGCACTCTGTTTGTGACGAGTGCGGTGCGGACCATGAGGCGCAGGCTGATGGTCATATGGTCATGTGATCGTTCGATCAATGTGGAGGCTTGTCCAACAACAAAAGACTGCTGCTCAACGCGTCAAGCGACGATCACCCGACTCTCAAATCCCCCCAGTGCCTAATGGGCGACAGCTTGGTTCATGATCAACCCATCAGACACCATGTCTCTCGATGATATGGAGCAAGTCACCGATGACATCGAGTATATCACCAACGACACGGAACATATCACCGATGACCCGACGTGGAACACCGGCGACTTTACCATCATCAGCTCAGACAACACGCGCTTTCGAGTCCCGTCAGCCTCAATCTTCTCAGCAAGGTACGTGAGCCCGAGTAGGCGGCTGCTAACACACCGTCGCCAGCCAGGTGTTCCGCGATGCTGGGGACGCAAGCTGCGGAGCCGGCAAGACAGTCCACTTGACCGACAGCACGTTTGAGACGGCGTCTACGCTGCGCGACTTCTTCCACCTGATCATGAAGTCTGATTTTCCTGCCGACTGGGAGAAGCACGATCTCGTCCCCTTGAGCCAGCATGTGGCCAACCTGGTCGATTTTCTCCAGAAGTACCAGTGCGAGGCAATTCGGACCTTCAAGCTCGCCTTCCACTATCAGTTCCTCGTCACGCCGACATCAAGGCTCTACAGTCTTGCGGGATTGGTCCTCGGCAGTCGTACCGATGACGTTCAGTTCTGTATCAAGGCCATCAAGGCCGACAGCTGGGATGACCAGGGCAAAAACGATCACCATTGCTCCAGTTGGAATGCGAAAGACCAGTTAAACCACTGCCGACGCCATTGCCTCACTTTGTTGCCATGCAACATGCCGCTTCGAGTCCATGAGCTCATCCCGAATTCGTACCTCTGGGCCTTGTCGCGGTCTTGGCCGGAGGCTGGCAACAAGAAGAAGGTCTGGATTGGTCTCTTCGAAGAGCTGATTATGAAGTCAAAGGCGGCTAGGTACTGTACATAAGTACCAGGCAGAGCTGACTCGGTTACAGCAAATAGACATTCTCATTCTCAGGCATGCACATCATGAACCCGCCTGTCAATGACTCCTCCACGGCGCCGCAGCCCCACTTTCGTGCTCCGGTAGCCCCGGCCGATTGACCCGGACCAGTGCAGTGGGTCACAGGGTCAGCTAGTGCAGGGGGTCATGGGGCCCATGCATCTCATTCTATAGCATGGAATGCACAGCTACGTGCTGCGCGATCTATGCAGGCTGCCCCAAGACTCTCGCATCATGGTTGATACCCACAAACACATGCGCCGCTGACATGACGTCAGGAAGGCACCAGCTCGGCAAGTTGGATACCGCACTCATCATCATCGCGGGCGGCATCGAAAAACACTCTGGATCCACTGTGACATCATGGGCCGAGAAACATACAGATCCACTGTACATCTCTCCTGTGCACGCTGCTGTCCTGGGCGCCCAGCACCTCGGCCCGCCACCCAGGGAGCAGTCCGCAGCAGGCACTGTCTCGGCGGCTATGTCGTCGACGCCCAATGCCGGCTGAGGTGGTCGCGGCCGCCCATCTTTCCTTCCTCGTTGAAGTTGAGGTTGCAGACAACTGTGTTCACTGGAGAGCAGTTGAGCTGGGGTGTAGACTCTCGCACCCCCTCGCATCCCTGTCGGATGCCCACCTTCTCCGACACTCGTCTGCTGGCCGCTGGCACAGGCCTTGTATCCACAGCATGACCGGCGAGTTTGATTTTGGGCACCACACACAGGCCCTTCGCCACCTCGACGTCATTGGAAACCGACCTGTGCCTCACCACCATGTGATTCCTCGGGATGATGCAACAGTGGCTATTGTCCTCCATACCTCCGTACTGGGCCCGCATGCAGGTGGGCCGAGCGCCGAGTGCACTGCTCGTCCCATTGTGTTCTCCGGCACGGTAGGGGTAGTCATGGTCGTCGAGGTCGCACATGCGTCATTCTTGCTCTCTCTCTCTCCTTTCTGCGGGTAGCATCCGAGTGGGTTCCACCGATGACGCTGCATCGTCGTGCGTGTGTGGCCGGGATGTTCTACATTTGGAGGCGGCGGCCCCTCCCCCGTCAACATCGCAGAACCACGGCTGGTTTCGGTGGAGCACTTGAGGCACATCTTTGTTGGGGCGCGCCACATATATAACTAGGTGGTGCTCTTTCTCCTCGAGCGCTTCACAACCTCATTCAGCTTCTCTCCGCATAGTAAAACTCTCCATAATAATAATCAGAGGTACTGCACATTAATTTACCCCATCAATAGGTCTACATCGAACGAGTGAGTCGCTCGCAGCTCTCCAAGCTGACTTTTCTAGTGGACCCGAACCGTCCCCGCGAAGACGAGGTGATCGGTGCTCACAGGGAGGTCGACTCCAACATGGGTGTCGGGTCGATGCGCAACGCCCTTGACAAGATTCAGAGCAATGACAAGGACGCGTCAACCGCGTCCACCGTCAAGAACTTCCTCAACCCGTTTAAGAGTAACTCGGACAAGTCGAACGACCCGGCCCTCACTGGACGGGGCCATCCTGACCGCGAGTCCGACCTCCGCTCCAACCCCAACGTCAACACCAACGTCGGTGTTGGACACACTAGCTCCGGTGTCGCTGGCACCGGTGTCGGCGCCTCGACTATCGCGGGCGCCAAGAACACCATGGACCCTAACGTTCAGACGCGCCACACTGATGGTAGCCACACCAACATCAGCGGCAGCCACACCAACGTCAGCGCTGGCAGCCACACCTCTGGCCCTCACACATCCACTGGCGTGGCCGGCACTGGCGCGGGCGCAGGAGTAGGCGCCGACATCAAGAACAAGCTGGACCCCAACGTCGATTCGTCGCGATACACCGCGGGCAACGACTACCAGCAGCACAACTACGCCCGTGACGCTGGCATCGCCGGCGGTGCCGCTGCTCTTGGTGCTGGTGCCGCGCACCACCACAACCAGAACCAGCACACTAACACGGGTATCGCTGGCCGTAACGTCGAGGGCGGCAACCACACCGCCGGACCCCACACCAGCACTGGGCTCGCCGGCACCGGACTCGGTGCGGGCACCGCGGCCGACATCAAGAACGCCACTGACCCCAACGTCAACTCGCGCGGTACGAATGCCGGCGTCCCTGGCGGGTACCCCCACACCGGCACCGGTGTCGCAGGTCGCAACGTCGAGGGTGGCAACCACACCGCCGGACCCCACACCAGCACTGGGCTCGCCGGCACCGGACTCGGTGCAGGCACTGCAGCCGACATCAAGAACGCTGCCGACCCTAACGTCAACTCGCGCGGCACGGACTCCAGCCTCCACTCGCGCGCCACTGCCCCTGGCGACCCGGCGACGTCTTCGGGCATTAGGGACCCCGCGCAGGCCGAAGCTGCACGCAGGATGCTCGAGAAGGGCGACGCGCCACTCTCAGCCGAGATGGGTCGTGACCCCATCACCGGTGCAAAGCTTGCCCCCGGAAGCCAGCTCGCCCAGGTTGCCGACGCCGCCGCATACGGTGGCAGCAGCACGACCACGTCCAAGCTCGTCCGTAACTCGCCTCTTGATGGCGGCGCTTTCGCGAAGAACAAGAACGAGCACGCAGGCAAGAACACCGCCGGCCCGCACACAAGCTCCGGCATTGCTGGTACCGGTGTTGGTGCCGGCGCCATGGCCGACGCGAAGAACAAGATGGACTCGAACGTTGACTCCACCACTGGTCGCACCGACTACAACACCGGCGTGACTGGCCACCACAACACCCACACCGGTGTCGCTGGCGACCACAACTCTAACGCTGGACGCAATGCTGCCCTTGCTGGCGGTGCGGGCGCGCTCGCTGGCGGTGCTGCCGTGCACCACCACAACCAGCGTCAGCACGACGTCAACCGTGGCGCCGCTGTGGGCTCGACTGGCGCCCCAGGCTCGTACAACAGCAACGAGCAGGCCGGCAACCGCACCGCTGGCCCCCACACCAGCTCCGGCATCGCCGGCACCGGTGTTGGTGCCGGCGCCATGGCCGACGCCAAGAACAAGCTGGACTCGAACGTTGACTCGTCAACGGGTCGCACCGACTACAACTCCGGTGTTACTGGCCACAACACGCACACTGGGCTGACTGGTGACCACCACAACCGCAATGCGGCTCTTGCCGGCGGCACCGGCGCTCTCGCCGGTGGTGCTGCCGCGCATGGTTACGACCAGCGCAGCGGTGTCCACACCAACGACCACCGCAGCGGTACCCATAACACGGGCTCGCTCGACAAGAACGAGCAGTACGGCAACAACACCGCTGGCCCCCACACCAGCACCGGCCTGTTCGGCACTGGCGTCGGTGCCGGTGCCATGGCTGATGCCAAGAACAAGATGGACGGAGATGTCGACTCCAAGACGGGCCGCGTTGACCACTCGGACCGCCACACCGGCGTGACGGGCCACCACAACACCCACACCGGCGTGGCTGGTGACCACCACAACTCTCACGCTGGCCGCAACGCCGCTCTTGCTGGCGGCGCCGGCGCTCTTGCCAGTGGTGCTGCTGCGCACCACTATGGTCAGCGCAACACCACCGACCAGCGCAGCGGTGTCCACAACACGGGCTCGCTCGACAAGAACGAGCAGTACGGTAGCAACACCGCTGGTCCCCACACCAGCACCGGCCTGTTCGGCACTGGCGTCGGTGCCGGTGTCATGGCTGACGCCAAGAACAAGATGGACGGAGACGTCGACTCCAAGACGGGCCGCGTTGACCACTCGGACCGCCACACCGGCGTGACGGGCCATAATACCCACACTGGCCTGACTGGCGACCACCACAACCGCAATGCCGCTCTCGCCGGCGGTACTGGTACTCTCGCTGGTGGTGCTACTGCCCACGGCTACGACCAGCGCAGCGGTGTCCACAACACCGGCTCGTACAACAGCAACGAGCAGGCTGGAAACCGCACCGCTGGCCCCCACACCAGCTCCGGCATCGCCGGCACCGGTGTTGGTGCCGGCGCCATGGCCGACGCCAAGAACAAGATGGACTCCAACGTCGACTCGCACACTGGTCGCACCGACTACAACTCCGGCGTCACTGGCCACAACACCCACACCGGTGTTGCTGGTGACCACAACTCTCATGCTGGTCGCAACGCGGCACTCGCGGGCGGCGCCGGTGCTCTTGCTGGCGGTGCTGCCGCCCACCACTACGGCCAGCGCGGCGGTGACCACACCACCGGCTCGCTTGACAACCGCACCACTGGCTCCCTCGACAACCGCAACACGGGTTCGCTCGACAACCGTAACACCGGCACGCTCGAGAAGAACGAGCAGTACGGCAGCAACACCGCCGGCCCCCACACCAGCAAGGGACTGTTCGGCACGGGTGTCGGTGCTGGTCTTATGGCCGACGTCAAGAACAAGATGGACTCGGATGTTGACGCTTCCACTGGTCGCGTCAAGAACGACTCGGACAAGCACACGGGCACGACCACCGGCCACCACGGCACTCACGCTGGACGCGACGGAGCCTACGCCGGCACTGCCGGCACGACTACCGGCGACCACAACTCGCACGCTGGACGCAACGCGACTCTCGCCGGCGGTGCTGGCGCGCTTGCTGGTGGCGCTGCCGCGCACCACTACAACTCGCGCGACGGTGCCCACAACACGGGTGTCCACAACACGGGTGTCCACAACACGGGTGTCCACAACACGGGTGTCCACAACACGAACGAGCAGACCGGCAACCGCACCGCTGGACCCCACACCAGCTCTGGCATCGCTGGCACCGGTGTCGGTGCCGCCGCCATGGCCGACGCCAAGAACAAGCTGGACTCGGACGTCGACTCGCACACGGGCCGCACCAACCCGTCGCACACTGGCACGACGACCGGCACCTACGCTGGACGCGACGGAGCTTACGCTGGCGCCCCTGGCGTCGCTGGCGACCACCACAACTCGCATGCTGGACGTAACGCCGCCCTCGCGGGCGGTGCTGGTGCGCTCGCTGGTGGTGCCGCCGCGCACCACTACAACTCGCGCGACGGTGCCCACACCGGTGTTCACAACACGGGCGTCCACAACACGAACGAGCAGACCGGCAACCGCACTGCTGGCCCCCACACTAGCTCCGGTATTGCTGGCACCGGTGTTGGTGCAGGTGTTATGGCCGACGCCAAGAACAAGATGGACGGAGATGTCGACTCCAAGACGGGCCGCGTCGACCACTCCAACTACTCGGACAGGCACACGGGCACGACTACCGGCCACCACGGCACCCACTACACGGGCTCGCTCGACAAGAACGAGCAGTATGGCAGCAACACCGCCGGCCCTCACACCAGCACTGGCCTCTTCGGCACTGGTGTCGGCGCGGGTCTCATGGCCGATGCAAAGAACAAGATGGACAGCGATGTCGACTCCAAGACGGGCCGCACCGAACCCTCCAACTTGAACAAGCACTCCGGCACTGCTGCTGACCCCCACTCGTCGAACGCTGGACGCAACGCCGCGCTCGCTGGTGCTGCCGGTGCCGGTGCCGGTGTTGGTGCCAGTGCGCTCGCTTCCCGCGGCCTTCAGGAGCGCCACCACGAGGCTGACCTCGCCGCCGGCCGCGGCAGCGCTCCCCTCTCGACGGGCGCCCGTGCCGATGTCGTCACCGCGTCGCCCATGGGCGGCGCCGACGCTGAGCGCCACAGCCGCGTCATGCCCGGTGCTGGTGCCGCTGCCCCGACCGACACGTACCGCCGCGACCACGACCGCCTCGACAACACTGGCCGCAACGCCGCGATTGCCGGCGGCGCTGGTGCACTCGCTGGCGGCGCCCTCGCCGACCGCGACAGCAGCAGGCTCGCGCACGACCAGACCCGCACTGCCTCTACCACCGCCCTCGCTGGCTCCCCGCCCCGCGACCGCGGCGCTCTCGCGGGCTCCAACGTCCACGCCGGCCCCAACACCACCGGCCCTCACACCAGCACCGGTATTGCCGGCACCGGTGTTGGCGCGGCCACCATGGCCGACGCTAAGAACAAGGTGGACCCCAAGGTCGACTCGGATGCGCACAAGCACGGCAACCTCACTGGCAGCAACGTCCACACTGGCAGCAACGTCCACACTGGCAGCAACGTCCACACTGGCAGCAACGTCCACACTGGCAGCAACGTCCACGCTGGCAGCACCACTGCCGGCCCTCACACCAGCACTGGTATCGCGGGTACGGGTGTTGGCGCGGCTACCATGGCGAACGCCAAGAACAAGGCGGACCCCAAGGTCGACTCGACGACCGGCAGGACCAGCCATGAGGCGAAGCGCGACACTGGTGCGTTCAACATGAAAACGAACGATTCGATCGGCCATGAGGACCCCAACCACCGCCCGCCGCACACCAGCTCAGGCCTGTTCGGCACTGGCATCGGTGCCGAGGCCATCGCCAAGGTGAAGAATGCCCTCGACCCCAAGGTGGACACGAGCAAGATCCCCGACGACTTCACGGGCAGGACTGATGACAAGCTGGCCAAGGCCAACGACCCCGCGCACATGCAGACCACGAACAACTGGACGTCCACGACCAACCGCGGGCCGGGCAACGTTACCATGCCGGACAACTCGCACACCAACCTCTTCGCTGAGGCCCAGTCGCGCAACCCTGCCGGCCAGAACCGCATGCCCGGCGCATACGCGAACCAGGCCGACAAGGCTGGTTCCAATGTCGTCGTGACCCCGGTTGAGGAGCGCTCGCGTATTATTTAAGTTTGATAGTTAAACAAGTCTGAAGACAGTTGAATGCAGTAATGAGTTCCGCAGAGCGACGCAAGGTGGTGTAATCCGGTAGGAGGGTCTTGAGGTGACAGATAAGGCTCATCGCGACAAGACCTTGCAAGTGTTTTGACGTGGTCGTCAGTGGTTTGAGTCAGCGTCTCCGACACATCATGCATGAGGCCAGTGTGTGAGGACAAGGTGTTCTTCGGCACTGTGTGGTGCTGGGCAAGTTGGTGCACCACACTGTGGTCCAGAACGCCGCAAGTCTAGGAGTAATGGGAGACGTGGGAGTGCCATTTGGGCATGTCCAATGAGACGTTGGCGAAGCTGTAGAGGATGTTGATCTTGTCAGAGCAATGGTATGGATAGATGCGTGGTGAAGTTGATGGCGGAGCGACTCATGCGGATGTGGGGAGCAGGCATGGGATATGGCTGAGCCGATGCGACCGTCGCCCGCTGCTTCAACCGATCTTCTTCTTGGCGAGCTTCTCAAAGCGGCGCGCCCAGAGGGTGATATCGCCACCCGCCTCGACCCAGCTGAGCGACAGCACCTTGACATAGCTCATGGGGAAGAGCTGGCGGATGGGAGAAGGCATGTTGGCGGGGAGTAGGTCGTTGTCGCAGTCCTCGCTCACATGGGGCACAGAGGGCGGGGTGTCCTCGGCGTCTGCGCGGCCCCAGTCGCGCGTGTTGGTCCGGCGGCGGATCTTTTGGACGCGCGCGTGCTCGACCTTGACGCGGTAGACGTTGATGGCGCGCACGCAGATGTCGGGGTCGTCGACGAGCGCGCCGAGGAGCATGCCGGACAGCGTGTAGTCGAGGTCGTCGCGCAAGAGGAAGTCGACGAGGAACGCCTTGATGAGGATGCGCAGCGTCGCGAAGCACTCGTGCTTCCTGAGAAACTCGACGCAGTCGGCCAGGTGCTGACAGATAAGCCGCAGCTCCTTGTAGAACAGCACGAGCTTGGCCTCGGTGACAAGGAACAGGAACGTCGTGATCGTCGCGTCGTTCTCAGACTTGTCAGTGAAGTGCACCAGCTTGTCGTCGGGGTTGCTGACCGCCTGCGCGTCGCGGAAGATGGGGCTGGGGTCAGCTAAGCTGTGGGGCTGGGCTCCCACCCACCTCGCGGCGAACAGATAGATCGAGTCGACACGGAATCGGATGTTGTTCGAGCTGATGAGCGTGAAGTCGCCGCTGCGAAAGTCCTTGTCGTCGTGGATCGCCTCAGGCTCGCTCGGCTGGCGCTCCGTGCTGGCCGAGAACATGCTCAAGATGGTGGACGGCGTCCACTGCGACATGGCAGTGTAGGAGGTTGCCAACGAGAACATGGGTGGCGAAGTGTTGTTGCGTACGAGTTGTGGGAGGTGGTTGAATCGGACCGCAAGTGCGGATTGACGGCTCGCATGCTCTGACGTCTGCGGGACTAATTAGGATGATGCTCACGCCCTCGTCATCAGGCTTGTGTGTGTGTGAGTGATGCTGGATGGGACACGGACGGTGCGGACAAGGAGACGGGCAGACTGTGTGGTCGAGGCTGCACGGGCATTGTTCATGGGTGGTGTGCAGGGGGGCCCATTGTCATCCCGCGTTTCTGAGTGCGAGCGATCCTCTCCGTCATGGCTTGGCCCAGCATACGTCACACGGCGTGCACCGAGCGCAGATTGTCTGTGCATCCCAGCGGCGGAGCTCGAGCCCCGTTGAGGCTGCCAATGTGTGGGTGGGGTGAGCGCCTCGCAGCCCATGGTGCACCACCGAGTTAACCGCCACTGGGCCTGCTCGCTCAGTCCACAATTGCACAGCTGAACCACGCCCATGGAGATGACATTACCGCGCCAGAAGACAGGCCACGGACGGCATTCGTTCCGTGCAGTGAGGAAGTGAGGACGTCAGAGAGTGAGAGGGTGAGTGAGTGAGGCGGCGAGTGTCAACATGAGCGCCCGCCCGCCAGTCGCCCTTCTCACGCTGCAGTGTGCAAGTGCAGTTCCGGCCGGGAGGAGGAGGGTGGGGTGCGTGCGTGCTGGGTGTGCATGTGCTGCCCGGTACGAGTGACGCATGCGGTCAGTAGCATCAGCGGACAAACCTGCTCTGTACTGGGGGACTCTTGGCGACGGTGTGGTGGCAGCAAGATGTGGAGGGGGACACTCGGGGAGATAACCGGGCCGGCGGTGAGCCGTACTGGTGACAGCCGACAATTGCTTGCCGGTGTTGATGATGCGTGCAACGCCGCCATGGTAGTGTGGTGCTTACTGCGATCGTGAAGTCCAGGCCGACGAGATTACATGAGGTAGGCAAGAATGGGGTTGTCGATTGGGCGGCCTCCACACGGGGGACAATCTTCGGCGCCGCTGACGCGCTGACGAGCGGGCGTGCAGTCACTGCGACCGACCTCTGTTTGACGCTGCCGCCGCTGACGACGGGCCGGCTCTGACCGCCGCTGCTGCCGGCCGCATCTCGCCCAAGCTCAAACTCGACTCTGAGGCCTAATGCTATTACGCCTGATTGGTGGCGTATTGGCATGACCGCGCGCCCCTCTACTCCCATCGTGTGGCGCCTCCCTCACCGCGAACCTCGAAAAGCTTTGCCGAGGTCACCACTAATACAAGGTCTGCTTGGCAGCGCGCTCACCGCATGAATCTGCGTCGGCCCGAACATTAGGCCGCCGCTCCCATTCGCCAGCGGCCTCCTCGACCTGCATCCTGCGGCGTGGCGCGCATGGCCAGCTGGCCAGGCCACGGCCACCCTTCTCGCGTGGCTCCCACATGGGATTCCCTGCCAAACCCACTGTACCTTTCACTCCCGCCCTCATTTCAACCTTTCCGTGAGTGCATTATGCGAACAATGTGGGATGCGGGCCGCCGACCCCCATTTCGTGCTGGCATACACATGCGGGATTACCATACCCATAGGGTGTATGGTGCCATCCACACCGCGGCATTACAAACCAGGGTGGGTGGTGAGCCCGCTAGCGGCGGCAGGGTCACCGCTTACGGGGCTTTGTTGGCGGCCACCATCCACAAGGCGCCGTAGGCTGCTGGACAGTCGGGCTTCGCCAAGGCTGGAGGCCTGGCCATTGTTGGGCCAAGGCATATATCGGGTGGCTTGGGATGCAAGACAAGGATGGACCTGCCGGCACAAGGCCGAGTTGTCCGGAATGCCACCGATGCTGCCACCACCAAAGGAGCAGTATTGTCCATGCATAGCCGCCTGGAAGACACCGACAGCAATCGTGCCCCGCACCCGAGTAGTGCTAACGTCTCACATGACTGAGAACGACTCGCCTTACTTGCCAGTATCGGAGTGTTTGAATGCATTAGTACAATTTTGTAGTCGGTCTGGTGCCGCTGATAATCCAGCGCAGAGCAATGGCAGTTACCAGAACCGACGGCGGACGCCAAGAGAATCCTGCGCAGTATAGAGGCTAGCCGCGTCGAGAAGCGACGTCAGGCAGCAGAGCAGAGGAAACAGTCACTCAACCACGTTGGACACTTTCTTGGCAGTTGCGCCACGCTGAGTGTGGCTTCAGGGAGGATGCTCAGGACCCGATCCAGCGCGACCACCCTCGTCTTTAACCGTGCAACATGTCGGCCTGGCCTGGCCGCTCGCAGTGTTCGGCTTTCTTCCCGTCCGTCCGTGTGTGTGATGAGCATGACTGAACGTCCGTCCACGCACCGGTTCAGGCCTCATGCATCGCCCACGGACGGCGGCGGGCAAATGTCTATTAGTCGAGCACGCGGCCGTGCCCAACACACGGGACGGTTTCGTCATGATCGGAGGCTTTGGCAGCGACGCGTCTGCGGTGCTCGCGCAACCCTGCTGCGGACAACAAGCATGTTGCCCGAGGTGGCGCGCGCGGCTGGCGGCAAGGTTGCAAGGTTGCACGACATGGCGGCGGCACCGGCGCAACCCCCGCGGCGGATTTGATGGATACCAGGGGCGGGTTTACGTTCCAGGTTCCAGGGACAAACCGGCCTATCCCGCGTCGTGCTCAAACCACTCGCGGTACGACGCCCCGTAACCCGACAACATGGTGGTGAGGAAGCTAAAGTCACCCTTTTGAGGAACACGAATCTGGGAGCAGCCGGGGGCGGCAGGCAGGCAAGGCTCGAGACGCGCGGCGGCATGGATGCCCTCGCCGCCGATCTGGCCCTGGGGCGTGTGTGTGAAGACCACACCACCCCGGAAAGAGAGCAGCGGCTGGCGTGGTGGCCAACGACGTCGTTGTGGCCGCCGCGCCCGCCGCGCCCTCGCGCCTGTCAGCGACACCACCCCCGTTGTGACTCGCAGAGGGCGCCCTCGCTGTCCACCCTCGTCCCGGTGACCCTTTTTGCACAGTCTCAGTGTCGGCCGCTACTGCGATTCCTGGTACTAAACGTTTACCCCTCCCCGCCCTTGACTTGTCTCTTCATCCCATCACCACCACCCCGACTAACATCTCGACAGCGTTCTCTGGCTGGACCAGTGCACCCAACGTAGATCAATCTCAGAAAAACTCATCACCTTCTCGCCTCTTCCCGACCTTCTTTTCGACAACTTTCGTTCAACAAGATGATGTTCACCAAGTCGACCACCCTCGCCGTCCTGGCCCTCCTCGCTACCGTTGTCGAGGCTGCCCCCGTCGACCACGGCCACCTCCTCCCCGTCGCTCGCGCGCAGCTCGTTCGCCGCGGCGGCAAGAAGTGCGCCCGCCCCTCGTCGTCGTCGGCCCCCGCCCCCACCACCACCGAGGAGGCCGCCCCCTCGACCACCACCACGGTCGAGGTCGTCCCCACCACCACCGAGGCCCCCGCCTCGTCGACCACCACTGAGGAGGCCGCCCCTACCACCACCGAGGCCCCCGCCTCGTCGACCACTACTGAGGAGGCCGCCCCTACCACCACCTCGGAGGCCGCCCCCACCACCACCGAGGAGGCTGCCCCTTCGTCTACCACCACCGCCGAGGAGGCCGCCCCCACGACCGCCCAGAACGAGAACATCGGCGGCAACCTCAACGCTGCTCCCGTTCACCACGACCAGCCCGCTGAGGAGCACAAGCCTGCCCCCGAGGAGCACAAGCCTGAGGAGCAGAAGCCCGCTCCCCAGGAGGAGAAGCCCAAGCCCCAGGAGGACAAGCCCCAGAACTCGGGCGGCTCGGGTGGCTACAACATCCAGGGCAAGTCGTCGTTCTACTCGGTCGTCAACCCCGGCGAGAACCACGGCTACTCTGGCCTCGTCGCGTGCCAGGGCCTCGGCACATTCACCGACAACGACTGGATTGCTGCTGTCGGCGACGCCCACTACCAGGGCGGCTCGGCTTGCGGCAAGAAGATTGAGATCCGCGACAAGTCGACCGGCAACGTCCAGACTGTCACCATTGTCGACCGCTGCGCCGGCTGCGAGTACGGCCACGTCGACCTTACTCCCCCTGTCTGGAACGCCCTCCACAACGGCAACAGCCACGACGGCATCTTCCAGTCCGAGTGGAAGTTCCTCTAAGCGCGTAACTGCTACTGCTGCTGCTCTTCTTCCGGTACCACCACGTAGGCTGTCCTGGCGACAACCTGCCCCCCCCCCCCCCCCTCCTGGCTCTGGCCGAGTGGCTCCCCGTCGCTCACAGTAGCTTCGGGACCACATCTATAGACCAGGGTTTATAACTGCATCATACTACCTGCGTGTGCACTGGGGCCTGCCTGGCTGGTTTCAGGCAGTGATATTACTATGCACTCGGTGTTGTTGTGTTGTCGTCGTGGCGTGCGGCGGTGCGGCGGTGCTGTGGCGTGACACTGGACGTGGCTGGACGGGAAGGATGAGACGCACGCACGGAGGATGTGCATGCCCACACGATTACGGGACTCGCGCCTCACTCCCGTCAGCACGCGTCGTCAAGCGCAAAACTGTGTGTCACGGTGCCTCTCGCGGCCGTGCAGTGTAAAACCCTATTCTTCTCATACGAACTGGTGCCTTCTGTGCGCGGGGTCAGGCCCGAGGCGAGTCGTCAGCCCCCGCGCAGCTTTTCACAGATCCAGCATCTGGCGAGGAACAATGCATGGCGGCGAGGTAATGTCGAGGGCGGAGAGGTAATGTCGAGCAGTCGTTGTGAAGGCTGGACCGAGTTCAGGACCAGCGAGCTGGTGGCGCCGGCGACACAGTCAGCGTCGGCTTGCTGCAGTCAGTACTCAGCGCTGCCGCGGGCCCACTCGTACACCATGGCATTGTTCATCCATCCCTCTATAGCTCTATGTGGCGGCGACAGACACTCGTCAGCAGACTCGATAAAGGCACAACACGGTGCATCGCGATACAACAAGGCGAAATCGCGAAGCGGCGGGCGGCAGGCATCGCGTCGTCGCGAGCCCACGCGCGCCAGCCAGCCCGTGTCGCAAGGTCGGGCGCGGACGCACCGACCGCCCCCTGCCAGAGGGGTCGTGAAGAGAATGGGGGGGGGGGGGGGGTTGAAGAGTAGAGTCGAAGATGAGAGTTGGCAGTCAAGTTATTGGTCGTGTGGCGGTGTGGCGTTGGCGGTCGTGGCGAAACGCGTCGCTGCTCACCCCTTACACCCACGACCACTTGATCTTGAAGACGCCGCGGTTGTTGTCGCCGTGCAGCGACTTCCACAGCGGCATAGAGAGGTCGAGGTCGCCCCACTTGCACGTCTCGTGCGGGCCGCCGTGTCCGCCGCCGCCGCAGCGGTCGACGACCTGCGCGACGGCCGAGTTGCCCGTGCTCTCGTCGGTGATGCGCACCTGGCGCCAGCATGCGCCGTTGCGGGCGCCGAGCGCGTCGTACTGGCGCCAGTTGAGGGCCACGAAGATCTCGTCGTTGGTGTACTTGCGATCGTTGTCGCACGCGATCGTGCCGGGCGGGTAGCCCTCGTTCTCAGCTGGGCTGAGGACATTGTAGTGCGTGGCCGTGCCCTCGAACACCTCGCCGTGGTGCCCGCCGCCGTTGTCGTGGTTCTGCTCAGGCTGGTGCTCGGGCTGGTGGTTCTCCTCGGGCTTCCACTCGGGCTGGTGGTGCTCGTTGTGCTGCTCCTCAGGCTTGTGCTCCTCGTTGTTGTTGTTGTTGTTGTTGTGGTGCTCCTCCGGCTGGTGCTCCGGGAGAGGCGCGGCGTTGAGGTTGTGGCCGATGTTCGAGTTGTGCTCGGGCTTCCACTCCTCGGGGTGCTTGCCGGCGTCGTTGAAGCTCTCGGGGTGCTCGTTCTTCCACTGCTCGTCGGAGGCGGGCTTGTCCTCGGCGGCGGGCTGCTCGGCGTGCTCCTCGGCAGGCTTCTCCGCATGCTCCTCGGCGGGCTTCTCGCCCTCGGGGGCGGGGGTAGGGGCAGCGGCCTCAGGAGCAGGCGCCTCGGTGTGGCCCTCAGCCGGGGCGGCGTCGTCGTCGTCGTCCTCGGGCTCGGGGACGCCACACTTCTGCGCGCGGCCGCGGCGCACGAGGTGGAGGCCGCGGGTCTGGGCGATGGGCGCGGCGTGGCGCGCGACGCGGTTGCCGTGCGCGTTAGTCGGGGCCGCGACGGCGGGCGCAGCAAGCGCGAGCAGGGGGAGGACGGAGAGAAGGGGGGTGAACTTCATTGTTGATGTGGCGCAGTCGAACGAAGGTCGGGTCGGGGGGTAGTCGTGTGGCGGTTGATTCCAAAGCGAGTGTCGATAACGAGTGAGTGTGGCAACGACGCTGGGCCAGCCGGGGTCGTTCGGTCGTATGTATCAGGCAAGGTAGAGGGGAATCCGTGAAGACGAGCGTGTGTGTGTGCTGTTTGCCTTTTATTCCCCGGCCACAGAGCCAGAGCCACAAGAGATCATTCTACTAGGGGATCCGGGGGACGTATACAGACGGCACTCGCGAACGAATGCACGTCCAAGCCCGCTTGGCAGGAGCGAAGGGGCAATGTAGCGGATGGATCGGTGGTGCGCAAGTGCCTATGCATTGAGCGCGCTGCCGCGCCAAGGCGGCAATGCAATGGCGGGCGCGGCGCGGCGCGCGCGCACCCCCGCCGCAGGTGACGAGCAGCGAACGCCGCGCGAGTCTTGGCTGCACTATGCGTTTCAGTGGTCTTGGCTGGCGTGTGCTTGGCTGTGGGCGGGGTCGGCGGTGCCAGCGGTGGTAGCGAGACAGGCCGGCTGGCTGGCAGGTAGGCGGCTACCAGCCTGTCCTGTCCCGCAGCGCACGACGGCGCCGAGCCACAATGCCAAGCGCCACATTGAGCAGCTGCACGCACTCATTCGCTCATCGACGCAGCTATCTGTGCGCCCGCCTGCACGTACGCACACTAGCACGACACACGACGCGTCGTGTTTGGTGTAGTGTGGTGTTTGCGTTGGAGTCTGTTGCTGCCCGCCCCGCGCCCGCCACCTATTGTACACTCGCCTAGGCACCCTCCCCTCCCACCCCGCGGGACGCAAGTGGCGCAGGGACGCGGCCGCCAAGGGCGACACGAAACCTTGGCCCCTCGCGTCCCGCGCCTTGGCAGAATCGGGGGTGCTGGGGGGGCGGGGGGTGGTAGTGTATTATGCATGGAGTGTGCGCGAATTAGTAGCTTCAGCGCGCGGTGCGTGTGCATGCGTGTGCATACTGTACGAGGCTGCGGTGGGCGCTGATCGCTGCCCACGGCCATGCACACCACGCACCTGGATTGACGCTGGCGCCAGTGTTCGCTGCACTGGGGACTGGCTGCCAACGGACGCCGCGGGATGCTTCTGCCCTGGGCGCCGCCGGATGGGAAGCAGGTGATTAAGGAGCGCACAGCGGGACTGGCACTGATTACGCGGCGCGGTTGGCTGTAGTACCCCGCTGAGTGGTATGCGCGCGTCTTATTGCGAGGTGCGTCATTCGCCTGTCCGCAAAGCCAGCCTCGCCGTCATCGCTTGCTGCCGCGAAGCTTCTGCAGCGGTATCTCTGACACCGAGCCCAGCGCCCCGCTGCGCCGCCGAGCACCCCCAAACTCACGCGGGCGGCAGCACACACCGACCTACCCAGCCCAGCCTATAGCAGCGGCGCTGGCGGCTGCTTGCCAAGGCGGTGTGCGGCCTGCCTTCAGGAAGGCTGGCGCGCCGAGCGCTTTGTTTGTGTCGTTCGCGGCCAGCCCCTCACGCCAGTTAGTGTGGCTCGGATAAGCATACAGTAGCGGCGGCCTCCACTCTCGCTACTGCTGATAGATGTGGCATATGCCCCGTGCTGTAAGGCAGAGCACGGGTTATGTGGCTGATACATATGTACAGCTGTAGCGTGTGGGTGCCATGGTCCTCACCCTCGACGGCCGTGGTGCTATCTCGCAGCTAAGCCTCATCTTCCAGCTGCCCCCGGCTTCCTCCCGCCGCGCGCCGCGACTACTGCGCGGTCCACCCCCCATCGACCGTCACGCTCGACCCGGTGATCGTGTCCGCCGCATCGCTGCAAAGGAACACAACCGTCGCGCCAATCTTCTCGGGCGTGGTGAACTTGAGCATGGGCTGCTTCTCGCCCAGGAGCGCCTCCGTCTCCTGCTCGAATGTCGTGCCGTTCTCCGCCACGCGCGCCTCGATCTGCTGCCTGACCAGCGGGGTCAGCACCCAGCCGGGGCAGATGGCGTTGGCTGTGATGCCCTTGTTTGCGTTCTCGAGGGCGAGGACCTGGGTGGTGTGAGAGGGTTGCGCCCGCGCGGGGTCGGTGGGGGGGGGGGATTCGACAGGCCAGAGCAACTCATCTAACCGCGAGCTCGGCCTCGTAGCACGTTGTCACCTCGCTGCGCTCTGCCCCGTGCCGTTCGACCTCACAACACCTTGCCTCCCCCCCTCGCTGCGCGAGCTCGCTCTGCACCAACCCACACCCACCTTGGTCAACCCCACGATCCCATGCTTGGCAGCAACATACGCCGCCTTGCCCGTGCTCCCGACGTGCCCGTGCACGCTCGCAATGTTGACGATGCGGCCCCAGCCCTTGGCCTGGAAGTGCGGGAGCGCGTGTTTGGTCGTGTGGAACGCCGACGAGAGGTTGATCGCAATGACCCGGTCCCATGCGTCGTCGGGGAAGGCCTGGGGGGGACGGTGAGCGGAGGTGCATGAGGGGTAAGGTGGTGCGGGGGTTGGGCCGCCGCTCGGGCCGGTGCGGGTTGTCGACTCGACGCCGGACGTCGTCGAGCTCGAGCTGCATTTGGGGAGCGGACGTTGCGCCATTCTGTGAATGCTGCCTCTCATGACAGCGTCCCAGCCAGACCCCATGCCTACAGCCGCGGCCACAGCCCAACGACACTCCACTCACCTCGACTGGGGACACATGCTGCACACCCGCATTGTTAACGAGCACGTCCAGCCCGCCATCCGCGACGGCCTGCTCGATCATCTCCCTGATCTCGTCTGGCTTGCTCATGTCCGCGTTCGAGTAGCGCGTCTTGACGCCGTAGAACGTCTCGAGCTCGCGGTGCAGCGCGGCAATGTCGTCCGGGTTGCCGAAGCCGTTGAGCGTGATGTCGTACCCGGCCGCTGCGAGCGCTGTCGCGATGCCGCGCCCGATGCCGGACGTCGAGCCTGTTACTAGAGCATGCTTGCGTGCTTGTGTCGGTGCTGATGCTGATGCCATTGTGGTGTGGGAGGTGGATGTGGATGGTGCAGTACGAGACGAGGACACGAGGCCCCGACGTCATTGTCATTGCGCGGTGGGGACAGATGGGGGCCGTAACCCTCTGTCGTTGGTCTTTTAGCTGGCTGCTGGTTGCGCTGCTGCGTTGGCTCGTGTTGCACATACCGACCACCACCGCAGACTGCTCTTGTCAGGACCATGCTTAATGTGAGTGAGCGGTGATGATGAGAAGCATCGCACGGTGGTTGAATGCTGGGTGTATGCATAGCTTCGAGGTGAATGCGGGCTGTGTATCGGTTGTTGGACCCGCAAGCCGGTGTCGGAGGGTCCAAGAATAGCCAGCCGGCCACAACCGCGCCATATGCATCTGCTGCAAGTACAACACAGCTAGCATAGCTGGCACAGCAGCGAACCGGTCAGCGCGGGGTCGTCCTGCGCTCTGTCCGCCGCATAGCCCGCGGTGGTGTCGTGAGCATCTCTCGCACTGGGGCCTACTGGGGCTCTCTCCTCTCCACCCGGCTCTATCAGATAAAGGCGGTGGCATGTATCTTGCGGCCCAGGGATACAGCCGGCGTCTGGCCGCAGCACCCACTCATCGGTTTCATCGCATTCCCTCTGACATGCATGCAAAGCGCGGGCTCTAGCACCCCCGCCGGCCCACGGGGCCAGCGGCCGACGCCGAGCACGGTCGGGTCCGACCCGGCGACGACGACGAGCGCGCTGAGCGAATACCAAGGCGTGCGGCGTCGGTGTCCAGGCACCGGCCGACGCCGAGGGCAATAACGTCAACAAGCCTATGGATAACGACGACGGGGCGGCGTCGGGTGTGTGCTGGTGCTGCTAGTGCATGCTGCACGCTGCATGCATCTGTCTGCTCGCTGTGGGATGCGCCGCGACAGGTCCAGTTCTAGGGCTAGAGCTTAGAGCTTAGCCCCGGTGTGTCGTCGCAGCGGCATCATCCGCGCGCGGGAAGTGGCCGTCGCTCGGTGTCGAGCTCTGAAACGGTGAATGCTGCCTGTCTGGCAGGTAGGTGCGTGCGGTGCCTGTGTCGCAGTGTCGTCGCTGTCGTCGTCCACGTCCCACCGGCACCTGTCCCGGCCCACCGCCCAGCCGAGCCAGTCTCTCCTCAGGCCCCTTATCCCAGCCACAGTCTAAAGCAACCTTGTGCATCAGCAGCAGCAGTGCTGCAGCAGTGCTGCAGCAGTGCATTGCAACGACGAGTCAGACACCGGGAACCTGAGCAACCTAGCCAGACAGCCAGCGTCACACATTCCCCTGCTGCCTGCTACATTGCCCCCTTTGTTGATTGACACACTCGTCCCTCAACCCCCCGCTACAAAAGGCCTCATCACAATCACAAAGGACGCATCACCCACCCACCGACACACTCGCACCACCACCACCACAAAAACAACCACCACCACCCACCATGCTCTTCACAAAGCTCGCTGCTGTCGCTGCCGCCCTTGCGCCCCTCGCCGTCGCAGAGAACGGATACTGGTCCAACACCATCCATGTGAGTCGGCCGGCGCGCGCCGGCGCCAGGAATTTCGGTCCGGCCGAAACTTCACCACCCCCGCGCGCGTCACCCCACCCACCGTCCGCACCACTAACACTGTCTCCCAGGGCGTGTCCGTCATCTCCGGCCCCAACGGCGTCAACGGCGTGGTCAAGTTCTCGCAGGAGAAGGGCAACTGCGAGGTCTCAGTCACTGGCACGGTGAGTGACAGCTCATCCATCATCCCGCTCCAGTAAATCCTCCCATGCCGTCATCGACAACCCACGCCTTCCCGGTCGTCGAGGCATATCTTGCTATATTCGGCGGCTGGGCGTCCCGTGTTGTCATGGACCGTGGGTGCAACGCAACATCGGGAACGGCGGTGCCGCCTACTCGATGCATCGTCAGCGCCATCAGACGGTGTTGGTGGGTCGGTGCATGCAGCACCGATGATCAGCGAAGCACGCACGACGCACCCTCAGGGATATGTGCCCCGCGAGTGGCTCGCGGTGTGCATCCGCGTCGTTCCTGTCCTGGCGCGCGTTGTTTGTGCTGTCGGCTGCCAATCTGTCCTCGGACGCGCTCGACGGTGCTGTTGGCCGGCGTCGTCGCCGTCGTACATGCTCGAAGAAGCGTGCATAGGCCGCCGAGCATCGCCGCGAGCACCGCCGCGAGCACCGCCGCCGCACCGCCGTCGAGCAGTCCCCGTCCACCCAGTCTCCCGTACACCTCCACCCCGACCACACCTGACTGACACCGCCAGATCTCGGGCCTGTCCCCCAACGCCGAGCACGGCTTCCACATCCACCAGTTCGGCGACCTTACCGGCGGCTGCAACTCGACCGCCGGCCACTTCAACCCCTTCAACAAGACGCACGGCGCACCCGACGCCAAGGCCCGCCACGTCGGTGACCTCGGCAACATCAAGACGGACGCCAACGGTGTGGCGACCATCGACATTAAGGGTGAGTGGTGGTGTCGGGAGGCGGCGTGGGGGTCGTGCATTGGCGGTGCAGTGAGACGCGCGCGCAATGCGCGTCGATCACGACGATGAGCATCCGAGCACCCTTCCAACCGCATCGCCCCCGCCGTCCAGCCCCCATGACCTCGCCTGACCCCGCAGACTCCAAGATCCAGCTCCTCGGCGCCCGCACCATCTTCGGCCGTGGTGTTGTCGGTAAGTCTTGCCTTCCTTTCGCACCCTCGCACGCACTCACACACCAGTCCACGCCGGCCGCGACGACCTCGGCCTCGGAAACGAGCCCGACTCCAAGACGACTGGCCACGCTGGCGCCCGTGCCGGATGCGGTGTCGTCGCCGTTGCCAACTAGACGCGCATTTTGAGGGTTGACGGAGGACCTTATGGCGGCTAGAGCGCAAGTAGCATTATATATTTGGAGAGCGAATGGACAATTGGCGACCTGTGCGGTCACGGCGGGGGCGTAGCGATTCTGGTCCAGGCTGCACTGACAGATGCACGTACAGGCGGTTACGGCCACGAGTGGCGGTGTGGCAGGCGATTCAGACCACAGTCGACACCTGCTTGCAGTGAGAAAGGGCGTGCTGTTGCTCTTGTTTTCGCTCTCGATGTCAAGCACGTTGACATGAACTGATGGCAATGAGCCCACGGTCAGATCAGAGCGCGCCGCCACTGGTGGGGCGAGGTACACAGGGGGCGACGTGGTGTGTGTGCACCGTGCCGTCGTCGCCGCGGTGAACGAACACCAACACACAGCGAGCAACCACTCACATCCAACTACCACATCCATCTGCCGACAATGTCCAAGGCCAGGCCCAAGCCCAAGCCAAGGACACCGAAGCCGCTCTCCGCGAGGCCCACGCGCGGCGCCAACAAGCCGACGGGGGAGAGCAGCCCCCCGTGCGCCGGCGCCGACGACCCCGGCACCGTTGACGACCGCACATGGACCGCAGGCGACTTCACCCTCGTCAGCAGCGACGGCGTGCGGTTCCGCGTCGACGCGGTACACCTTCTCTCCGCGAGGTGGGCAGTGCGCCCGCTCGGCACAACTGACGCCCAGCTCGGCGTTCCGCGCTGCATACGACCCCAGCGTCCGGACACTGCGGCTCACCGACGACGCATGCGAGACCGCCGCGGTAGTGAAGAACTTCCTCGACTTCAGCGTCAAGTTCCGCACGAGCGCGCTGATAGCGCAGCACCGGCGCGGGCGGCACGCGCGCGCCGTCTCGCCGTGGGTCACGCTGGCGGCGTTTCTGCACAAGCACGGCTGTGCGACTGACCTCCGCCGCGTGATGTACGTTTTCGCGCGCGAGGCGAGCGAAGGAGCCCAGAGCATGGCCGAGCGCTTCGCGATCGCTGCGCTCGCTGGCGACGTCGGCACATGCTGCGAGGCGATCGAGCGTGCGGGCAGTGACGCACTCGTGCCTGCTCTCGTGTGCGAGGATGTCCGGCGGCTGATCCCGACACAGTACTGGACCGCTCTGGGGAAGGGCTGGGAGAGGAGCGGGAAGCATCGTAACCGCGCTGAATGGGCGCGCCACTTTGAGCTGCTCATGGATGGTACGGGGAGATAGACGCGTGCATGTATGGGCAGGTTGCTGTTCTTGGAGGGGGCAGCATGTGCATAACGAGCGTGTAGGTTGGGTGCGAGGAAATAGAAGGCGTGGGATGCACGCTGTGTCGTGTGTGTCGGCTGTTTGTCTGGAGGCGGCAGTGTGTGCATGCCCGCCATGCACGTTCTCGCACATGTTGCATGTTGGCTGATGGGCTGGTGGCGGCGAAACTGGGCCCTCGGCCGTGCCCGGTACGAATGCGACTACCACCAGCGCTCACTTTATCCCATCATCTCTCATCTTGACTTCCTCCATCACCCATCCACCCACCGCGACAATGCCCAAGGCCGCACGCCAGAAGACTACACCCGATCTGGCGGCCTCCACACACCCCTACGCCAAGGACAAGCAGCATGCACCCCCACCGCCCGAGATAGTCGATGAAGAGACGTACACCACGGGCGACTTCATCCTCGTCAGCTCGGACGACGTACGCTTCCGCGTCGACTCGAGAGCTCTCTTCGTCGCGAGGTACGTCCACCTTCACCGACCACAAGCTCACCCCCAGCCCCGTGTTCCGTGAAGCGGGCCAGTTGTCCTCGGGGGACAAGGTTGTGCACTTCACGGACCCTGTTATTGAGACCAAGTTCGTTGTCCACGACTTCGTCGATTTCGTCCTCAAGTTCAAGTTTAACTTCAAGATGAGAAGCATGTACGATATAAGGAAAGACGTGGTCCTTCTCGACACCCTCCCCATGGAGACTCTGTCCCCTGTCGCCACCCTCGCGTTGTTCATGCACAAGTACGACTGCAGCCTCGAGTTGACCCGCCTGCAGTACGCACATGAGAAGGAGTCGCCGTCGTACCTGGTCGCCGTGCGCTGCTGCGACAAGTTCATCATCGGCGCCTTGATGGACAATGTTGACATGTGTGCACGCGCCATCATCAACTCCCGAGAACACTTCAAGATCGTAGGGTGCAACATCAATGGCAACGGCAACTTGTACTTCGATGCGGCCGCGTTAATCCCCAGTAACCTTCCGGAGGTAATCAAGAACGTCATTCCCTCTGAATACCTCCACGCCTTGACCGAGAGCTGGAAGATGAGCTGCGAGAGCCGCATTCCCAGCGAGGGCCGCTGTCGATCCGAATGGGCCAAGAATTTCAGGGTGATGATGAGCCCCGAGACAAGCTCTGAAATAGCTCTGAGACAGGCTCTGAGGCATGAAGACAGACCTCGTGAATGCGCAGAGGCAGTTGGGGCACGCGTTCACAGTGGGAACGGGAGTAGCAGTTTTCTAGCGTGTTCCTTAGCTGTATTCGCGATGCAGATTTTCGGCGCTGATGCAGTGGGTTTCATTGGAGGACGACATCCGAACACGAAATGCTTTCAACACCATGCGGAAGTCATTCACTTTCACCGAAATCGCTTTCCGAACCACTTTCGTGCCACATTCGTCCTGCGGAATCGTTTTCGGTGCCACACCGAAACGAATCCAGCGATCATCGAGTAATTTCGGACTCTATTCGCTCATTTCAGACCCTATTCTGATTCATTTCAACGCTTCCAAACCATTTCAGAGCTTTTCGTATCCATTTTCGAGCTTTTCGTATCGAGTTCCGTCCTTTCCGGCCCTTTTACCTCGTTCCGGATAGCTTCCAGCCCTACCGGAATCACCAATTGAGCCCAGATTCGTCCTTACACAAAGTCGTGACGTAGATTCCGGGCAGCATCAAGCTGGTTGCAGCGCATCAGCGTCGACGAAGCACCCACTGCGCCTCCCTTTGTACCATTGGACAGGCCCAGAGTAGACTGGGGGTGGAAAATCACCGGGCGGCACATATGGGGGCGGCATTCACTTCACATCATTCTTTGCTATTTCGCCCTTGCGTTGCGGCAAGAGTGGCGGCTACATAATCTTCTTGTCATTTACGTGGCGTTTTCAGATTTTATGCTTTCCTTCCAGCCGCCTTGCACAGCACGCTCACTCGTCACGGGCGCTGAGGTGCTGGTTCGCCTCGATCTTGGGGACGAGGCCGAGACGGTTGTTGCCCTGGTCGAAAATGGCGTAGACCGACTTGAGGAAGACATCACCAAGGATGTCGAAGGAGTTGTCGCCGCGGGACTGGATACCACCAAAGTAGTTGGCGCCGTCGCTCGTCGTGGTGTAGATGAGGTCCTCGGGCTGGATAACGAACTGCTGGTTACCGATGGCAACGGAGACCTTGGGCAGCTTGTTGGCCGAGCTTTTGGGGAA
Source organism: Vanrija sp. TS_01 (assembly GCA_026725045.1). Taxonomy (NCBI): domain Eukaryota; kingdom Fungi; phylum Basidiomycota; class Tremellomycetes; order Trichosporonales; family Trichosporonaceae; genus Vanrija; species Vanrija sp. TS_01. Next base: position 171,409 of record JAPKIE010000018.1, on the reverse strand, counting down.
GATCCAGCCTCCCTCAAAGCTGGAGTAGGTGGCGCCCGGGATGGCGCTGTAGACGGCGCTCACGAGCGTGTCAGAGACGAGAGCGAGGCTGGTGCCGGTGTCGGCGATAGCAGTGTTGCCCGACTGGGAAACGGTCTTGCCGTTGACAACCGCCGAGGCGGACGGCACCAGCCAGAAGCCGAGCGACGGGTCGACGGGGGTCCAGGCAATGGACTGGCCCGAGGCCGTGACAAGAGACTGGTCGACGTAGCCGAAGGTGTAGAACGACGACTTGCCGGAGTCACGCGACGAGTAGAGCGCGGTGGTGAAGAGCTGCGCATTGGCAGGGACGGTACCCTGGTCAATGAGGTTGGCGACAACTGTCTTCTGGTGCGTAGGGCTGACAGTGTTGCCGTGCTGGCCGTTCCAGAAGCCGAGGCCGACAAGGCCGTCGTTGTTGCTCGAGACGAGCTTGGACGACACCTTGTTCGCGAGCTCGACCGCCTGGTTCTTGACGACAAGGCCGCCAAGGTTGACGTTGTCGGTGCCGACCGTGCCCTGGGCCGTCGAGTAATCGCCGTACTCGATGCCCCAGGAGTAGCCCGTCAGCGTCTTGAACGTCGACGAGAGGGCTGAGTTGAAGATGTGGTGGCCGCTCTTGGACGAGGCCGGGAGGGCAGACGAGAAGACCTGCGGGGTGTGAGCACATACATTGGGCCGCATGAGGCTCGATACTCACCCAGAGGTCAGACGAGCCTGTGTCAAAGTCAAGGGTGAGCGTCTGGGCAGGCGTGCCGATCGGCACCTGGACGAGGTACTCGATGTCGTAGCCGTCCGACTGGGCGGGCGTGTTGCCAGTAACCTGCTCGTTTACGGGGCCCGTGTGGGTCGACTTAAAGCCGTACTTGGCCTGGGCCTTGGCGAGGGCCGCGGCACCATTCGGGTTGAACTTGGGGTTGTGCACCGCCGGAATCTTCTGCAGGCCGAGCGACTGCTGCAGCTGGTTCTGGGTGTCGAACGCGACCGAGTCGGGCTGCGGCACGGAGGCGGAGTTGGCGACCGCCGCCAGGAGGAGGAAGACGGCCGACCACTTGAGGGCCTTGGACTTGGTGGAGGTGTTGGTCTTGGACATGTTGAGCGAGGTTGTTGGGGTGAGGAGACGAGGAGACGCAGCAGCTCCCTTTATCTAGTCGGCGTGGACCGGACTTGAGAGCTTCTATGAGCAAATCACAACGCATATCGCGATCCACATTCACCGCCATCGGCCCCGGCAATGGCATATCAGGCACTCCTTCCGCCGCCATCGGTGCCAGAGATGGCTCTCGATGCGCTCGGCCCCACCAAAATGGTGAGCCCTGGCGCAATGTTCTATTCACGGTGTAAAAGTCAAGCTGTAAGTGCGTTAAGGTTGGCGACACCACATGGGTCACTCGTCTACGTGCACCGTCGTGCTCGACTAGTTTCATCGTGGGCAGAGCTAGAGGTGGGTACGTCGGTGGTCGGCCTCCACCTCGTCGGCAGCCGCCGGTGGAGATAGCGCCAACGCCAGCCGTTGGTGCCTGTGGCTGCCGCTAGAGGGAGATAGGGCCTTTTGATCGTGGACAGTGGGCGTGCGTGGGTGCCGCTGATGTGGGCCGACGAGTGTGCCGGTGGTCGGGCTGAGCACGGCCGGCGCGCACGCCGCACGCAAGCACCTGCGCACCGTCCCGCCGGATATCTGCCACGCCCGTGCACCGTCACCACATCCGAAGTCCATCAGAAGTCTAATGGCACGTTGCACCGCGTGGTCGTGGTGCGGAGTAGAACCGATGGCGACGGGCCCGTCGCAATGGGTGCGCTCAATAGAGTTGCGCCACGAGTCGCAAGTGAGATCAATGGGCTAGGAGGTTGTAATTCTCATCTAGCGAGCCATGTGCAGCTTCGTCAGAGGCTTCCCAACCCGAGCGACGACATCAGTCCCGCGCTCCCCCGCCCCCACCTCCTCCCTCCCTGGCACTGGCGTCGTTGACTCGCGCAAGTCCGCCCACGGCCGAGATTGGTAGCCCCCACGCCGATAACGACATCGGCGTTTGGGCCGGCGTGCGCGGAGAACACGCCCACCGGCGCTTCCTGAGACTAGAAGCCCCGAGAGCCCCCCACCTGCTCGTTGCGGTTGGCGTCGGGTTGGTGTTGCGTTTGAGTTTGGGTTGGGTAGGGGTAGGCTGTTGGAACAGGCGCGTTTCGCGCACGCCAAGAGCAGGCCCACGCTGATTTCGGCACTATGTGAGCTGGATTTAGAACAGCCTCACCCGACCCATGGCGTCATGGCGCGTTATACTCGCCGCCGTACGCGTTCTGAATGTGACGAACACACGCGGGCATACGCACTCGTGTATCGGGTCGGGGGGAGGAATGCGGCTGAGTTCCACGCCCAGGTGATGGGGTGGTGTGGGACGATGGAAGGCGGGAAGGATGTTTGGAAAGGCGGGAAGGATGAATGGAAGAATCAACTTCCCCCGGTGCAGTATCTGTGGACCTGAGCTACACCTTGGGGCAGGCAACCCACCACAAGCGCCAGACGGCGCCGCGACATTACACCACTTACGTTGAATCTACCACGGCTGAAATGCACATTCCAGGCTTGATATGGATTCCCAAGTCGAGTCCTGAGTTGCCCTGCGCTGTCAAGGTGATCGCGACAGGCACCGAAAGGATGGCTAGCAGGAGGGGTGTCTGTCGGCTTCCTTGCCAAGAGCCCGGGCTGAGCATCCACTCTGTAGACATCAACACAGCAACGCGAGGATAACAGTGACAACAACAGCAACGACAACAACAACAGCAACGACAACAACAACAGCAACGACAACAACAACAGCAACAGCTCCTTTGTCTCAGCACCGCCGCTTGCCGTTCCCCCGTGGTATCCAGCACCGAGCCCCGCACAATGCCGACCGTCGCCAACAAGCTCAGCAAACCCATCCTATTGTCTTCGACGCCGATATGAAGCCCCAGCAGGCGCCAGCGCCGCCGTCCATGATCATCCTTGCCACCCATGGCAACCGTCCCCATCGCAGGCGACTCTATCCGCGTCCTGCACAGCAGCTGCTGCCGGCGGCCCACGCCCCCAGCAAGAGAGGCGGGGCCGGCGGATGTGGTGCTCGTCGCGGCCGACGGCGTCCAGTTTGTCGTCAACACGGCCCTCCTTTTCGGGGCATGGTGGGTACGTTGGGCGGCAAGCTGACCCCAGCCCCGGGCTACAGGTCGATGGGATACCCAGGATCACGTTCCACGACGAGGAGACCGAGTCGTCCCACACAGTCTTCGCCCTCGTCATCTTCCTCCGCTTCGGCTCACTTGACGGCCTATGGGACGCCCACGACATCCGCGACCACTGGCAGCACCTGTCACATCTCGTCACCTTTCTCCAGAGGTACGAGGCTGCCGCCCACGTCGACCGCCTGGTGGCGTACTTTGCCGAGCGGCTCGAGGGCGTGCACATCTTGCCGCCAAACTATGTCGTTCTGGCGTTCCTCCTAGGCGCGAACCTAGGCGACGTGTCCCTCTGCCAGACGGCAATACACCGCAACTGGCTCCCGTCCGTCAACGGGCTTGGGCTGAGCCTCAGCGAGGACGGAGACGTGGTGCTCACCCTAGTGCCGGGGCTCATGCCCCGGACGACCGAGCACCTCATCCCCCCTCTGTATCGATGGGCACTGCGCCGCTCATGGGACAAGGCAGAGAGGAACCAGTATTGGTGGGGCGCGTACTTTGCGGGGATGATTATGAGGGCGACGAGGAGAATCTAGTGTTGTTGTGTCCAGTATGGTTTGTGGTGTCGCCGATGTCATGGAGGGGGGTTTCATTGCCAGTGTCGGCGGGGCCGCTGCAAACTCAGTGCGGGGGCCATCGCCCGGCGTTGTGTTCATCACCAGGTGTTGTGGTCATCACCAGGTGTTGTGGTCACCAGGTGTTATGGTCATCACCAGGTGTTGTGTAGTTCGCCAGGTGTTGTGATCAGCCAGGTGTTGTGCGCGCCACTTGAAGCAGGCTCGTGGCACTCACAGCTGTTGTGGCCATCACTGTTGTCAACATCACACCGGCTTCACCATCACCACCACCGAGCAACAACCCTCAGCGTGCTCGTTATGATGCATCGTGTACTCATCGTCCCCTCTCACACCACTCCCTCCCCTAACCCACACCCATCATGGTCCTCCCCGACTTCGCCACGGCCGCAATCACTCCCTCAAGGGCCCCACTCCGTGTCCTGACCCTCACGGCTGGGCAGCGCTGGAGTACCGGTCCCACGACGATGACGAGCAGCGACGGTATCATCTTCAAGGTCCCCTACTCGGGTGCCACCCGCGCCCTGTGAGCCCACCGTGTCAGATACGCCTCGCTGACACCCCAGGCCCGAGGGCAGAGTCAACGCCAACGCGCAGACGCTTCATGCCGCGCTCACCCTCCTCACGCACGGTGCCCTTCCGTCCGATTGGAGAGCATACCCGCTGTTGGAACGCTGTCGTCGCATCGTCGCCCTGGTGGCCTTCTTCGCAGAGTACGAGTGTTTCGCGGCGCTCGAGACCCTCAAGTCAGAGCATGCCGCCACTTCTAGCCGCAACACCGCACGCGAGCGTCCCACCTTCCCGCTCCAAGCGTTTGTTCTGGGCGCCGCAGCGCGTGACCCCGCTATCTGTGAGCGTGCGATCCGGGGCAATGACGCTGCGTTTGCCGCCTACGACCCGCTCGACCTCCAACGCAAGGCCGCTCGCGGGTTCCGCTACCTCATCCCGTCGTGCTACTTGGGCGCGCTGGCCCGCGCGCGTGTGCACGCACACGGCAGCACCGCCACCTGGGCCACCGTATTCCGCACGATCGTCGAGGCCTCTGAGTCCTCCGAGGCCGACACGCTGGTTGATGTGCCTGTGAAGACCGAGGGTGCCGTCGTGGCGACGGGGGGCTGGTGTGCGAGCCTGATTCGCGCGTGGTCCGAAGAGGTCTCGGCGAATGTGCGACTTACGATTATGTAGTTTGTGGATAGAGGGATTATAGAGATGACATCATGTCAACACAAAGCAATCACACCGTCGGGGCTTGGCGCTGGGATTCTGGCATTCAGCAACTCTGGCGCGGCCACATAATTCCTCTGCACGCCTTCATTCCACCACACCCTCGAGGGGCGAAAAACAATGTATTGACACGAGTGGGATTCGAACCCACGCCCGAAGACTGCGGAAATAACTTCAGATACCTGAACACAGCGCCTTAGACCACTCGGCCATCGTGCCTGATACACATTGGAACCCTGGAGCGTAGCGCCCCAGCGCCGTGGCGTCCGTGTGTGTATGTGTGTTGTTGGAAGTGTATATAGAGCATGGCCAACACGTGGCCATGGTGGAGGTTTGTGTACGTCGTTGGGCTTCTTCTCGGTGCAGCGCAAGCCACCGCCATCCTTCTTGCACCTACTCGCACTGGCGTCCATCAGATGCTTCGGAGGCGGCGTGCTGCACCCCTCCACGTCGACGAGACGCGCCAGCGCCGTCGACAGTGCGAGAGAGGGGATTGTAGTATAAGAACCGGCAGGCGGCATGATGTATCCTCATAGACGCTCTCAACATGTGTAATAAGGTTCTGGAAGTGTGTGTAAGGTTCTGGGTGTGTGTTTGTGTGTGTGTGTGTGTGTGTAAGAGACCATGATGGTGTGTGTAAGAGACCATGATGGTGTGTGTGAGAGTGGCGTTTGGTGGGTGGCGTCTAGGGTCGCGATGTCCGAGGTGCTCGAGCTTAGATCGCAGGTGGCAGCTTGCCGCAGGGCGATTTCGGTGTTTCTCGGCAGGCCGTGCCTTCACTCAAGCAGTCCACCATCCCACCCAAGGCTCCTCTGAGCACTTGATTCTTCGAGCCGTTACAGTCCATTACGAGCGCAAGTTATGTGATGAATATCTGTGCTTTGGGCACCTGAAGGTCTGTCTGTTACCTGTGCAATAGGGAGCGGGCAACTATTCAGTCGGCAACCTGCCCCTGGTCGATAGCCGTGCCGCGCTGGTCACTTGACCTGTCCGCAGCGGCTTGCCGACGGCCAAGACCTGCTGACGATATCTCGCAATCTTGCGACTGCAACATCACCGAACACCGTTGACGCCGTTCGAATGACCTCGCCGCCGCCGTTCGATGACCTGCCGCTTGCGCGTCCTGGCCCGCCGTTCAACGCCTGGGGGCTGTACGGGGCCGACGACGAGCTCGGCCGGCTGAACCTCATCACGCCCGAGGTGGTCGCCGCCGCCGGGCGCGAGGTGAAGGACGGCATCGTTGTCAACCTCAAGTGGGTGGGCGTGGGGGCGGGGTAGCTGACGCCAGCATGCCGCTTGATATGGCGCCGACGATCCCGACGCGCAAGGGCCTCGAGCGGGACATGTGAGCTTGCTCCGGTGGGCCCCGCTGATTCGCAGCATCGCCAAGGGCTACGCCAACGACGACCACCTGTCGTTCAACACGCAGTGCTCGACCCAGTGGGACGGATTCAAGCACTATCCGTACCAGAATTATCCTGAGCAAGGCCAGCATGTGTGGGTTGACCGACGGCGACGCGATGCTGATGGCAAGACACTACAACGGCATGACGTATGACGAGGCGCGCAAGCCGAAGAACAAGCGGCTCGGGATTGACAGTGCGTCGGAGCCCCCGCACTGCGCTGACGAGCGCAGACTTCACCCGCAAGCCCATCACGTCGCGCGCGCACCTGCTCGACATCCCGCGCCACGTGGCTGCGCACGGCGGCACGCTGTCGCACCTGGACAACAGCACCCCGATCAGCGTCGCGCTGCTCGACGCGTGCGCGGCCGCGCAGGGGGTCGAGTTCCGCCAAGGCGACATCCTCCTCGTCTACACGGGCTGGAACGAGGCGTACGCCCGCCTGAGCGACGAGGACAAGAAAGGCCTAGCGTTCCGCAAGGTCAACGCGTGCATCGGCGTGCAAACGGGCGAGGAGGCTATGCGCTGGCACTGGGACAAGGGCTTTGCGGCGGTAGCAAGCGACGCGTGAGTGCGAGCATATGTCTGTGGGGGAGTCGCTTGCCTCCGCCAAGCACGTTCGGCTGGCCGTGCGTGAGCCGAACAGCCCGGCAATCGGCGGCTCGGTGCTGCCCGACATTTACAACCACACTGCTCCCCCTCCCCCACCTCGTCTATCACCTCGCCCCACGCCCCCCACGCTGACCACGCAGGATGGCATACGAGGCCTGGCCCCCGCTCTCGCGGCCGAGCCTGCACGAGGTGTTCCTCGGCGGCTGGGGGCTCCCGATAGGCGAGACGTTCGACCTCCGCGCGCTGGCAGCCGAGTGCGCGCGCCTGGGGCGCTGGACATTCCTGTTCACCTCGGTGGCGCTGTATGTCCCTGGGGGGATCGCGAGCCCGGCCAATGCGCAGGCCGTGCTCTGAGAGCGCGACGACCCGCCATTCGGCGGAAGTGCAGGATGCAAGGGAGGTGCAGGGCGGGGCCCGGAGGCCGGGCCGTGGGCCGGTGCGGGGTGGCCCCCCACCGCCCTGGTGCTCGGCTATCGTGACGGGTGAGTTGAGTGCGGTGAGGGCGGCCTTTGAAATGTAGCAAGTAGGAAGCAAGCATTATGCACAAGTTTCGAGAGCAAGTATGATGTTAGCTGTGTGCACATAGACTGCAGCTCGTAGCCCTCGTAGCCCTTCATATCCTATGCATACTGCTATCACATACTTCAGACCACTACGCCCGGATAAACCATTAGACTGGGTGGTTAGCTTAGCCTCATAACCATAGGAATACTGACTGTGCCTGCCGCCGTCGACGGGGAGGTCGACGCCAGTGATGAACTGGGCGCGGGGTGATGAGAGCCAGACGACGGCCTCCGCAATGTCCTGGGGCTTGCCCAAGCGTCCGAGGGGCTGTGGTGTGAGCGCGTCCCGGCGCTGCAGCCAGACCAAACTCACAATGCTGGTGGTGAACTTCTCATGGCCGGCCTTGTCGTGCTGGTCGACGCCGACGAACTGCTCCATCAGGCCGGTGGGCGTGAGCACAGGCAGGATGGTGTTGAAGCGGATGTTCTTGTCCGCAAACTCGGTCGCGAGGCTCTTGGCGACGGTGCTGACTGTGCCCTTGGACGCGGCGTACCACGCAAGTCCAGGGCGGGGGCGCAGGTGCGACACACTGCCGATCTGGATGAAGGTGCCGCCGGTGCCCTGCTTGATCATGAGGGGCACGATGGCCTGGACCGACAGGAAGATGGACTTGACATTCAGGTCGAACGTCTTGTTGAACTCCTCAAGCGTGACGTCGAGCGTCGGCTTGGTGTGGTAGCTCCAGCCAGCGTTGTTGACAACCGAGTCGACGCCGCCGAACGCCTTGACGGCCGCGTCGCGCGCCGCCTCCCAGCCCGCCGTCTCAGTCACGCTTCCCTTGACGAAGACGACTGAGTCGGGGACCTTGGCGTTGATCTCGTCGGCGACGTCCTGGCCCGTGGGCGAGACGTCGAGGATGACGACCTTGGCGCCCTCGTTGACGGCCTGGCGCGAGATCTCAGCGCCAAAGCCCGAGCCGCCGCCAGTGACGAGGAGACGCTGGTTGGTGAGGAGATTGGAGGTGGCCATTGCTGCTGCTTCTGCTGGGGTCGAGGATGAAGTGGACGAGGAGATGGAGGCGGTGGCTGCCTTTGCCCAGTTATAGGAGCAAGTCAGGAGATGGGGCCGATGGCGGTTGTCGGGTAAACGCGCCGAGTTGCCGAGCTGGACGGGTGAGTTTTATCGGGCCAAGCCAGTCGGCGTTCGGCCAGCACCGACAGACATGCAAGATATTACATGAACACCATCGCGAGCAGTCTGCTGACTCTCTCTCTCTCTCTCTCTCTGTGTGTTTTGCTCTGCTTCGACACCCTCCGCACCCCGCACCCCCGTGATACCGACGACCGCGTTCCCGACTCCCCGACGGCGACCAGGAATCAGTCATCCAAGTCACAAGCCCCGATCCGAGTGCTACAGTCGCTCATCGTCTTCAAAAGTATCACAGGTGTCAGCTGGACAGCTCACCGGCTCTTGCATTACCCCCTGCCGCCCTGCCAATAATCCCCATAATGGTTCACGCCAACTTCAAGCTCGCAGACCCGTCGCTCCTGCTCACCAAGGGCTGGATCAACGACACCGAGGTCGAGTCGCACACGGGCGCGCGCTTCGACGTGCGCGACCCCGGCTCAGGCGAAGTCTGGACCTCGGTGTCGGCCATGGACGCCGTCGACACGGACAAGGCTGTGGCCGCTGCCACTGCCGCGTTTCCCGCCTTTGCGGCCATCTCGGCCCGCCAGCGCGCCCGCATGATCCTCAAGCTCGACGACCTCGTCCGCGAGAACAAGGAGGACCTGGCCCTGCTGCTCGTCATGGAGTCGGGCAAGTCGCTGCCCGAGGCCCGCGCCGAGGTCGACTATGCTGGTGAGTGTGTTTTTCTGTTTCACGCTGACGCACAGCCACCTACTCGTGGTTCATGGCCGGCGAGGCTGAGCGCATCCAGGGTGATGCGATCAAGGCCAACGACAACCCGTCGCTCCGCTTCTTCACCCAGCGCGTGCCCATCGGCCCCGTCGCCCTCCTCAACCCGTAAGTGAGCGCAAGCGGCAAAGCTCACGCCCAGATGGAACTTCCCGCTCGTCATCGCCCTCCGCAAGCTCACATCGGCTCTGGCGGCCGGCTGCACGACAGTGATCAAGCCATCGCCCGAGACTCCGACTACCGCACTCGCGCTCGCCGTGCTGTGCAAGCGCGCCGGTATCCCTGCCGGCGTCGTGAACGTTGTTCCTGCCTCGACCGAGACCACGCCCGAGGTGGGCAAGGCGCTGTGTGAAGACAAGCGCATCAAGAAGATCAGCTTCACCGGGTCTACCGGTGTCGGCAAGCTCCTGATGAGCCAGTGCGCCTCGACCCTCAAGAAGATGACGCTCGAGCTCGGCGGCAACGGTGGCTGGATCGTGTTTGAGGACGCCGAGCTGGAGACGGCTGCCGATGGTGGGTGACAGAGAGACTCCCCGCGCTCACCCACACAGCCCTCATCGCCAACAAGCTCCGCCACGCCGGACAGGTGTGCGTCTGCGCCAACCGCGTGTTTGTCCAGAAGTCGGTCGCGCCCAAGTTCGCCTCTCTGATCCAGGAGCGGGTTGCCAAGCTCAAGTTCGGGCACGGCCTCGACGAGGGTAGGTCGACCGGCCGTGAACGCAGCTGACCGTAGGCGTTACCCACGGTGCGCTCACGACCTCGCGCGGCGCCGAGCGCGCGGCCGTGCTTGTCGCTGACGCCGTCTCGAACGGCGCGACCCTCGTGACGGGCGGCAAGCCGTTCGGCACGGGCAACCACTTTGAGCCGACGATCCTGACGGGCGCGCCGCGCCACGCCAAGGTGTACGCCGAGGAGATGTTCGCGCCCATCGTCAGCATCTACGAGTTCGAGACCGAGGCCGAGGTCGTCGACCTGTGCAACGACACCGACATGGGCTTGACCAACTACGTGTGGACGCGGGATATCGGCCGCGCGTGGCGCTGCTACGAGAAGCTCGAGAGCGGCACCGTCGCGCTTAACACGGCCATCGCGACGACCGCAGAGTGCCCCTTCGGCGGCATCAAGGAGAGCGGTCTCGGCAAAGAGGGCGGCATTGGCTACGGTGTGGACGAGTTTACCGTGCTCAAGGCGGCGGCATTGACAGTGTAGTGGGGGTCGGGGGCAGCAGTTCCATAGCGGCGCGGCTCAGTGGCAGGCAGCATGCAGATTTACAACTTGTTGTGCGGTGTGGGCGCGCGGGGGACCGGCTGGCCACGGAACTGCAGTGACGTCTCCGGAGCCCACACCGCCGACAGTATGTACCGCCGCGTTATCGCCTGGGGGCGAGTGCGGCGGGCGAGATGACACCATGCAGGGGAAGCCGTGATCCGTATGTCGACCTTGGCCAGCCCCACACAATGTACTCCGCGATACCGACCGCGCAACCGGCGGTCGAGCGGCCAGTGACGAGCCGCACGCCGACTATGCGCGGCGGCACGCCACGCCCCATGCTCCACATTACGCGCGGCCGCTGGCTCTCCAAGCTGGGCTGCCTGTCCCCGTCACCCGAGCAACATGCTCCGTCCGGCGTGTCCTGCAATGCATTATAGTGTGTACTGTGTGTCTATTCTCTAGTCTAGTCGAGCCTTCCCGAGTTGTTGGCGCACGTCCAAGGGCCAGTGTCGACGCTCGTGTTGATGAGCTCAACGATAGCCCCGTACGTGCCCGCAACGGTGAGGAACGACGCCACAACCAGAAGCACCACGTTGACGACGAGCTGAATCCGCAGCCTGGTCGTGAGCGGGGCCTCGCGCATGCGGATGTTGTCGTGCCACCACATGAGGATCTCAGGGATGATGGCGACCAGCGGACACAGGAGCGCGCCGATAAAGTCGATGAGGGAGCCGAAGACGGGGATGGCGCTGGCGATGATGTACGCGAGGATGACCGATCCACCGGTACAGCTGAGCCACGTGGCCCAGTGCGTCCAGGTGTTGGCGGTGAGGTGCTTAGAGCCCGAGAGGATGCGCACGAAGACGTGCTTAGCCGAAATGTGGTTGAAGATGGTGAGCGACGCCAGCAGGCCCGGGAACGCGAGCCCGTAGCAGATCTTCTTCATGAGGATGCCGGCCGACCCGAGCGCCGGGCTCGAGACGTACTGCCCGCAGTAGTGGTACACGACCGACCCGATGACGAGGTACACGCAGGTCAGGAACGTCAGGGAGCCGGCCATGGCCTTGGGGTACTGGCGCGGGTCGCGCATCTCGGACAGCACGCCAAAGTACATGGGCGTGGCGGAGGCTGGGGTGTGTCAGTGGGGGGCAAGTGGCACGCGTCCAACCGCCACACTCACAGCTGAACATGATAATGTTAATGGCGGTCATCGCCTCGGCGAAGCTAGGGTTCCCGACGACCTGGAACTTCTTGTCCCACGGGCCGGTGCGCGGCGCCTCGCTCGGGCGGTCCTGCACGCCGACAGCGACGGTGAGCGTGATGATGGACACCATGACGCTCGTGATGCCAGCCCAGCCGACCCACGACACCTTGCCGAGGGTGCGGATCGAGCCGAGGAGGAAGCCGGCGATCGCGGCGACGACGATGAAGACGGCTGTGCAGGCGCCGTGGGACGACATGGCGTTGAGCGCCGTGCTGACGCCGACGACGGCGGACGCGGTGCAGAAGACCATGACTGGGGTGTGAGCTGGGCTCGGGTGGGGGGTGGCTGACGCTGGGTGGGCGGCGCGAGTCCAGCGGCGCACTGCACTCGCGCCTTTCGCGCCACGCCTACACTCACAGATGCTGAAGATACCATAGAAGATCTCCTTGCCCCACCGGCCGCCAAACACAAAGCCGGCATCAGCAAGGCCATACACCTCGGGGTGCAGCATCTTGAACGGGCCGAGGAAGGACGCGCAGTACACGAGGATGAGCTCGATGACGACGATGATGATGATGCCCGGCACGATGCCGAGAATCGAGAAGACGACAGGGATGGAGAGCACGCCCAGGCCCAGGTTGGCCTTGGTCATGAGCACGAAGGCGCCCCAGGCGCCGACCTGGCATAGTGTCAGTGGGTGTTGGGTGGGGTGGGGTGGGGGAGGGGAGATGTCGGCTGGAGATACCAGGCGAGGGAGGCCATGCGAGGAAGAGCCCGAGGAAGGGGGAGGGATGCGAGGTGAGGTGAGGCAAGGCAAGGCGAGCAAGGCATGGCAAGGGAGGCGAGGCGGAGGGAGACACAGTCCTGCCCTCCGGCGACCGGTCCCCGGTCCTCCAGCGCAAGCAAGCAAGCATGCACCCCCTCCTCTTCTGCTCTGCACCGGTCGCCCGGCCCCGGATCATCCCTGCAAATGCATAGATAGACACTCACCGCACGGAAGTTGGGGCCATGCGCGACGATATCGCCGAACACGGCGTCATGGACGACGCCCGAAACCTCAACGTCGGGCGCCTCGAGGTCGAGGTCGCCGCGCAAGCCGCCCTTCTTGCCCTTGATGTCGGCGCGGGGCTCGGGCGCCGCCGCCGCCGTGCTGTCGCTCTTGTCGTCGCGCCACTCTGCCATTGTGTGCGTGTGTGATGTTGTGTGTTGAGAACGCGCTCGCTGCTCGCTGTTCTCTTCGTTTTTATTACACTCTCCACGCCCGCTCCTCTGCTCGGTCAGCCGCGCGCGACTGCCCGCGACGAGCACGCCATGGCCAGATGCAATTTTCTCTGCTCTACCTCGCCTAGCGCAGGGCCGCAGATCGCGGCGCGCGCGGCCGTAGAGGGAAGCAGCAGGAGCTCCAAGGTAGAAGATGGCAGGCTCCGGGATGGGCGGCGCGGCGGCCGCGCTCAAGTGAACCGACGTCGTCGGCCCTGAAAAATTTGACCGTGATAACTAATACGCTGGGGGCAGCCGGCGACGTCGCCCACGGCGACGCTGGCTGCGTACTCGTTTTGCGCGCTACATGCTCATGAATGCATGCTCGAGGCGTGCTTGGGCGTGCTGCTTGCGTGCAGCGTATGCGAGTGCATTCCGCGCCTCGCTGCGGTGGCGGTCGTGAGACCTGCTCGTGTGACGAGCGCTGTGGGCAGGGGGCGAGCGAATGGCTTCGGGATGCGGCCGACCCTGCTGCTTTGCTTTCCCTCGGAACCTGGCCACTGGCTGGCTGACCTCGGAGAGGAGCCGTTGACGCGCTGAGGAGCATTACGAGCGAGTGATGCACTGACGTGCACGTGGTCTCACGTGGGCTGCATGGCGGGGCGAAGCAGACGCGTAGACGCGCAGACAGACAGACGCGAGCGCGGCACAGATCGCAGCATACCCCACTGTGAGCCCCGCTCATGTCCTGCCCATGTCTAACTCACTCGCCGCCATCCGCAGCGCGTCCACAGCTGGCGTCCACTACATGTACACAGCTGTGTTAGAAGACCGAGCATGGGACAGCGGCGTCTGCGATAACACCTACCAAGACCACCCACCTCGCACGCCATCGCTCGGATACACCGCCAAGCCTTATCGTCCCGAAGTAGAGTCCCCTCTTCCAACCGCCCATCAGTGCAATACAATCCATGTGGCTAACAAACTAGACTTTTATGACGATTCTATGCTGATACAGACCTGCGACTCGAGCGCTACCCACTCGGCGCTTACGCTTACAACTTTGCGCGCTGCGTCTTGCCCAGCACCTCGTTGTCACCCTCGAACGCGATGAGCTGGTCCATGCGGGACACGCCGGCCGTCTGGCCAAACACGGGCTTGACGTCGTCGGGCGCGAACTGCTGCGTGATGAACCGGCGCGCAATCTCGGCCGCGACCTCGTTGCCGTCGCGCTCGGCGTCGGCGACCAGCAGCGTCGCAGCGACAATGTCGCCGATCGTGTTGACGACGTAGCGCGCGTGCGGCATGAGCGTGTCCTTGTCGGTCGGGAGCGAGCGCGCGAACGCGTCCCAGCGCGCCTGGACGGCCTGCTTGGCGGGCGAGAGCTGCGCGCTCGAGCCAGCAGACAGCACCTGCTTGATCCAGCGTCCGAGGGCCGCCTCACACTCGCCGCCGAGCTTGCCGCGGAGCACCTTGACCGTGTCGGTCGAGAGCACGTCAAACGTGCCCTCCCAGATAGGGAAGACGTTGGCGTCACGGAACATGCGGGCGACGTTGAGGTGGGGCGTCTCGTTGTTCTCGAGGTAGCCGACGCCGCCGAGGCCCTCCATGCACTCCTGGAGGTGGGCGACGCCGTGCTTGGTCGTGTACGCCTTGGCGACGGACGTGAGCAGGCGGAGGAGTAGCACATTGTCGTCGTGCGACGAGGGGAGAACAGCGACGGTGCGCTGGTTGGTCGACACGGCGCCAAGCAGCCCAGCGATGAACGTCGCCACGAGCATGTCGGCACGGTAGCGCACCGTCAAGTTGGCGAGCGTCTTGTTGAACAGCGGGATGTGGTAGAGGTAATTGTTGGGCGCGGGGCGTGAGGGGAAGGTGCGGACGCGGGCGAACGCGCGGACAACAGACAGACCGCGGCCCATGAAGCCGGCAGTGCGGATGGCGTTGTGCAGACGGGTGACGTTGAGCACAGTTGAGATAACAGCAACGCCGCGGCCCTCCTCTCCGATGAGCCACGCGCGCATGCCCTTGATCTCGAGCTCGGCGGACGGCAGGGCCTTTGTGCCGAGCTTGTTCTTGAGACGCTGGAAGCGGAAGCCGTTGATCTTGACCTTGCCGTTGACGAGCTTGCGCGTCGGCGCAAGGAAACACGACAGACCCTTGGGCGTGAACGCCAGTAGGATGGACACGCCGCAGTCAGCGGCCGACGCGAACCACTTGAAGCCCGAGATCGAGTATGGGCCGAGCGGGAGGCCGTTGAGGTCGACGCCGTCAGCGCCCATGCCGACCCACTCGGCGATCGTCTCGGTGCCGCGCACGTCCGAGCCGCCGGCACGCTCCGTCATCCACTGGCCCGAGGTCCACGCCTCGCGGGGGTTGGTGTTCATCAGACGGGCGAGCGCAGCCTCAAACACCTTTGTGCGCGTGTCCTGCAGGTCCTTTGTCCAGCCGGGCGGGGTCGTGTTGTTCTTGAGCTGCGTGCGGAGCACCTCGATCGCGCCGTCCTGCATACCCGATGGGCAGGTGGTGAGTGCCGAGCTCGGGGCCCAGAGGGCGATCTTGAGCGCCTCGACGACACGAGCCGAGCCGCCAAGCTTGGCATCGTATGCCTGCGGCACAAAGCCCGAGGAGAGGGCAAAGTCCTGGAGGATGTTCCATCCGGGGCTGGTGACGAGCGTCGCGGCGTCCTGGGGCGCGCCGAACGCAGTGTACCCGCCTCCGTTGAGGTACGGCAGCTGCGTCTCGGCGTTTGTGATGGCGGCGAAGATCTCTGGCGAGATGACGTCGGCGGCGAACGAGTGCAGGTCGGCTGACTCGGCCTTGAGGGTTGAGGAGGGGAGGAACAGGTCGGCGGCGCGGCGCAGCGTTGCGTCCTCGTCCCACGCATTGGGGAGCTGGGGCTCGACCTGGAAGAAGCCTGTTGTGGAGGTAGCGGCGGGCATGGTGTGTGATGGGGGGGATGTGTGTGAGGGAGAGTGCCGTGCGTCCCGTCCGGTCGGTGTATATGTAGCCGTGTGGACGTCGATTCCAGCATGTCGATTCCAGCGTGCATCCTGCGGTGCTGCTGTCTCGCCTTACGGCCGTTCGAGGTCAGCTGAGGCCGCGGCAAAAGTGACGCGAGTGACGACGAGGTGAGGTTGCAGCCATGTTATTCTTCCAGCCAAGTCGACGTGCCGCCAGTAGCCGAGCCGGCAACGCAACACCGGACGCCGAACACCGCCCGCCACTGAGTGCTACCACACGCGCGGCCGTGGCTGCCCGCCCTTTCTGTCCATCCACACTCGCGCTGCTGGTTGATGCGTGCCGCGCGCCGCGTGCATACGGTACGCATCGCCCCCAAGCTACGCGCCCGCCCATATGCTTGCATACGGCTGTTCCGTGGAATTGTTCTTTTCGTTCCGAGTGGACGCGGCACCGGCTCGGGCTCTCGGCTTTCACGGCTGCCGCTCCTATCTGTGGCATTCGCAGGCATCCATCTACACTGGGCATTCTACTACACGGCTGATTATTCAAACTACCTCGGGTCGTTCCTCAGCGCAGGTCGCAGGGCGACGCGCAGATGAAACTGGGCAGGAACGCGTCGCGCGCGCGGGGCGCGGGACGTAGCTCTCTCACTTGACGTGTTTGTCCAGAAAGTCCAGGCAGGGAGGGACATGACGCTGCCACCCCTCCTCTGCCGGGCTCTGTATCGGTCAGCACTACCCCACAGCCATCACGAGCGGCGTCTCTCTACTCACTCTCCAGGTGTCAAACACATGGCCTGCCTCGGGATAGTCCTCGGCGACGTCGACGCCGATCTCACGCAGCCTGTCGGCAAACTCTGTGCTCTCGCGGAGGGGCACACACGTGTCCTTTGTCCCGTGCATAATGTAGGTCGGGGGGTACGTCGACGCCTTCTGCACCATCTGCAGCGGGGACAGGGCGGCGGCAGCCTTGAGCATTTCCTCCTCGCTCGTAAACTCCTCGCGGCGGAACAGCGCGTCCGGCAGGCGCGCATGCGCGTACATGTACGTCGCGAGGTCGATGCGGCGTATCAGCGCATCGTCGACCTCGAAGCCCGGCTGGCCGAGGTGCGCGCGCGTCGCGTCGAGCGCGACTGCCGGCGGGATCTCGTGCTCCCACGGGCACTGGGTGAGCGCCTTGGCGAGGTCGCGGCTGCCCGTCTGCCGCTCGAGCTCGGCGTCGCCCTGGGCGAGCATGTACGCGTCGCTTCCGTCCGCCGGCGGCGCGCGCCACACGGGGTCAAGCATGTCGGCGCACCCGTACAGGTTCAGCACGGCCGCCGGCCGTGGCTGGTACGTGAACCCGGCGAGCAGGCCAAGGATCGACCCGGACGAGTCGCCGCCGGCGACACAGCGCGCCGCGTCGACGGGCAGGTGTGCGAGCGCGTACTTGTGCGCCGCGATCGCGTCCTCGAGCTGGTGCTGCAGCGACGCCTCGGGCGCGAGGCGGTACCCGACCGAGACGACATGGTACCCGCGCGCGGTGAAGGCGGGGACGATCCACGCGTGGGGCGTGGTCCACTTGCCGCCGACGAAGCCGCCTGTGGGGGTCAGTAGGCAGCGAGCACAGCAAGCGCACCGCCGTGGAACCAGATAAGCCATGGGCGGGTGCCGTCCCCGCCCGGCCAGAAGCGCTGGGGCAGCTCGAGGCCATGCTCGACAGCAAAGACGTGATCCGTGAAGCCGGGAGCGACGGGGGGAAGGCCTACAGCCGCAGCGGCGTCGGGGACGGCAGGGCGCGCGTCCAGCATGTCTGCAAGCGAGTCGGGCATGGTTGCGTACAGCCGGGAGAGTGGGCGAACCGACGAGGCGGGCGCGACGGTGTGTTGACTCGGAGGTGCTCCGCGTGCCAAGGCGGCGGCGAAAGTGAGGGTGCGGGGTCGTCGTTGGGCTGGCCGTGCCGCCCATGCCACGGGGCACGCTCGATGCCGGATGCGAGATAGGGCTGTTGCGCTGCTGCTGACGGAGCGCACGGCGGCCATGGCTAGAGTGGCAGGGATGCACTGTAGTAGCTCTCGTGTCATCTCCACAGAGCCGACGACAACGCTCGGCTTCGGCTCACATGACTGACTGGGCAGCCAGGGGGCCGCAGACTGTGTATGCGTCGGCCGGTCTGGCACTACTGTGGAATGCATGCATACTCGCCCATTACCGGCGACAGCGATGGCGACTACCCAGCTAGTGCACATGCATGCACGATTCGTTCCAGCAGCTACTTGCCTGAGCCGGCTGCACACTACCCCACGCATGCCCCCGGGGTTCGGCACCCGGCATCCAACGCCGGCGGCAGTGGCACCCCATCCACCACCATGCGTTCGTTTTTATCGGCTCGGCCGCGGGTTGGGCCGTTGCGGAAAGCTCGGCAAGCTGCTAGCACTCGATGCCGAACACGCCGTGCGTGCTGCTCACTGCTGCTGGAGCCGGTGATATAGTCCTAGCGGGGGGCATGCATGGCGTCTTCCAACTCTTGCCCCCTCACGATGGACACCGCTGCACAGACCGACACACAGCCCTCCATCGCCGAGTGCGACCTCCTGCTCACGACCACGCCTGGGTCACGGTGGGAGGTGACGACCGCCACCATCGACGGGCGCGAGCAGCGCGTGTGGAAGAACGTGAGTGTGGGAGCGGGCAGGGGATGAATAGCATAGCCACAGCTGACGCTCGCCCCAGCAACCGCCGCACTTCCGCGCCTTCCTGCTCGCGCAGCTCGGCCGCTTCGCCGAGCGCGACCTGCTGTCCTCGCCGCGCGGGGACGGCCGCGAGAGCGCGACCTACGCCGCCGTGCGCGCGCGCGCGGTCACCCTCGCTGCGTGGCTCCGCTCGCGGGGCCTGCGTGCTGGCGCACGCGTCGCCATCGGCGGGATCAACTCGACCGAGTGGGTCGTCGCCTTCGTCGCGGCCCACCTTCTCGGCGCGGTGCCCGTGCTCCTCAATTCGACGCTGCATCCCGGCCAGCAGGCGCACTGCCTCACCATCACCAAGCCCGACATCATCCTCGTCGACGGCAAGCTCGCAGAGCAGATCACGCCTGTTGCCGCGCGCCTCGCGGCCAAGGGCCACAACATTGTGAGTCGGGCGGCTACAGGCCATAAAGGCATCCCTGACATCGCAGATCTTCTCGTGGTCCCCGATCGACCACATCCCGGCCTCAAAGCGTGCGGGTATCCAGGAGCTTCGCGCCACCGCCACCACGGCCGACATCGCAGCCATCGAGTCAGGCGAGGGCTTCAACCTCACCCCCGAGTCCGACGGCCAGATTCTTTTCACGTCCGGCACGACGAGCGCGCCCAAAGCCGTGCTGGTCACCCAGCGCGGCGCGCTCAGCCACATCCTGTCGTCCAACATCACTGGCGCGCGCGCGACGCTGCGCGCCGGCGGCTCGTACGCCGACGCCCAGGCGCGCCTCGACCCGCCCGCGAGCCAGAACGTCATGCTCGTCCCCGTGCCGCTCTTCCACGTGACCGGCTGCCTCTCGTGGCTCGTCAAGGCCATGACCTTCGGCTCCAAGATCGTCTTCATGCGCCGCTGGGACGTCGACACGGCCATCGACCTCATCGCGTCCGAGGGCGTAAACGTCATCGGCGGCGTGCCCGCCATCGCGACCTCGGTCGTCAAGGCCGCCGACCGCCTGCCGCCAGGGCACGCCATCTCCTCGGTCAACTACGGCGGCGCGCCGCCACCAGCCTCGCTCGCCGCCGAGATCCAGCGCGCATGGCCTGGCGCGTCACTCGCCAACGGCTACGGCATGACCGAGACCAACGGCATCGTCACGTGCCTCTCGGGCGCAGACTACATCGCCAACCCCAAGTCGGTGGGCGTGCCGTTCCCTCTGACCGAGGTTCGCATCGTGCACCCCGAGACGCGCGCGCCGCTGCCAGCCAACGAGGTCGGTCTTATTCTTGTCAAGGGCTCCAACGTCATGAAGGGGTACCTCGGCGACGCGGAAGCCACGCGCAAGGCGATGCGCGACGGCTGGTTCGACACGGGCGACCTCGGCTCGCTCAGCCCCGAGGGCTGGCTGTCCATCGGCGACAGGCAGAAGGACATGATCATCCGCGGCGGCGAGAACATTGCCAGCGCCGAGGTCGAGCACGCGCTGTGCGAGGACCTGCGCGTCGAGCACGCCGCCGCTGTCCCCGTCCCGGACGACGTGCTGGGCGAGCGCGTCGGCGTGGCGGTCACGCTCGCGCCGGGGGCGGCCGCGACGCCGGGGGAGCTGCTGGCTGCTGCCGAGCCGCGGCTGCGGCACGCCGCGCGCCCCGCCATCGTTGTCATCCTGCCGGCTCTGCCACGCAACGCGTCCGGCAAGGTCGTCAAGACGAATGTCAAGAAGGTCGTTGGGGAGGTGTGGGCACATGCAGGCCCGGTGAGCGTGCGGAGCTCGGGGGCGACCTCGGCCCCAGCCCCGATGTATGCCAAGGCCAAGCTGTAGAGTCAACAAAAAGCCGCAGTGTTGTATATTAGCGCATAAGCATTCTATTGTCATGGGCGTCGGGCTGTGGCAGTGGCTGAGGAGATCGGCGTGACAGTGGCAGGTCGGTCCTGCTGCCCCAGCACGCCGCTGCACCAGCACGCCTTCGACCGACACCCCATGACCTGTCTCTCGGTGTGGCCCACGCATGCGCTCGGTCACGCCGGCGCTCGCCCTCGGGCGCACAGCACGCACACACGCTCTCTGCTCACCGCGGGGGAGGTATCTAATCACCCTGGGATCACGTGATGGCATAAGCGGGGCCCGTTGCTGACGAGGTGAAGCCCCACGGCATGGCCTTGGCGAGGGTTATAACAGCGAGCAAGGTCGTCTGCGCCGTCTGCACTTCTGCGCCGTATCGCCCCGCCTACCCCACCCACACCATGGCGCCCCCGAAGAACCTGCACCCGGCCGTCGCGCGATCCCTGGCGACATGGCACGACATGATCGCGGACCGCGACCTCTCGCGCCTCGAGACGATCGTGCACCCGAACGCCGTGTTCCGCTCGCCGATGAGCCACAGCACGTACACGCCGCGCGCGGCGCTCATCCTTGCGCTCAGCACCGTCATCACCATCTTCGAGGACTTCAAGTACCACCGCGAGCTGGCGACGGACGACGGGCTGTCGGTCGTGCTCGAGTTCAGCGCCAAGGCCAACGGCAAGTCGCTCAAGGGCATCGACCTGATCCGCTTCGACGAGGACGGCAAGATTGTCGAGTTCGAGGTCATGGTGCGCCCGCTTAGCGGGCTGCAGGCGCTCGGAGGGGAGATGGGCAAGCGCCTCGGCGACAAGCTGCCGGCGTTCAAGGCGAAGTTGTAGGGGAGAGGGAGGTTCAGAAGAGAAGAGCGAGCGCGACCGGGCGCAACTCGGTCGCACCCCGTGCGCGCTCCGAATGGACGCAATGTAGTGACTCTTGAGATGTACACACAGTGTAGCGCCGCCAAGTGCAGATCAATTCACTCAGCCATCGACGACGAAGCGAGCCAGCGCGTGGATTCGCTGACAAAAGGCGATATCGCGCACGGTGGTAGCGGCGACGCATGTCGGCTTTTCCAATCACCCGCGCGTGCTGCTGCCCCAAGCCATAAGTGCGCATGCAGATGAGCTGAGACGAAACAAGAGGCATGAGCGACGACGCTTCCCCTCGCTGCTATCGCCGGGTCGCATCGCCCTGGACTAAGCACAGTCACACGCTGCCGCCACTGCTGATGGATGTCAAACACCAAACCCATCGCTTGTCGCTTCATGGAAACGCCAGGCCCTAGATAACAAGGGCGGATATTACAAAACGTCGTCCATGATTAGGCCGCCATTTTCCAAGAATCCCACACCTTTTCCAATACCGGGTACTGTAGATCGTGGTGAGGTGACGATACTGAACATGTGCGATAGGGCCCCGTGGAGAGGCGCTAGAGGCGGAGCTGGCTCGAGGGGATGCGAGCGGCATGCCTCTCTATCAACGACGGTGGACGCGGCCTTGGGCTATACAAAAAAAGATTGTGAGGTGAAGAGAGTTGTGTCAGCGGGAGACAGGGTGTGTGTACATGTGCACAAAGGGGGTTGTGGTAGCTCTACGAACAGGCCTCAGGCCGGGCCCGCCAACAGAGGTGCAGCGGGCATTACAGCGTCTACATCCAAACCCGTGGACAAGGCAGCAGGTGCAACGGCCCGCAGCGCATGATGCTCGCTTTACCGAGTGAGGAATGCGTGGCGTGGCGGCCCGAGGGGTTCAGGGGAGCCAGGAGCCAGGCCGGTTGGTCGTCAGAGATTCAGGCATAAAGGCCGCCTGGGGTGTGGAGCGGTGAGGGAGGGAGGGAGGCAGGCAGGCAGGCAGCCGGGAGCAAGCGCGCCCACCGTCCCGACCCGTCCCCCTCCCACCCCCACAGCCGATGTTATCATATCGAGTCGGGCCTTGCTCGCTCCCTCGCTCCAATCAAATGTTTGGCCGCCAAGTCGGGTGTCAGGGCCGGCGCCTGAGACCGTGGCCAGCGCTCCTCTTGCGTCCGTCTGGAATCCATCGTCATGCTGGCATGGCTCTCGCTTAAAGGTGGAACAACAGCAGGTAACCGCCAGATGCACCCCCGTCTCCGCCGTCCACCCACTCCCACCCACACCCCCCTCGCACACCATGTCGTCCGACGACAACAAGGGCGCCACCGTCCTCACGGACAAGGGCGCCGCGTACACCGCCCACGTCAAGGAGCTCTCGGAGAAGTACCATGACCGCGGCGAGGCGGCCCAGCTCGAGGAGCTGGGCTACAAGCAGGAGCTCAACCGCAACCTCGGCATGGTGGCCGTCCTCGGCCTGAGTTTCGCCATCATGGCCGTCCCCTTCGGTACCAGCACAACGTTCTACATCGCCCTGACCGACGGCGGGCCCGTCACGATTCTGTATGGTGTGAGTTGGGCTTTGCAGTGTAGGTGGTGGTCGCGTGCGGAGTGAGCTTGGCGCGCGCGTGCGTACCACTCTCGACGTCGGCCCCGGCCCTCTGCCCACCTGCCGCCACCCCATGCACCACACTGACCTACCCGCCCAGTGGATCTTCGTCTCCCTCGTGTCTTGCTGCATCGCCGCGTCCCTCGCTGAAATGTATGTCCCGCTGCTGCTCCACTTTTCACAAGCTATCGCGCCTCGCCAAGGCTCGCCTAGCGCCGCCTCATGAGCGGCGGCATGCCGTCGCTAGTAGCTATCTCGGCTGACCATACAGCTGCTCGGTCTACCCCACCTCGGGAGGCGTCTACTGTGAGTGCAGCGGGCCGTCGCCGCCACCCAGTGGTGCACGGACGACGGCGGCTGGCCGACCGGCCGTAGTCCGCAACCACGACGCCACGCCACATGGCTGACCCCACCCCAGACTGGTCTGCCATGCTCTCAACGCCAGAGTACTCGGCCTTCTCGTCCTACCTCACCGGCTGGTTTGGTGCTGTCGGCAACTGGACGTGAGTGCAAGGCTCAGCCACATAGCTCACGCCCCCAGCGTCACCGCGTCCATCACGTTTGGAGGCGCACAGCTCATCCTCGCCGCCGTCACACTCTTCCACCCCGACTACGAGCCAACAGCGTGGCAGGTTGTGCTGGTGTACTGGGCCGCGCTGCTGCTGTCGTACTGCATCAACATTTTCTTCAACGAGTGAGGCGACGACGGCGTCAACACCGCGCTGACGCTCCTAGCCACTTGGAAAAGCTCAACACCATCTGCCTGTACTGGACCGGCGCTGCCGTCATCATCATCATCGTCACTCTCCTTGCGCGTGCCGAGACCCGCAACTCGGGCAAGTTTGCCTTTAGCCATGTAAGTTGAGCCCGAGCACCCAGCACAGACGGAACGCGTTTCCGTTCCAGACTGCCGACTACCGGCGGCTCGCGTGCCGCCCCATCCCGAGCCTCGCGTCGACCCTCGCTCACACCGCCCCAGTTCGATGCCTCGACCTCGGGCTGGCCCGACGCGTGGGCCTTCTTCGTCGGCCTCCTGCAAGCCGCGTACACGCTCACCGGATACGGCATGGTCGCCGCGCTCTGCGAGGAGGTCAAGGACGCGCAGCGCGAGGTGCCGCGCGCCATGGTCCTCTCGGTCGTCGCCGCCGGCATCACGGGCATCGTCTACCTTCTCCCCATCATCTTTGTGCTTCCCGACTCCGGACCGCTGCTCGACATTGCCAACGCCGGCGGCCAGCCCATGCCCATGCTGTACAAGACCGTGACGCGCTCGGCCGACGCCGCCATGGGTCTGCTGTCGCTCATCCTCGGCATCTGGCTCTTCGCCACCATCGGCTCGCTCACCGCCGCTTCGCGCTGCACGTGGGCCTTCTCGCGCGACGGCGGCATCCCCGGCTCGCAGTGGTGGAAGCGCGTTAACTCGCGCTTCGGCGTCCCCGTCCACTCACTCACCCTCTCGACGGTCATCTGCGCCCTCCTCGGCCTCATCTACCTCGGCTCGTCGGCCGCCTTCAACGCCTTCACCGGTGTCGCTACCATCTGCCTCGGATGCTCGTACGCCTTCCCCATCTTGTGCTCCCTCATCCGCCGCCGCAAGCTCGTCGCGCACGCGCCCTACTCGCTGGGCACCGCGTTTGGCTACTTTGCCAACATTGTCACGGTCGTGTGGATCACGTTCAGCATCGTGCTCTTCTGCTTCCCCGTCGCCATCCCCGTCACGGCGCAAGGCATGAACTATGCGTCGGTTGTGTTCGCCGGCTTTGGCACCATTGCCACCATCTGGTACATTGTCAACGCGCGCAAGCACTACCAGGGCCCCGTTGTCTCGCTCCTCCGCCGCGAGGAGTCGCGCCAGCCCCAGTCGGCACGGCCTAGCGTCGCTGCCGGCGCCGCCTAAGGGACCGAGGGTGTATGTAGTAGATCGCGTCGTCTTCGTATATCGCAATTATCTCCGTAATCGTCTTGTATAGCCTTGTTTGTCGCTCGGATGGGATGCAGCAGCACGGATAGCCGTCTTTCGGCCTTGTGCCGATGTGCGACCGAACGACCGTCGGCGAGATCCGATAAGCCTTGGTGACTATTATCCGTCCCGTCATTTTTCTATTCTGAAATATGTAAATAAATAGTGAGCTGACGGTGCAGGCTGCGCCAACGACTACTTACTAATCCCCGTGGCACATGACGACATTGGCTCGTACTGTAGCCCGTCGCTGGTCTCCTCGTCTCAGCTCGCCGCGCTTCTCCCATCGCACCATACACACACACAACACCATGGCCCCCCGCATCGCCATCCTCGACGACTACAACGACCTCGCGGCAAAGTACGTGACCGACGCCATCCGGTCCAAGGCCGATGTCACCGTGTTCAGGGACACGATCCTGCCGGCGATCGACGAGCCGGCGCTCATCGAGCGGCTCAAGCCGTTCGACACGCTCGTGACGATGCGCGAGCGCACACCGCTCCCGCGCTCCGTCATCGACGCGCTGCCCAACCTCCGCACGATCCTCACGACCGGCACGCGCAACCTCGGGATCGACACCGAGGCCGCCAAGGAGCGCGGGATCCCCGTTGCCGGAACGTCGTGGGTGCCGCCGCGGTGAGCCGGATCTGTGGCAGACCGCTGACCGCACAGAGCGAAAACGCCGCCCGGCGTCGGAGTCACGGTGCAGCACACGTGGGCGCTGATCCTCGCGCTGGCCTCCAACATCCCGCGCGACAACGCCCTCGTCACCGACGGCAAGTGGCTCAGCGCAAACCCGCTCAACACAAACGTGTTCGGGCTTACCCTCGGCCTCGTGGGCCTCGGGAACCTCGGCAGCCAGGTCGCCAAGATCGGCGGCCTGGGCTTCGGGCAGAAGATTATCGCGTGGTCAACCAACCTCACGCAGGAGAAGGCCGACGAGCAGGCCGAGAAGGTCGGCCTGCCCAAGGGGGCAATCACGGCCGTGAGCAAGGACGAACTCTTCTCGACCGCCGACATTGTGAGCATCCACGTCGTCCTGTCAGACCGTAGCCGGGGTCTCGTCGGTGCGGACGACCTGGCCAAGCTCAAGCCGACGGCGCTCTTGGTCAACACGGCGCGCGGTCCGATCGTCGACGAGAACGCCCTCATCGATGTCCTGGACAAGGGCAAGATCCGTGGCGCCGCCATCGACGTGTTTGAGACCGAGCCGCTGCCCCTTGACTCGCGCTGGCGCACCATCAAGTGGGGCGCGCCCCGCTCCGAGGTCATCCTCACCCCGCACTCGGGCTACTCGTACGACGACCAGATTGGGTGGATGTGGGAGCGTACAGCGGAGAACTTGGCGCTGCTCATCGAAGGCAAGGAGCTGCAGTGGCGTATTGTATAGGCATGGGTTGGAGGTTGGGACAGATGCAGTGACTGTTTACTGGCTGACGAGGCGGCCTGCAACGGTGACGGACGCCGGAGCTCGACTGTTGCCGTCACCCACCGTCATCCATTGTACACGCGTTATCTTGCCAGCATGCACGACCCAACGGACGGGGTGGCAGCCCGCCTCCCACTTGTGGGCAGCGCGGAGCCGTCCGCTGTCCCTAACGCCTTCACGATGGCGAGGCATGATACATCCATCCCGCCGGCAACCGGCTGTTCCTCACCGAACAGACATTTGGCTCCCAATGTTATTCACCCGCTGTGTACGACATCTTCAGTCTCGCGGCTTCCATGACGCCTCGCAGTTCCAATACGCACGCCCTGCGGATTCCTCGACGCCTCGAGACGTTCTTTCGCTGCGGCAGGCTCCCGGTTCCGTGGCTTGCGCGCCATGTCCTCCAGCCTCTACCGCCTGCACGCGAACAGGCTTCACAAATTTGGCTCACAAACAACCTTAATGACGTTTGTTACGCACCCGGGACGACACACTCTGGGGTGGCACACGTTTCGAGCACGCACCAGCGGGCGTGCCTTACCCCCGCCGTGTCAGCCCAGTGTTTACGTCGTTGTCAAGGTGGCAGTGAGGCACCGAGCACCGACCCTCAACTGCTTCTCACGCATGGCTGTTTATTATGGCCACCCGGCGGCTTGGCCTGACCCATGTTTGCGTACGTACGTAACAACAACTACAGCCGCAGGTCTGGCCATCAGCACGCGCTGTGGTCGAAGCGGACGCCCTCGCCCGCAGGTACACAAAGCCTCCGACGTCTTCTGCAGAGGTGCAGCAGCCTGCCGTATCTGCGGCTGTGCGACAGCGCTGAAGTACTCTCCCCGCGCTCTTGGGAAGCACTCCGACGCATGTACGCACGACCGCGAGGCGAGGTGAGGGAGCTCGGCGTGAATCCGCAGGCAGTCTTGCATCCGCAGGCGGTTGTTGATCCGCAGACGGCCTCATCACGGCATGCAACTGTGCTCCTAGCCGCCTGCTCCTCGGCGCGCGTTTCATGTCACCAGCTGTGACTGACCGACGAACTCCAGGGACAACGGCGTTCCTGTGCAGCACTGTTACGATACCAAGACTCCAGACTGACACCTGCGGTGCTGGTGCGTCAGGCTGCGTGTCGATTGCTTGACGACCAGCACCGATGTCGGGAATTTCTGAGGAGCGAGCGAGAGCACCGCGTGCGTGTCGGCCGCCCCAGTCGTCTGGTGCCTCCCCCCACCGCGTCGACAACGAGCCCCTCACGCAGCCATCGCGACCATCGCAAAGATTGTAGTCTTCACTCATTCTCCTCTCACACCTACCAAGGCGACCGCGTCATGTCCAGATACCGACCTACACGCGCGGCGGGGCTCTTCCTGAGCCTCATGGCTCTCGTGCTCCTCGTCACGACGCACCTGCACCTCCAGAACGCCGACCCGGACGCCACGCACTCGGCCCCCGTCAGCGCCTTGAAAAAGGTCTTCTCCTTCGCGGACAGCCTCAAGCCCAAGCCCGGCGCGCTGACGGCCGCGCGCCTCACGTGGCACCAGCATCTCTTTGCCACCCACGAGTCGCAGGAGAGTCGGTTCGACAAGTTGGCCAAGTCGGACCCGTGTGCCGGGTGGGACTACCACGACGTCGAGGCCAACGACCCACCCAACTGCCGTCGCGCGCGCCAGTTCCGCCAGATGCAGCGCTTCCGCGAGGTAGAGGCCCAGTTTGGGTGAGTGCCAGGGTGCGAGAGGCTGACAGAAAGCTGACCACAACAGCCTGGACCAGATTCAACGTGATGCCCTCGACCACGTCGAGCGCTGCATCCTCGGCATATTAGACTGCCCTGAGTTCCCGCTCATCATCAGCGACTCGCCATACATGCATATGAAGCAAAACACTGGCGGCGAGACCATCTGGCTGCTTCCGATTGTAAGTGTGGCGCCACTGCTCCAAACCTAATCGTCGCGGCAAACCTAATCGTCGCAGATGAAAGCTGCCGAAGAACTCAATTTTAGGTTCTGGACCATACATGGAGGGCAAAATGCCGAGCTGGAAAAGGTTTGGAACGCCACAAGGTTGCTCAACGAGTCGCTGTGAGTGGCAGTTTGAGAGGGTGCGTCTGTCGCATAGGCCACTGACGCACACCCCAGCCACTCGTACTGGACCGAAGGCATCTTCTCCCAGAACTGCCTCCAGTCGCCCGGCTGTCTCCGCCCCGAAGATGTCATCCCCCCCGAGGACCCAAAGTTCCGACACAATGTGAGCTTGATCCCGCCCGAGCGCCTCGGTGTCCTCCCTTCGTGGAAGGTCTTCACTGCCAACTTTGTAAGTGACCTCGGCCTTGTCTCACTGGCTGACACCGACAGTGGGGCTCAAAAGACGCTGCGTACAGTGGCGCGGGTCTCAACCCCCACCCTCAGTTTGGCCGCCCGAATGACTGGGCGTTCCATCCGCTCGGAAAGAAGTGGCAGTTTGTGTAAGTGCTAACGTCTGTCCCCGCTCACAGCAGCCCATACCCCTACCACCAGCACACGTGGATTCCAATCTCGATCGAGCAACGTTGTCTTCGCGCCCCGTACGTGCCGTACGAGAAGAAGGAAAACTCGGCCATGTTCCTCGCCAAGTTTGCCAGTAAGTATCACAGTCAGTTCCCTCGCTAATGCCACAGGTTACTTCCACAAGGACAACAACAAGCCACTGCACGAAAAATGGGGAGAAGTTGCAGCCGCTCTCAAAGCCCACGGACCAGGGTACGACTTGATCGCCCCCACGCAGAGGAAGGACGGCATGGGCGTGGAGATGGAAATCCCCGATGCGTTTGTGATCAAGGGCACCATGTCCTCGGTCGAGTACTCGCGCATGCTCAGCCACCAGAAGGCCCTGATCGGAATCGGCAGCCCAGCGATCTCGCCCAGCCCATACGTCGCCATGTGAGTTGAGCATTGGGCGTCCGGCTGACCGACCACAGGTGTCTCGGCGTTCCGGCCGTCATGCCATACTTCACCGACGAAGGACCGCAACCCAAGAGCCATCCAGACGCCATGTGGGGCAGCCATTTGGTGCAGCACGGGCACGTGAGCAGCCTCCCGGAGCCGTTCGTGTACAACTACAACATGAGCGACCCAGAAGACTTTATCCGCCAACTCAAGAAGGCGGTCAGCACGCCCATCCCGTCGTAGTGAGTGTGGTGTATCAGTGTGCCGCTCTCATGCTCACTCTGCAGCATCCCCGCCGAGATGACGCTTGAGGGTGTCCGAGCAAAGGTCCGCGAGGTGTTGCTCGAGACCGACTGGGAGGCCGAGTACCACAAGGTCATTGAGGCCAACGGCGGCGTCCACCCGCACTTCCCTGACGTGCAGATCAAGGCGTGCTGGAAGTCTGGTCTGTGTCAGGGTATTCTGTGGCAAGAGGGCTGGGACAAGGAGAAGGAGAAGAAGGAGTAGCTACTGTCAAGGCGATAGAGTTGTGTGTTATAGCAGCGATTAGATTTCATTCACGACTTTGGTTTTGGTTTTGATTTCAAGAGGGCGACAGCGCGCAGCTAGTAATAGGGGAGGCCAGCGGAACCAAATCGCGACCTCACCTCCACTCACGTCACCTCGATGATGATGCTCACCTCGTCCACCACACCGCTCTCATCCTTCCAACCCGCCATCATGGACGTCGACAGCCCGATCACGTCAAACCTTGCCACGATCCAGTCCATATCGTGGGTGCTGCACACCATCCTCATCCGCTGATGCCAGAAACCAACGCCAGAAAATCGATGGCTACCTCTCCCTGCTCACGACGCTGCTGACGCCCACGGCGTCGGCAGCCGACCTCACGGCCTTTGGGCGGCACTTTACTACGTCGACCTCGATGGCCATGGTCGTGGGCCGCCGCGTGCTCGGTGACTTTGTAACGGCGCTCGCGGCCGGCACAGACTACCGCCCCACGCTCGCCGCCGAGGCCGACGACGACCGCGCCAAGTGGGACGCAGCGGGCCTGGCCGCCTTTGCGGACCGCGACGACGTGCGCCGCGAGGTCGTCGAGGGCGTCCTGGCCGGCGACCTGGCCGGCTGGTGCGAGGAGCAGACGACGGCGCTGAGACACGTCCTCTCGGGTATCCTCCAGCGCGACGAGGACTGGCTCGGCGCCGCACGCGCTCTCATGCGAATTCCTCTTGACGGGTCGAGGTGGGTGGCGGATGAGATGGCGACAGACGAGATGGATATGCTAACCTCTTCAGGATTGTATCCGACGAGGAGAAGCTTGCCGTGTACATCAAGATTGTGCGGCTGCTGCTCGAGGTAAGGGAAGATCATTGTGCTATAGCTCATCCTCCAGTGCGGCGAATCTGGCGCAGCGCAGACGTACTTCTCCCGTGCATCGCTCCTCATCCACACGTCAAAGGACAAGGAGACGCAGTTGGCGTACCGCCTCTCGCAGGCACGCCTGCTCGACTTTGCGGCCCGCTTCGCCGAGGCGGCGCAAAAGTACCACGAGATCAGCTTCAACTCGGCCATTGCAGAGGAGGACAGGATCCAGATGCTGTAAGTGTACACCGCTGCGTAGTGCATTCTGACCCTCAGGTCGTCGGCTGTGACCACATCGATTCTGGCCCCAGCAGGACCGCAGCGCTCGCGCATCCTCGCGTCGCTGAACCGCGACGAGCGGGTCCAGACGTCTCTCCCCGCGCACCTGTCTACCATGCTGCGCAAGATGCTGCTCGAGTACATTGTGCGCCCGGAGGAGGTGCATGAGTTTGAGCGTGGGCTGGAGGACCACCAGCGTGCGATCGTCGAAGGCGGCGGCACGGTGCTGGAGCGCGCTGTGCGCGAGCACAACGTCAATGCATGTGCGCAGGTGTACGACAACATTGGGTTTGACGGCCTCGGCGCACTGCTGGGCGTGGACGCGACGTCGGCCGAAAGCATGTCACGGCGTATGATTGAGCAGGGGCGGTGAGTTGAGCGTCCTCTCGGTGTTGCACATAACTCACACCGCAGCCTCCGCGCGTGGATCGACCAGCCCCTCGGCCTGCTCTACTTCGAGTCGCGCCCCAGCCACGACACGGACGCCGACGCGCAGGGCACCGCTGGCGGCCTCGGCATTGAGCACGTCGAGAAGGAGGTCGAGCCCGTGACGTGGACCGAGCGCTGGGACGACCGCATCCGCGCGACGAGTCTCAAGGTCGAGAGCGTGGCGCAGCAGATCCAGGCGCGTGGTCTTGTCAAGGCGTAGTAGACATGCGCGCCGAGTTGTACATATTAGCTAGCATGGTGGCACAGGCATGAGATGCAGACGGCGTGGAGAAGCATTGGCATGGCAGTGGCATAGGCTACAATGGTGTTCTTTGTACAGGTCGTGTGTATCGTATCGTGGCGGCGTCGCAGCGCGGTCTCGTCTCGTGGTGGTGCAGGCGGGTGGTTACTTGAGCAAGCCCTCGAGCTGCCTCTGGCCCTGCTCCTTGACCTCGTCCTCGGCCTCGTCCTCCACCCGGTGCAAAACAGCCCTCTGGACCTGCTTGACGAAGAAGCGCCGCACCACAGGGGCGGCGAGCACGCCGGCAACAGCGACAGCGAGCAGCGCGACCGCGATCCCGGCGGCGGGGTGCGAGAGCGCCGAGTAGGTCGTGTCGCTTGTGCCCGCGGTGTTCGCGTCGGCGTCGTCGGGTGCGCTGGCTGCGCGTGCGTGGCGCGCGGCGGGCTCGACGTCCGCCAGCACGAGTGGGAGCACGATGAATGCCAGCAGGAGGAGCATGGCGCTGATGATGGTCGAGGGCGAGTGCGTCGAGCGGGGCATGGTGGGTCGTGCTGTGCTGGCTGTTGGTGTTTGGCTGTTGTCTCGCTGCTGCTGCTGGCTGTGAGAACACGTCAGACTTTATAGCCTCGTCGCCTGCCTATACTGGGCTGGTCACTTGTGCGTTCCGCATCACGTCAAGCGAGGCAGGCGCGTGCACACACTACGGCTTGGCATGATAAAACACTATTACTGATCGACAAACGTCATGATTGCCCTCACAGTTCACGCTCGTCACTGTGTCGTCTATAACCAGCTCGGCGTAAGCGAGGCAGATCTCGTGCCGCACGTGCCCTTGTGTCGCCCGTCGCCCGTCGCCCGTCGCCCGTCGCCCGTCGCCCGTCGCCCGTCGCCCGTCGCCCGTCGCCCGTCGCCCTATTACACACACCACTGCAAAGCCCAAAACGATACATGTGCCAGCTGCCTCGCGACCTACACACAAGACGTCACCGCGTCTAGATTAGCAGCGGGCACCCCCTCTCCCGCAGAGACGTCTGCCAGTCCTTGCCCTCCCACGCGGCCTTGACCACCACCTCTGCGATGCGTGGCGGCGCCGAGTGCTGCCGTCAGTCACGACCCACACTGCCACCCACCTTCCACTGGCACCGCTGGATGATCTTGACCACCGCTGCCTTGTCCTCGGGGCGCGTCGCTTCGCAGCCCACGATCTGGGCGTGAGCTTGTCGTCACACAAGCTGCGCAGCACACTCACAATCATCGGCCACACATACCCCACCTCTGTGCCCCGCGCTGTGTCGTCGTTAGCCCCGCCGTGCCCAGCCAGATCCGCTACGTACTCGTCGTGGGCGCCACGTCCAGCACTGTCCGAACACACTCGACGACTCGCTTGTCCGATGACGCCGCGCCAAAGACCGACCGGAGAATGTACACGCGCAATGCGCACCTCCACATCTGGACGCCGACGTGTATGCGGTCTGGGGCGTCAGTAATCCAAAGAAGCAACGACCCACGCTGGTCCTCGCCCTTGGGCACGGCACGCATGGCGTCAGCGAGCTCGCCCTCCTCAAAGTCGAGCTTGGCTTCGAGTTCAGCCAGTTGCCATGACAGCTGCGGCGTCGTGCCCGAGTTGGCCGGGTCGGCGAGCAGCTCGCGCAGCTGCGAGTGCTTGATGATGAGGTTGTGACAGCGTGCGAAGCGAAGCAAAAGGTCTTGTGTCTGGCAGGGTGTCAGCAGCTGTCGTCGTGGCAAGGCGGCCACTACCCACAGTCCCAGAGATATTCTTCACAATTTCGGCTGCGCGCTGGCCCCAGCGATCCGATGTGAATGCCGACCACGCCAAGCTGTGAATATCGACGAGCTGCTGCCGTGACAGCGCGTCCATGATGCGGTAGATTGAGTGCATCGCGACGTAGTAGCTCGCCGAGTTTTCCGGCCCGCAGCGGGGCAGGTCGAGCTCGGCGTTCTTGAGCAGCGTGGGGACGAGCTTTGCGTCGCCGTCAAACACCTGATGTCAGGATGTGCTCGACCTCGGCCTGACGTACACTTGCAAGCAGCAATAGCAGCACAGCTGCAGTCCTGCTCTCCACCTCGCTCTGCTCGAGCTTCTCCACGAGCTGTTTCTCGGCACTCTCCCGCAGACAGTGAAACGCTCGTAGCCTGTGGTGCACCACCTGCGCATGGTAGTCCGGGAACACACCGTCCGGGCGTCGCTGAGACACGTTGTGGCAGTGAATCGCGGACACGCAGAGCACCGAGTGCAGGAGCGCCGAGTGGAGCGCCTTGCCCGAGTCTGTGGGCGAGTTGTGCAACGGCACTGGGAGGAAGCAGGTGCGAACGGGGTTGTCTGGTATCAGCGCTGCCCCCACTCCCACACACCCACCGTTCGTATCCAGCGCCACGACGGTGCGAGATGCCAGCTCGAAGAAAAATGTGAGCAGGTCCTCGTCGGTCGCGTCCGGAAGATCAATGTACCCCAGCGGCGCGAACAGGCGGGGGAACTCGACGCGACGCGGGAACTGCGGGCCGAGAAGCACTTCGTTCTCCCCCTCGTCGACGTCAATGTCGCCGGGCGGGATGAGACCGACAGCCGTAGCGTCGAGGAGGAGCTCGGCGAGGAGTCTGAAGTCGAGTCAGCCGTCATGGCGCACGTCCGTGCTCACTGGTCACTCGCGCCAAACATGCGCGCAACAAAGTCCTCCTTGCGCGTCCCGGCCATATTGGTGGGGAGGGAGACGGCCCCCTCGTCCCAGAACATGTTGGGGTCGTACGTAATTGTCTGTGCTGGCGGCGCCGACGTAGACAAAGGTAGCGGCATGCTCTGCGGTGTGCTCGACGACGGGCGAAGGCTGCTCGGCGTGTCCATTACGAGCGAGAGGATGTCGTCTGACCTGGCGTCGCGTCAGCACGCCGGCAGCTGATACAACTCACCGCGGTGTGCGATCCAGGTCACCAACCTCGCCGATGGAGAAGAGCGCGGCAGCAGCGGCCTGCTCCTCTGCTCTGCGCGGCGGCCGGGGCTCGCTGTCCATGCCCATGTCCTCAGCGTCGATGCCTTCAGAGCGGCGGCGCGACAGTGCACCGGGGGGATAGACACACGAACGCTTGTTCGTGCGGCAGCGCTTGCATATGGGCGTCTGCTCGTCGCATTTCTGAGAAGACTCAGCACCGCCGGGCCGTCGGCTAGCCGGCACGATACCCACCTTCTTGTGCTCGCGGCACGGGAGGCACCCCGTCTTGGTCCGCTTGTGGAACGGCCGCCGGTGCACCCGGTCGGTCGGGACGCTCGACGAGCTTGCTGCGCTCGCGCCTGGATCGGCTGGCTCGGACATCGATAAGGCGGCTGCGTTGATTAGATGGAGATTTGGAGAAAGCCAAGTGTTGTGGGGAGATGCGCGGCAGAGGTCGGTTGGGTGAGATCACAGCCGCCCATCACGGCGGCTATTCGGTCGGGTCTTGGCGGCAATAAGCAACACAGCCGACGGCAAACCGACAGAGCGGCACCCCAGACAGCATCGATGCATTGTTTGCCTGCATCAGCTCCATTCATTCTTTCTTGCTGAGAACGGTATCGTGGAACACCTGCATCACGCTAACTACACTGACTACAGATGGCCCGTGTTGGGCATCATAAAAAACCGCGGCTTCCGCATCCAATCTGAATGTCCAGCCAGACTCGACCTACACGGCCCGAGCTTCGAATGTCGGTGTGACCTATGCACTTCCTGCTTCATGTCCAGCGTTTAACAGGGGTATAATGGTATGGCTTACCACAAGATAGCCACGCCTAGTCATCGGTAGGCGAAAACCATGCCATGTTGACAGTGGCGGAGGTTCGCAGTGGCGGTCGTGGCCGACCGGCGTGGGAGGTTCATGACTACGGTAGCCTGAGATGTGTACCGCTTGCCGTAGCAGTCGAATGTGGGGGTGGTGTCAAGGGCGTGAAGGAGCCCTATTCAGCCAACTATTGAGGTTGGCTACCTGCCTGCGGTGCTCTTGGAAAGCGGATGAGCCCTGGAAGAAGTCGAAGTGTTCGATGCTCGCTGTCAGTGACGATATGAGCCGCCTAGCATCTTTGCTCCGCTCGGAAACTTGCGCCAGCTCTGCCCTCTAAGAGCGGCGTCAGCCAAGCATCCTCGCTAAGTCTAATGACCTCCCACCTGCAGACAGGGCCGAGGGTGCGGGCATCCTCGCCTGCGGCTCGCGAGCTCGCAAGGCCGCGTCGCAGGGTAAAGAAAGTGACACACATGCATAGTTCGCCTGATGCTTTCCTTCAACCTAGTCTTTCCATTGTTCGAGAACGCCCAATCTTATTGTCCAATGTTACAATTGTCTCTCGTAGAAGTTGTACTTGTGTTCGTGAACCCTGTACCGAGTCAGTGGTTGGAACTGTCTTTAGAGTAGGAGGCGAGGGCCGTACTCACGTTCTGCACATCACCAGGAGTTGCACCTCTTTCACAAGACCTTACTCGGTCTTGCGGCGCTTCTTCTCGTGTCTGGTTGACTCCTCAGAGTGTGAGGGGGGCTGGGGGCGTTTCAGCCACCCGTCAAGAGGACCCGACTTGCTGGGCGCCGCTAGGCATGAATGTAAGCGAACTGCCCAACTGATAAATTGATAAGGAGATAGACTCACCGGGCGCCTTCGCCTTCTGCTTCTTCTTTGTGCCCGTAGACACCGACAATGCTGGTGCCCCCGACTCAGTCCGCTTGAGCCATTGGTCGAGTGTACTGCTCGAGTTGGCGGGAAGCTCTAGCGGCGTATGTGAGCTGCACGACCTGGCCATCGCAACGGAAGGAGATGGACTCACTGAACCCGTCGACTTTGCCAGTTGCCTCTTTTGCCAAGACGATGCGCTTGGTGGGCATGAGAACTGCTCTGTCAGTCCTCATGACCTAGAATGTAAGCGCCATAAAAACACGTACCAGGCCTGGGCGGGCTCGCCGGGGGTGAGGGGGTGGCGTCAGGTGCAGTGGTGCCAGACGGCCGTCTCGTACTTCTTTTTGAACATCGGGGGCAGGTCCTCGTGCGCCGCCGATCAGTGATAGAAGGCCGACGGATACTCATTGGGGTCAGCGTGATCGAGGTAATCCTAGGAATACGATGCTCACCATGGCCCATGGCAGAAACACCTCACAGTTTTCGGCAGCCTTGGGCAGTATGCTAACGGAGTTTGTCAAAGGGATGACTATCCGTGGGGTAAGACCGAACTCCTCGGCCTTGCGGAACTCGCGCTGGACATCTTCGGCAACCTGGACGAGGGCGACGCACATGGTGACTGAGATGTTGTCGTCGTTCGAGAAACCGGTCTTCTCCATGGAAAGCCCAGCGCGCAGCTCGTTGACGTCAATCTTGACTTCGTCAAGGGCCTGATGAATCAGACCCCCGCGCGTCAGAAGGTTGCTTGGGTAGGGGGGGAAGGAGGGACGGGTAGTGCGCCGTCTGTCGAAGTTTCACGCCGTGCTGCGTGAACACTTCGGACAAGACTTGCCCCGCCTTGTGCCGCCCCCGCCTTGTGCCGCTCCTCCACGTTCATCGCAACGTACTGCGCCAGCCTGCGCACATCGTTGGCTTTCCGCCGCCCCGCAGCAGTGTGGAGGGGCACAGATGGGCGTAGAGAAGGAGTGTGAGGGTGAAGGACTAGTGGGCGGGCGTTGCTGTCGGCAAAGAAAGAGGAGGAAGGCAATACGTTGTTACGAGGAGGCATGAGCGTCTTCCTTCGATCCTTGTCACGGAATTGTGTTTAGGGCTGGGGTGGGTCCCACAGATCAGCGGGGTGCTGATGCATGACGAGTAGAGAACAAAGGATACTTGCTTTAATACCTTGGCTAGCGTGGCGTACTTGCTTCCATACGATCAGCTGCGCCCGAGCGCACCGTTTCTCCACAATCGATATGTAGTGCCACAAACACAAGATTCGTGTCAGACGCAGTGCAGGAGACCACTGCCCGACATACCAAAGAATGCCACAACACCATCGTATACACGATCCGAGTCGTCTCATAACCTGCGTAGCTGTCAGTATCGTCTGGCAATCGGAGACAACACTCATGATGGTGTTCGTCGTTGCATCGAATAGGGTCAAAAGCACTGTGTAGATAAAGTTCTTGCATCCCATAGGTCATGCAGGTGATTCTGTCTGCTTTTGTAAGTACATCAGTGCCACTATCTTTATTGTGAACGTCTATTTCAAGTGGCTGTGTTACGATGCTGGCGGGGCTGAGATGCGTAGTTCCGCGAGTCTTGTGCTCCTTAATGTTAAGCGCGGCGGCAAGAGCTGCCGAGCGGACGGCGAGGGGGCTGTAGACCGGTGATGTTGATCGAGGTGTGACCAGGAGCTAGGAAGAAGGACTAAGGCGAGGTAACATCAATAGTGTGTTCTTGGGGAACACACTATGGAACGAGCTGTGGTGCTATATATGCTACTCGCCGGTTGTAGCTAGTGACAGCTAACCGGCGATAGAAGACAATAGAACAGCGATAGCGATCATAGCGTCGGTGAATCGGAACATCGGAAACAGCGAGGACAATGGGACGATGGCGAGCGTGATCCGTGCACCAGTGATAGGAAGGCGATAAGAGAGGGAAGGGTGGTCTCTGCATCGGCGGTGTTGGATGATGTGGTGTTACGCCGTAACACTTAACCAGCCTGACAATAAATCAGCACAGCTGAAGGTTGGGTGGCAACCACCGAACTCACGTCGTAAGCTCTTTTGCGCAGTACCACAAAAAAAAAATCATGCGGATGTTCGGTGTTTGGGAGGGGGTCGAGGTAGGCGTGAATGCCTTTTCACACGCTCTCGAGCTAACCATAGCCGCGGCCAAATTTCTTCTGCAGAGTTTCGACTGCACTGTCAGCCAACCGCGTCAAGTGATCGAAGCTCACTCAGGTAGGTGAGCGTACGGCTGTCAGCCCAGTCGTTGTGAGTGCAGTCCGTCAGCTTAAGGGACACGCCGACGCACAGCCTGGTCGCTCCTGCCCAGGCATCGAGGAGCCTATTCGACACAGGCCGGCCGATGGTAACGCAGAATTGGGAACGGGGTCCCCCTTGGGCCAAGTGGTCGACAGTGCGGTCGACAGTGCGTGGAGTAGATCCGGGTCGTGGACGTCGAACACCTCGACCAGCCACCTGAACGTCGCTTGGAGCACGCGATAGTCGTTGAGAACGCTCTGAAGAGACTGCTCTCCATTGCCCTCGTCAAGACGACGAGCGAAGGGGAGCTTGAACTGCTTGTGGTGTCAGTCATACAACAGGCTGTGTGCTAGGACTCACTCCAGCGCGGCCGCGAGCTGATCATGAGGAAGGCGACCGATCTGGGAGCGCTCAAGAAGGGTCTCATCTTCGTCGGCGTTGGGCGCACAGCTCGCACGCGGGATGTCGATAATGACAACGCGGAGGTAGCTGGTCTTCTGCGGCTGGGCACGCCCGACCTCGGCGACGGCATACTGGAACGCGAGTTTTGTGAAGCTTGTCGTGTCACACCTGTGGACGTCCGGTGTGCTGACAATGGATAGGACTTAGAATATACATTCGCTGCGTATAAGGACGTCTACCGATGGCACTTATATACGTTGGCGAATGTAGAGCGGCGTCGGCGAGGGCGAGTAGCGAGGCCGGAGAAGGACAACCGTAACCGGCGAGGCCAAGGCCCTCGTCCATGGCGTCGCTGTCAGGCTGGGTCGCTGAGGCGGACCTGGGCCCCGAGTCCGGGCTTCTGGTACGCTGCTGGTGACTCGGGTCTGACATGTCGCGCGGAACAGTTTCTCGAGGATGTTGTTGGCAATGAAAGTCAGCTGGGGAGGAGACTTACAAGGCAGGCTGCACTTCAGTCTGATATGTATCAGGTACATTTGCACCATGGTAAGGGTGTTGGGCTTGGGGAGGAGTGACATGAATGTTTGCTGGGGTGGTTGAGTGAAGGAGTGAAGTGAGGATGAGACGAGAGTTGGGTGATCGCTGGAGGGCGTCTTTATACGCGTCCATGCACCTTACGTTGCTTCAAATCCTCAACTGTTGCGTCCTACGTGAGGCTGTATTGTTTCTGGGGAGCAGAAGTTGCACACGCTCTGGCGTCTCTTAATGGCTCTTGATAGCCGTACACACGCATCGACGCCCATCAGCCTGAGTACCACCAACACAAGGCTGGCAGAGCACGGATTCAAATCAGCCCTAATCGGCGACACGATGCGGTATAGCCGTCAGAACCTGCAACTGAATCGTAGATAGGCATTGCCGGGCTCGCTGTATGCCCGGCCGTAAGGGCAGGCTCGGTGTGAGGTTGTTGCATGCAAGCCGGTCAGTGCCGCCCGCCCTCAACTCAGCCCACAAAGCTCACCGCACGCCACATCTCCCGACTGCGCCGGCTGCGCCTCCTGATGATCTGAGGCGCCGGGCTGTCAGGACCGGCCGTGCGCCACATGACGTCGATGTCATCCCGCACAGCCAAAGTGGTTCAACACACGGGACGACGCGTTGTCTCAGACTTTTATCGCCCAGATGTTGGCCTTGCTTGCTGTGGGCACGACGTTTGAAAGCTCGAGCTCGCTGTATCTGAGCGCAATTGTCCTCTGTTGCCCTTCTGTATCGCCTCGTCACGCTCGTCTGACCTCACTGCGAATTCATAAGTTGCCCGACTTTGCAATTCATCATCGGCTTGGTGCACTGCAAACTGCGCGCTATCAATAATCCCTCGGCTGCCCTGTGCCTTTTTGGCCCACCGTTTGTCGCGTTTCACCCAACTCATAGACCACGCTGGCCCCTAAATTGTTTTGGTCGCCGCAGCCGCAAAGTCGACCCGACCAGCTACAGTATTTACAGCCAGGCCCACTGCCCACTAGCAAACACACGTCGACACCATCTCACCACCACTCTCACCACCATGGCGGCCCCACTCCTGCCCCCACCATCGCCTGTGCGCGCATCCCACAACCGGAGGAGATCGACGCTGCTCGTCCTCGCCGGCGCCGTGTTCGTCATCCTCGCCTTCTACTACGTCCCCTTGTTACCCCGCGGTCCGCTGGCCAAGTCGGCGCACACGCCAGAATTTGACGACAAGGGACGATGGAAGCCGCCCAACTCGACGCATGGGCACCATGCGGCGGACGGCAGCGCCGAGGCAGTGCTCATCGCCGCCAAGCCTGCGTCGGAGGACAACTACAAGACGACTGCCGGGTACCGCTGGGACTGTGAGGCCAAGCTGCGAGCTCTCACGGCCTGCTCCGCACGCAACGACTGTGCTCCTCAGGCTTCAAATGTGAGTTGAGTGGGCTTGCTGGCAGGCGCTGACCCCAGATTGTCATCTTCGGCGCGTACTTCTGCCATGAGGCGATGTTCAACAACGGCCAGAACCGCGAGGCGCACTGGTGCCGCAGCATGGTGCACTCCCTCGAGCGACAGGGATTCACAGTGTTGGTCGCGCGGAACGACTATGGTGCGTCTGGAGGTTTGACACGCCGCTGACAGGCAGAGTACATCTACCACCTTTACCGCCAGATGCCGGACCTCGTGCGCATGGTCATTGGCGACAACGAGTGGCCCGAAGGTCGGCCCGAAGACTGGTTCAAGACAGAAGAGCGACCGGATGGTATCCCCGCTTGGAAGGTGAGCCAGACGCGGTCGCATCGCGCTGACGCCAGTTCTTCCACTTCCACTACAACCCGACAGAGCACGGGAATGGGTTTGTCGGGAACGCCTGGGCTGTTGCTGCCGAGCCCGAGGACTGGCGCCCAGAGCACGAACGATGGAGTGAGTGGCATGCGTCGGGCTGCGCTGACCCCAGACTACACGTACCTCGGCCTCTCGCTCGAGGACACGCTCGTCCGACCGCTCGGCTTCCACGACCGCCGCGCGCGTGCCTTCATCCTCGGCAACAAGAAGGACTACTACTACCACAACGCGGCGTGGCCTGAGGACTTCTTCGCGCGCGCCAAGGCCGACCTGCGCCAGACGTACCCTGATTTCGAGTTCCTCTCGACTGTGCCCGGCCCGCACGGCGAGGACCACGAGGGCATGCCCAAGGGCATCCGTAATGTCGGCGAGCTGAGCCTCAAGGACTGGGAGGGCGAGCTCGCACCCGCGCGCGTCATGATCGGACTGGGACAGCCCAAGCTGAGTCTGGGCGCGTACAAAGCGCTGCAGATGAGCCTTCCGTTTGTCAATCCTGTAAGTAGTGCTTGGTTTCTTCGGCCGCGCTGACCCCGCAGCACTGGGGCGACGAGACCGACCCACTCCGCTGGACCGACGTGCAGCACTCGACCCTGCGTACTGAGAGCGAGCCATACGTCTACCAGGTCAAGGCGGGCGACTACGACGGCTTTGTGCGGGCCATCCGCAAGGCGCTTGAAAAGCCCATGCTGCCGTGAGTGACTTGCCGCTGAGCCCTGCTGACGGCCCAGAAAACACTACGCGCGCATGACGGACGCCGAGCTTGACAAGCGGATGTACGAGTTTGTCCACCGTGACTGGAAGCACGCGGCGTCGGTCATTTTGGACAAGCGCAAGGAGGGTGTCGAGACGCAGAACGCCGGCAAGATGTTTGTGCTGTAGAGAGATGTGCTTGTATCATAGATGTACTACATAATGATCAGTGGCGAACAAAGGCAGCCGTTGACGCTGAGGATAGGAGCTAACCGCCAGCGATCCAGGCGTGCAGCATGGGGATACGGACAATGTGAGCATGCGTCGGCACTCGCAGCGCGCGGTTCTACCATCAGTAACGGCTCAGCCAGGGTGGGGTGTGGGTGATCTGGCTGATCGCGCACGGACCCCAATGTGGCATACCCAATGTGGCGGTGGCTTACACCGTGTCCTGCCTTCCTCCAGCGTCCTCTGGCTGCAGCACGCCTCCATGGCCTGCAGCAAGCCGGCCTCTGTGATTGAAGGACAACAATGGCCACTCGTAAGGCAGCCCAAATGCATACGTCTTGCTTGCTAAGAGTAAATGTTACATGGTAGGTTGAAAAACCAAGGTTTTGAGTGGGTTAAACCACAATCTGCCACAGCCTGTGTCATCGGCTGTGTCTACGCGCGCTCGAACACGGCATTTAGTCGAAGCGCTTGATCTTGCTAACATCTGGCACGCCCGGCAAGGGGAAAGAAGCTTCGCGGGCACGTTAGAAAAGAAAACAGAAGAGACGTAAGGGACTCACTGGAGAACTTCTTGACATCCTCCTTGAGCTGGGCAACGAGCTTGGCCGACTCGGTGTTGGGCGACTCGAAGGTCTTGACGAAGTCCTTGAGGAGCTTCGAGCCAGCCTCCTCCTGGGTCTTGAGGGCGATCTGGACAATGCGGTGGAGGAACTCAGCGACCTGCTCGGCGTCCTTCTCCTTCATGGAACGCGAGGTAATGGCCGACGAGCCGATACGGATACCACCGGGGACAAGAGCCGAGGTGTCACCGGCAACGGCGTTCTTGTTCAATGTGATGTGAACGGCGTCGGAGATCTTCTCGATCTTGGAGCCAGTGAGGCCGATGGGGCGGAGGTCCCAGAGGATGAGGTGGTTCTCGGTGCCGTCGGTCTGGAGGCGGTAACCGTGCTTGAAGAGGACGTTGGCGATGGCGGCGGCGTTGGCGCGGACCTGCTTGGCGTACTCCTTGAACTCGGGGGCAGCGGCCTGCTTGAGGGCAACGGCGATACCGGCAATGGTGTTGTTGTGGGGGCCACCCTGGCAGGCGGGGAAGACGGCGGCGTTGACGCGGTTCTCGAGGTCATCTCCCTTGTCCTTGCGGAAGAAGATGAGACCGGCACGGGGGCCACGGAGGGTCTTGTGGGTGGTGGTGGTGACGACGTCGCAGTAGTCGAAGGGCGAGTTCTGCTCGGCGGCGGCAACGAGACCCGAGATGTGGGCCATGTCCGAGAGCATGTAAGCGCCCTGGCCGTCGGCGATCTTGCGGATGGCGGCGTAGTCCCAGTCACGGGGGTAAGCCGAGCCACCGCAGACAACGAGACGGGGCTTGAAGAGGTTGGCGTTGGTAGCGAGCTGGTCGTAGTCGATGATGCCGGTCTTGGGGTCGACACGGTAAGGGAACGACTGGAAGTAGATCGACGAAGCGGTGATCTTCTTCTTGGCAGTGTAGTAGCCGTGGGTAAGGTGGCCACCGTCGGGGAGGCCGAGACCCATGATACGGTCCTGGGGGTTGATCAGGGCGGTGAAGGCGGCGAAGTTGGCAGTCGAGCCCGAGTAGGGCTGGACGTTGACACCCCACTTGGCGGGGTCGAGGTTGAAGGCCTTGAGAGCACGCTCGCGGGTGAGGTTCTCGAGGATGTCCACGTACTCGTTGCCGCCGTAGTAACGGGCGCCGGGGAGACCCTCCGAGTACTTGTTGGTGAGGATCGAACCGTTGGCCTGCA
This sequence comes from Vanrija sp. TS_01, assembly GCA_026725045.1. NCBI lineage: Eukaryota > Fungi > Basidiomycota > Tremellomycetes > Trichosporonales > Trichosporonaceae > Vanrija > Vanrija sp. TS_01. The sequence goes on along the minus strand of JAPKIE010000018.1, from coordinate 127,452 downwards.
TCACAGCAAGCGAGGTAAGGTTCTGGAGGGTGGAGTCAGTAAACGTGTGATGGGGCGCTGTGCCGACCGCGGCTGATGACCGCCAAGGCCACCAGCCACGAAAATGCAATGCTCACCTCCGAAGCAATGAGCTCGAGACCCGAGAACTGGCGCCAGGTCTCCTTCTCGATGAGGTCGGCCACCTCGGGGTCGGCAACCGAGATGTCCTCGTAGAGAACCTTGTTCTGAGTCGATGGTTAGCTCTGGTCCGACTTTTTTTTCTCCACGACACGTTATGTGCCGATGACGACAAACGTGTCTGTGGCAGCGTGCGATGGGGTGGGCTACTCACGAAGTCCTGGGGGACGGGGATAGACGACGACATCCTTGCGATGGGCTTGAGAGAGGGCTGGCGGAGGGATGTGCGGAGAGAAGTGCGGAGGGGAGAAGCGATAGACCTCAAGAACATTGAAGAGGTAATATATCAAAAGGTGAGAACAAAAGTAGGGGGTCGGCGGGGTGCCGTCCGAAATATGGGCTTTGACTCGGCGGGGGGAGGGGGGGAGGGGGGGCTGTCGAGCTCTGGGGCGACTCGAGGCGGGGGAGCGGAGGCGGACGGAGGGCGGACACGAGCTCGCTCAAAAGTCAGGGAGGGACAGGCGAGACGAGACTGTGGCGTCAAAGGCGTCGCGGCGGCGGGAGAAAAAATTGGAACTTTGTCGCGGGCTGCTTTGGCTTGCGACTGGCTGGCGGCTGGGTTACCGATGGCGTGGGCTCGAGAGATTTAGGAATTCACGAGGCAAGCGTCCTAAACACGAGTTGAAAGCACCAGAATTGCTAGCAAGTGAGGTAACGCAATCTGTGTTGCCCCGGTGTCAGTGCGAGACCTCCACAGTGCGATGCTCTGGGCACCCCCCCGCAGCGCCCAGCTACATCAGAGACGCGCCCTTCACTCACCGATAGAGAGCTAAGGATGCGAGAGCGATGGAATGTGAGCGTGTGAGAGATGCTGTTCTGTGTGGGCTGCAGAAGACGACGAGGGGGCGTGGTGCATCCCATCCCATCGCTAGACGCCCGCTTATAACCCCCCCGGCATGGTAGCATCGACGGCGCCGTCAAGACGGTTGACGGCACTGAATGTTGGAAAATAACAAGACGCGCGTGGAAATGCTTCTGGTGGTAGTTTCCAAGCCCGCCAGGCGCAATTTCCAAGGCAGCCGGCCTCCATCCACCACACGCTCCAATTGTCCGGGACGCGACTAAGCCACAGCCGGTACTCGGTCGGTGCTGGCGTGCGAGCGCGCGACCTCCGCTCGGCGCCTCGATACGCATGCGGCCGTGACTCGGTGTCAACCCACACCCAAGGCGGGGCCCGCCCGAAACATGCAACGGGAGACGCAACGCCGCAAGCGGCCCAGTCGACCGCCGACCAGAGGTTGCCTACCACATCAGCATTATGACGATCATTAGAACATTACTTGTATTCCTTACTGGTGCATTTAGACTGTCATTTAGCGATCCCAAGTCACGTGATGCAAGCGTCGCTCTTGCAACCTTAGTGCACGGACGCTGCGGGATCAAAATCCCGCCCAAGCATCAAAACAATCTGAAGTGGAGGTGGATGATGGTCATCTCGGCGGATAGCAGTCGCGTCAACTTTGTCATCTCCCAGCACCTCAACATCATTGACAGTGACGGCAACGCTGTCAAAGACGTTGTTCTCCCTAAATCTTCGAGTTCCCCGACTAATTCCAACGCTAGCTTGCGTTGTGAGAGGAATCGCACCCCACTACTCCGTCAAGGCCCCTTCCTCACCCCACCCCACCCGCGACATAGCCTTCACCGAGTGATGCCTTCCCTGCGATGAAGGTGCTGTGCGTCGCGGAGAAGCCAAGCATCGCCAAGAGCATTAGCGGAATCCTCGGTGGTGGACAGGTCGACTCGCGCGCAGGTCAACACAAGTACTGCCGAAACTTTGACTTCCCCTATCGCCTTCCTCCACCATTAGGTCCTCAGCATGGCGACTCAAACTTCACCGTCACGAGTGTGCTCGGCCACCTCACTTCCAGCGTGAGTTAGAGGAGTCGTCATTATGTGCAGGACTGACCATAGCATAGGACTTTAGCAGCGACTACCGCAGCTGGCATTCGTGCGACCCGTTTGACCTCTTCGAAGCGCCAGTCAACACCTTCATCAGTGATGTGGGTGCGAAGCTACAGCTGCAACTGACGCGACAGGAGTTCAAGCCAGTGGAAAAAAACCTCCAGAATGAGGCTCGGCGGGCAGACCTGCTCATGATCTGGACCGATTGTGATCGTGAAGGCGAGCACATTGGCTACGAAATCGTCGCCGCCTGCCGCAAGGTCAACCCCCGGATCGTAGTGAAACGCGCAAGGTTCAGTGCGATCATCGCTGCGTAAGTGATAGTGGCTACTACGCGTATGAGTGTAGCTCAACTGCCAGACAAATCCATCAGGCTTGCAGACAGGCCAACGACCTCGACATGCGGTTGGTCAATGCTGTCGAGACCAGGCAGGATCTCGACCTTAGACTGGGAGCGGCGTTCACGCGCATGATGACCATGGCGTTGCAGGCCAGGTTTCCCGAGCTAAGCAAGGAAGAAGGGGGCAGTGTGATCAGTTATGGTGGGTGTTCATGAGATCCGTTGACTGACATGCCAGGCCCCTGCCAGTTTCCGACGCTCGGGTTCGTTGTGGACCAGTACAATCGCGTACAGTCTTTCGTCCCCGAACCGTTCTGGCACATTGCTGTGTCTATTGAGCGAGATAGTGAGGACGAGGAAGGTGAAACTACTTCTGTCAGCTTTACCTGGCGGCGCGGCCACCTGTTTGACCTCAACATTGCCCTGCTGCTCTACGAAGACTGCATCGAGAATCCGATGGCGAGGGTCGTCAAGGTTGAGACGAAGCCCACGACAAAATTGTAAGCTAGGACAGCGGTACATAGCTTACATATCAGTAAACCACTGCCATTGACCACGGTCGAGCTGCAGCAGTCTGGTTCGCGCCTCCTGGGCTTGGCGCCGAAGCGGGTCCTTGATCTCGCCGAGAAGCTGTACCAAAAGGGCTTCTTGAGCTACCCTCGTACAGAGACCGACCAGTATGACAAGGACTTTGACTTTGAGTCACTTGTCAGGAAGCAGACATATGACAATGTCTGGGGCGAGTATGCCCAAAAGTGAGTGGTTGCGCTGGGCGATTCTTAACCATTGCTCAGACTCCTCGACGGCGCCTTTGAGAAACCACGCAACGGTCGGAAAAATGATAAAGCGCACCCGCCAATTCACCCTACGGCGGCCGCCAACAACCTGGATGCCGACGAGCGCCGAGTGTACGAACTGGTGACACGCCGGTTCCTTGCTTCGTGCTCTACCAATGCTATCGGCAAGCAAACAACGATCGAGATCCAAATCGCAGGCGAGTTCTTCTCAACCAGCGGCATTGTCGTAATCCAACGCAACTACCTCGAAGTTTATCCATACGACAAGTGGACGAGTAATCCACTCCCCGACTTCGAGGAGGGTGAGGAATTTATGCCGACAGCGTGCGAGCTCAAAGAAGGATCGACGAGCAGCCCAAGCCTCCTGACCGAGGCCGACCTTGTCGGGCTCATGGACAAAAACGGTATCGGGACAGACGCAACAATCGCTGAGCACATTGCAAAAATCATTGATCGCGGGTATGTTGTCACCAAACAGCAGCAGAAGAGCAAGTATCTTGTGCCTTCCCAACTGGGCATAGGGCTCGTCGAGGGATACAATGCGATCGGCTTCGACCGCTCACTCAGCAAGCCACATCTCCGGCGAGAGGTAAGCGATCCGCCTTGGCAATAGCTGACTCCTCAGACTGAGCATCGCATGCAGCTCATTTGCGACGGCCAGCAGACCAAGCGCGACGTTCTCCAACTCAGTGTCGACGAGTACAAGGAGGTTTTTGTCAAAGCGCGCCGCGAGTTTCAAACAGTTGTTGAATCAGTTGACAACTATCTCCACGGCCAGGGAGAGGCACAGGATGCTCTCCGTGCCGCGGCTCGGGGTGGGCGAGGGTCCCGGGGAGGACGGGGTGGTGGCGCCGGGCGTGGTGGCCGGGGAGGACGCGGTGGCGAAGCAGGGGGGAGAGGGCGAGACAATGAGGACGATAACGATGATGATGCCGATGATAGTGATGGGCCTCCAAGGGGTGGTGGTCGTGGAGGCGCTAGGGGCCGCGGGACAAGAGCCCGTGGCGCTGCTGCGAGCCGAGGGACCAGCACGCGAGGGCGAGGAGGATCGACCTCGTCGAGAAAACGAAAAACAGGTGCGGTTCTGAGGTTGGCGTGTCCGTTACTGACGTTTCCAGACTCCGGAGGTGACCGCACCGTACCGACCTGCAACTGTGACACCGACGCCGTCATGCGGACAGCTGGACAGTCGTCTAGCAATGCTGGGCGGCAATTCTATACTTGCCCAAAGCCCCAAGGCGAACAGTGTGGCTTCTTTGTGAGTGAGGTAAGGCTGCTATAGCTGATGAGTAGCAATGGGCAGACGATTCCAATGGCGGCGGTCCCAACCAGTCTCGATCGAACTCTGGTCCTAAGCGGCAACGGTCTGCTGCTGCCAATGGCAGCGGCAGCACGTCAGGAGGTGCGTCCCCTACTGCGGGCAGCGCTGACACCTGTAGAGTGCTTCAAATGCGGCGAGCAGGGACATTGGTCGAACTCCTGTCCGAATGACGGGGGTGGCTCGTCTCGGTCGCGGGCATCGAACCAGAGGACAAACTCGAATGGGCGATCGAGCGGCGGTGGCGCTGGCGGTGGTCAGAGTGGCGGTAGGTCGAGTAAACAAAATCGAATCGTAACTGACTTGCAGAATGCTACAAGTGTGGCCAGAACGGCCACTGGGCCAGCGACTGTCCTAATGGTGACGGTGGTCGCGGCGGAGGCAACAGTCGTAGCGGAGGCGGAAGTCGTGGTGGAGGAGGAGGCGGTGGTGGAGGCCCTCAGAGTGGTGGTAGGTTGTGGATGCTGGGCAGCACACTGACTCCAGAATGCTTCCAGTGTGGTGGGAGCGGCCACTGGGCGAGCAACTGCCCGAACGGCGACACGGGCCGCGGCGGCAGCGGTGGTGGCAGTAGAGGGGGTGCACGCGGTGGTCGCGACAACGGCGGCAGCAGTGACGGTGAGCCGAAGGCGGCAGGCGTCAACTAACAGCTCGCAGCGTGCTTCAAGTGTGGCGAAGGAGGACACTGGGCTAGCAGCTGTCCCAACGACGGCTAGCGTCAAGACCCCGCCAATAACAGTCATAGATCAATCAGCATCAATGTGTGTACGCATGGACCAGTGTAACAAGAGAGATGAGATGCATTGCGAGTCCTTTATGCGATGTTGGGTTATGTTTGCTACTTCTGATACAGCTTGTGGCCACTACTCGTCCTTCTTCTCCTCAATAAGACGCAAAAACTCTTCGAGCTGGTCCTTGGGCATGGCGTACGTCTCCTTGCCGATGGCAGGGAACGAGCGGGCACGCACCTCGCGGATGTACGCGTCGACCGCGCGGCGGGTCTCGAGGCCGACGGCGCCGAACTGGCGCACAAACTTGGGCGCCTTGGGCGGGGCTTCCTCCCCAGCAGGTGGGATGATGCCGACGTCGGCGCCGTGCCGCGCGCCGGGGCGCGGGAGGGCGTCGCCAGCAAGCCCCTCCAACGCGCCGACGGAGTGCGGCTCGGGCTCGTCAAATTCCTGCGGCGGCGTCGGGCGCATGTCGTACACGCCCAGCATGTCGGTCAGCACGAGCACCTGCCCGCTCGTGTGCGGCCCGGCGCCGATTCCGATCGTCGGGATTGCGACGCGCTTGGCGATCGCCGTCGCGACGGGGTGCGGGATCGCCTCGAGCAGCAACCCGAACGCACCGGCCTCCTGCAGCTCGAGCGCGGTGTCGAGCAGGTCGGCGGCCGCGCTCGCGCTCTTCGCCTGCACCTTGTACCCTGTTGCCGCTGCGCGCTGGGGCTGGAGCCCGATGTGCGGCATGACGGGCACGCCTGACTCGGTGAGGCGCTGGACGAGCGGCAGGAGCTCCCGCCCGCCCTCGATCTTGACGCCGTCCGCGCCGCCCTCCTTCAGCAGGCGCACAGCGGCGAGCACGCCGTCGCGCACGCTCGACTCGGCGTACCCGAACGGCATGTCGGCGAGGATAAAGGGCCCTCCAGCGCCGGGCACGCCCGACCCGCCGCTCGCGGCGCTGGCGGCGCGCACGACCGCGCGCGTGTGGTAGATCATGTCGTCAAGCGTGAGGGGCACGGTCGTGTGGTGCCCGAGCGCGACCTGCGCCATGCTGTCGCCGATGAGCAGGATGTCGATGCCTGCGCGCGAGGACACGAGCGCGGTCGGGTAGTCGTACGCCGTGAGCATGGTGATTGGCGTGCCCGCGTCGTGCAGCTTCTGCAAGGTGGACACGGTGACCTTTGGTCGGCCGGTCGACTCGGCGGGCCGCGCGGACATCTCGCGTTTCTGTCCCGAGCCGGGCGTGGTGGTGGGGGGCACCGTCGGGCGCGAGGTCCGGCCCATTCGGCCAGGCCTAATACGCCCACGGGTACGGGGAGCCGGCGTGCCGTCGCTGTTCGCGGGCTCGATATGGTCAAACAGGTTGAAGTCGGGCACGGGTGGCTCGTCGCTCGGGATCAACTCTCCAACGACCTTCTTGTCTACGCCGATTGACTTGAGCAGAGCGTCAAGCTCAGCGTCCGACATGGGCTCAATCTCCTCCTCCTGGGCCGCAGCTTCAGCCTTGGCGAAGATGCCCTCCTCCTTGTCATTGTCCTCCTCAAGGTCCTCCGCCTCGTTGGCCTTCTCCGTGACTTCATCTTCCTCCTCCGCCGCCTCCTCTCCCTCGACGGCCTTGACCAACTCGTCAAAGTTGCTGACCTCATTCACCGGCGTCTTGGTGAGCAGGCGGATGCCGCGTTCGCGCACAGTCGTCTTGCCTTTGATCTTGTGCGGCCACAGGTCACCCCAGTTGGACTTGCGCGCGTCGTGGTACACCTGCTTGCCGTGCGAGCGGGCAACCGTCAGGCGCTCGAGGTTGCCGTTGGGCATGCACGCGTCCATGATGACGTGCCCACTCCGCTTGAGTGGCAGCGCGACAAGGCGGGGCCAGGCGTGCGCTTCGGCGCGCAGCGACGCCTCCATCTCGTCCTTCGCCTCACCGACCTCGGGCGAGGCGGCGGAAGCGGCCTCTGCGGCAGCCAGCGCCGCGCGATCTCCTGGGACGTTGACCATTTCGAACTCGCCACCACCCTCGACCTCGCGAAGCTCGGTGTGCCCGACGGCTTTGGCTGCGAGGCGCTCGACTTCGGCGCGGCCAACGCTGCCGACACGGCCAACGGCGACATCCGAGACGACGGCTGATGGGCGCTGGCCACGCGAGATAATGAGATAGGTGTAGCTCATGCTCTCCTCGCCACGGGGAGCATGCTTCGTCTTTCGAAGGAACGGCGGGCGCTGGAGACGCTGCGAAAAGATGCACGCCTCACGGCCGCCGACAAGCGGGCACGCTCCTTCGTGCGGGCAGGGTGCGGTGATGTGCAGCGGGGCGTCGGAGTTGGACTGGCCAAGGAAAAACTCGCGCGCCTCGGATATGGCAGCCCAACCCTCGGGGTTGGCCTTGTCGACGAGCACAATATGCTCCGCGCCCGTCTCGAGCAGCCTTTCCAGGTGGGTGCGCCGAGCAGCAGGCTTGACCAGCGTCGTGAGGTGGAACGTCGACATAGCAACGGTCGGCTCGTAGCCGTAGATCTGGTTCGGGTCGCGGACGTAGTTCATGACCTCGGCGGTGGGGAGGTACCCCTCGGACAGCTTGCGAATAAGCTCGAGGCCGTGGCGAGTCTTGTGGACGACAGTGTAGGCCGCCGTCGAGTCGACACCGAACACCTCGGCGGTAGCCCTGGTTGTCAGATACAACTCCAGCGCGGCACTCACCATAGACCGGGAGCGAGCGCACTCGAGACCTCGAGGAACGACGCCTCAGCCAGCTTGTCGGCGCCGATGCGCTGCCGGAGCTCATAGAGCACATTGAACACCGCGGCGTACTGGCCAGGCAAGAAGGCCGACGCCTTGGCGATCGAGTGCTGGATCGAGTTCTTGGGCGCCGACTGGTCCTTGAACTTGGGCTTCTCCAGCAGCTCGAGGAACGCGGTGCGCACAAACTTGGGCGAGTCGAGGCCTGCGAGCGAACGTCAGCAATGCCGCAGCACACATGCGCACCGTAGATCTCGGCGGTGATGCCCTCGACCAGCGGGGGCGGGAGCGTGGCCATGCCGATGCGCTTGGTGCCGAGCAGCGCGGCGGGCGAGAGGCGCTCCTCCCTGCTGTTGAGGTCGGCCGAGCGGGCCGGCTGAGCAGGAACAACGGTGCTCGCGCGCGCGGCCTCGGCGTCTGTGATCTCCTTGATGCGCGCCTTGCTCAGCTTGCCGCGCGGGAGACGGCGCACGCCGTCCTGCCCGACGTCGGCGATGAGCGCCTCAAACGCAGCGTCGAACGCCGGCACCTCGAGGCGCGGGACGACGGTGCCGCGCAGCGGCGGCGCGCTCTCGCTGCTGTCGTCGTCGGTGTTGGCGGTGCGGTACGACTGCGCGAGCGATGCGCGCGAGGTCGAGAACGGCGCGAGGCGGGACACGCGTACGTGCGAGACTGGGGCGCGCCACGCCCGCGATACTGGGCGTAGCATGGTGCAAGTGTGTGATGGAAGTGAGGTATAGAGCAGTTTCAAAATTCCGGATCTCGCCACTGTGCCGCCTTGATGGCCGCGCTCTGTGCGGCTAACTGCCATACATAATCTCGATCCAATCGGCCCCGGCGAAAATAACAAGTCGATACACGGCACGTGACTCCCCGCACGGCTCGAGGCAGGCAGTTACCGGCTCGGCATTGCGGGGTCGGTCGACTCTGACATCGGCTGCGTCCTTGGCACACGCCTCTCTTACGATGCAGTGCTGACTCGAGGGCGGAATCGGCCAGTGATGTATTCCTGGCCGAGGACATTGGCGTATCCAGCCATGGGACCATGGGACGAGACCGCAGCACCACGGCCTATCGCCGCCCCAAACTCTTGTTGCCTCGTACCACCTCTGCCTCTCGTGCCACCTCGCTCTCGGTCCAGTCCGACTCTGTTTGCTTCAAAGGACTTCATACACAAGTTCAGGCTACAACCGAAACACACCCCCACTACTAATCAAGCCTCTACTGCTTGAGCTTGCCAATGATGGACTCGGGAGCGTACTTCTTGATGACGTCCTTGGGGTGGATCATGTCAAACTCCTCGGTAGCGTCACGGCCAGCGTACAACAGGATGGCCTTGGCACCACCGGGGTGGTCCTCAAGGAAGTTGGTGACGTCGAGAACCTCGCCGTCAATGATGACCCAACAGTCGGTGGGCTTGTTGTGCTTGGCAACCTCCTCGGCGGTGTACTCGCCCGACTTGGGGGCGGGGGGAGCGGCGGCCTCGGGGGCGGCAGCGGCAGCAGCAGGAGCAGCGGCGGCGGCGGGGGCGGCGGCGGCGGCAGGAGCAGCAGAGGCGGCGGGGGCCGAGACGGAAGCACCGCCGGCACCACCCCACGAGAACTCAAGGTTGACGGCCTTGGAGTCGGGCGAGACTCGGATCTTGGTCTCGAGGATGTGGTTGCCGACAGTGGCGAGACGGCCAGCCGCGCGCTCGTTGGTGAGCTCGTGGAGGAGGAACGACGAGGCCGAGTCGCCGGCAACACGGCCAAAGACGACACAGCCGAGGAGCGACGAACCACCGAGACGGTTGGCACCGTGGACACCACCGGCAAGCTCACCGCAGGCGAAGAGACCGGGGATGGCCTTGGCGTTGTCGCCGTGGACAGCAGCGTCGGTGCCAATCTCGAGACCACCCATGGTGTAGTGGAGAACAGGGGTCATGAGGGCAACGTTGAACTCCTGGTCGAGGTTGAACTCGCCGCCCGAGAAGAACTTCTTGCCGAAGGGGTCCGAGCCGGGGGTCTTGGCGTAGCGGTTGTGGTCGTCGAAGGTCTTCTTGAGGACGTCGGGGCTGACACCAATGTCCTTGGCGAGGTCACGGCCGTTCTTGTAGTGCTTCATGAGGCCACGGCCAACGTAGTGCTTGATGTGCCACTCAATCTCCTTGGACGAGGTGGGGTTGAGGACGAGACGGACAGGGAACTTGTTGTTCTCCCACATCTTGTTGGTGACGTAGTCACGGTGCTGGAGCTCGTCGACGAAACGGTTACCAGTGTTGTCGATGAGGAGACCACCGACACCACGGAGGGCCTCGGCGGCGAGGAACTTGACCTTGGCGTCGGGCTCGTTGGGGTCGACCAGACCAGTGGGGTGGACCTGAACCTTCTCGAGGTCGATGCCCTTGGCGCCGACGGCCATGGCCATCTTGTGGCCGTCACCAGTGCAGTGGTCACCGTTGGTTGTGGGGAGGTCGTAGTACTCGGGGCGGTACTTCTTGAGGAGCGAGTCCTCGGTGAAGTCGGCGGCGTAACCACCGGTGGCGAGGACGACGACACCGTACTCGGTGTGAGTCTGACCCTTGTGCTCGTACTCGACACCGACGACCTGCTCGCCCTCCTTGATGAGCTTCTTGACGTTGGCCTTCTTGTGGACGACGGCACGGTCAGGCTGGGCGGCAGCAATCTCCTCAAACTTCTCCATGAGAGCGTAGGTGATGGTCATGCCGGGGAACTGGGCACCACCACGGTGGGTACGGGGCTCCGAGTGACCACCGAGACGCGAGACCTTGGAGAGGTCAAGGCCGAAGCGCTCTACGAGCCAGTTGACGGCGTCGCCCGAGCGGTGGGTGAGGACGTGGATGAGGTCGTCGCGGGCGAGGTCACGGGCCGACTTCTTGGTGTCGGCGAAGAACTTGGCGGCGGTGTCGGGGATGCCGTTCTCCTGCGGGGATGGTTAGTGGCGGCGCACTTGTTGTAGTCGTCGTACGTACCTGCTGGGCCTGGGTGTTGGCACCGTTGATGCCAGAGGTGGCCTTGGTAGAGTTACCCTGCGGCGATCAGCACTTGTCACCCAGCGGCAATCGCGACGGCAATCTGGCGACTGCGATTGGCGAGTGGCGACACTTACACCCATGAAGCTGTTCTTGTCGAGGAGGAGCTGGGAGAGGGGCAGTCAGTACGATCTGCTGTGCGGGGCTGCAGGCTGGCGCAAGAGGCGCAGCGCGGGGATGCTAGGCACTTTCCCGCGCCACGTTTCTTGGTTGCCACGGCGGCATACTCACGACGTTGCCGCCACGCTCGAGGACGGTGTGGGCCGCCGAGAGACCCGAGAGACCGCCGCCGACGACGATGACCTTTGCGTTGGACATGTTGGGTGGTGGTTTTGTTATGCGACTAGGAGGAAGGGGGAAGATGCGATTACTGCGTGGGAAGAATGTGAGCTGGAGGCTTGGGTTGTTGTGGTTGTGGTGGTGGCGGTGCGTGCTGCGTCTGCCTGTGGGCGGCGCACCAGTGGACGTACCTTTCAGACAATGGTATCACAAGAGGGTAGCCGACACTGGGAGTGTGAGTGTGATGGGAGAAGAGAAGAGGGCTAGTTTGTGTGGATGGATTTAAAAGCGAGCCTGCAGCGACGTGGTGGTGGTGGTGCGTGGTGCGATCTAGTGTGAACGCGCAATGTCTAATAGCCGGCGTCGTGCACCAAAGTGCAGCCAACACGCATCCAACCACAACGCGCACAGTGCAAACTCGAGGCGACACCTGCCAAAACAGGCAATAATGGCGCGCCTCGCCGGCTAAGCCCAGCGCGCTTCAGCCCGGAGACGCCATGGGTCCACCGCCCACCGCCGCCGCCGCCCAAACCGGACACCGAGGAATCAACCAAAAGCCCCCGGGGCCCGTCATCCTGTCAGAGTAAGCCAATATGGGCGGCCCACATAAACCCACACCCCTCACGTCATTCCCGCCACGCGCGTAGGGCGTCGCTGCCTCCACGCTCGCTAGAGCGCGTGGAGGTTGACCAAACTCATAACAATCACTCTGTCAACTGCGCCTCAGACAAAGACAATAACAATCAACAATGGTGCGTAATGCAGCCTCGGGCATGCAGCCAGCCAGCGCTTACATCACAGGGCGCATCAGACAAGCTTCTCGGTGGGGCGATGCTCGGCGTCGCCGCGTTCGTGTTTGTCTACTACACGACCTGGGCGTTGCTTCTGGTAAGTTGGGCCGAGGTGCTGCTACCACGCTCGAACAGGGAGCAGAGTGGCCTGGACGGGGCTGGGTACGCTGCAGCGCTGAAAATGTGTCGTGTCGCTGTGGCCTATGGGATTCGTCGCGAGTGGGTAGAGCTTGCATCGTCTCGCTCGATGCCTCGGTGGCTGGCACCGAAGCGTGGGAGCCGTTCCGCCACGACAAGCTGCAGACGTCGACAACGGCGTCCAGCCACGTCGTGCGGTCTTGGACGTTCGTTCAAGACCACATCCCCACTCCCTCCCCTTCTCCTCCCCACCCTCCCCGCCACACCGCTCACACCCCAGCCCTTCGTCTCGCCCGACTCGGGCCTGCACGACGCCTTCCCCCCACGCGTGTGGGCCACGCGCGGTCCCGCGCTCCTGCTGCTGCTCGGACTGGCAGGAATCGGCGCCTTCTTCGCCAAGGTGTCCGCGGCAGAGGCACGGAAAAAGGCGCAGGCGGGGAAGAAGGTCTGACGCGGTGGCCGCAGTGGTGGCCAGCCCGGCGAGGGTGCCGACGCTTGTTCGAGCCAGCGCAGCCACGAGCACGACGACGAGCGAACACCCCTCTTGCCTGCCGAGGACTGAGGACGGACGGCACGGCGTAGTACATTGATGCAGCATAGATCTTACGTGTGCGCCGGGGTGGTGGCACTGACTTTGTCGGCCCTCATTCACGCTTCTTGGTCCAGGCCATAGTCTCACCCCTCTCGCTCCACGTCGGGGCAGAGCAACACATGGGTGCAGGTCCGCTCTACTCCCAGCACACCAGGCAGCAGGGAATGTCAGACAGTCGCGTCCACGTACGTGCGTTGGACGCTCACCTGCCGCGTGTCAAATGTGGCATGTGGCAGTCGTCCACGACGATGGCGCTTACGCTCACCGCCAGATCTCCTGTGCTACCCTACAGGATAAGAGCTTCCCCCTGACAGCTTACATGACATGCTCATACACCAGTCCATCACAACAGGAGATATGTAATGGCCAGAGGGTTTCTTTGCGGAGCCCTCTTACGCTTCCTCCTACGCTACCTTTGACGCCCCCTCCAACGTTCCATCCAACACTCCCACGCACCCTTCATCCCTCTTCCCCCCCGTCCCACTCGCGCCCCCACCCCCACCCTTGTCCCTCACTGACCAATGATACAGGTACATGAGTCTATGTCTATAACGGGCTCGCGCCCGCGCCCCACTCCGCCGCCTAGACAATCTTCTCGGCACACGACGGCACGAGATGCAGCGCATTCGCCTCGTCCGCGCCCAGCTCGCCCTCGCCACGCTCATTCGCGTCGCCCTCGAGGTCCTCCGTGTCCGCGGGGTCCATGCCGCGCGAGGTACGCGCCGCGCGCTCCTTCTCGAGCTGCTCGCGCTCGGCGGCCATCAGCATGCGCGAGTAGCGTGAGCGTGCGCGGATCTGCGGGCCCCACACGAACGCCACGAACGGCACGGCGGCCAGCAGGGTCGCGAAGCCGCCCATCATGACGAGCGACCAGCGCACCGTGAGCCGCTTGAACATCTGCCGTGTGTCAGCGGCGCGCGCGGTGCGAGCAGCGCCAAGCGAGGCGCTCGGGGCGCCCCGCTGACGTGGATATACTGACAGGAGAGGTGATGAGACTGAACGCGCCGCCCATCATGTTCCGCGCGAAGCTCTGGCCGGCGATCGCGGAGGACGCGTACATGCCGTAGCATTCACTCAGATAAGTGAACGCTGTGACGTAGATCAGAGTCACGGCGGCTGAGGGGGTCAGTTTGGACGACGGCGGCGATGAGGAAGAGGAAGAGGACGAGGTCCGAGGTCACCCGGTGTGGCGTGTGGCGGCCGCTTTGGCCTGTCCGTGGCGCCACTTCCATCCTCGCCCTCACTCCCGCACTCACCAAGCACAATAGTGAGCCCGACACACGGCGCGATCCAGTGCACGCTCGAGATGGACGTGAAGCCGTTGATGTAGCACCCGACAGCGAAAAGGATGCCGCACAGCATCGGCGCATACAGGCGCGCCTCGACGCCGCGCTTGGCCGCGCGCTTGCGGTAGATCTTCTCCTGGATAAAGTTGCCGGCGAAGCCAAGGCTCGCGCCGATGCAGATACACAGGTAGATGAGGCCGACGCCCGTGGTGCCGAAGCCGTGCAGCCGGCGGTACGTGTACGGGATGCCGGCGATCTGGGTGTAGAACACGCCCCACCCGAGCGCGATCCACAGTGAGAAGAAGGTGACAATCGGCTCGGTGGCCAGAAACACGAGCGGTCGCGTCATGCTCTGCCCCATGGCGGTCACGAACTTGACCTTGTCGATCTCGGCGCGCGCGAGGTACCTCCCGCCATCGGCGAGCCCGCGCTCCTTGCGCAGCTTGGCGGCGCGGCGGCGCAGGATGACGGTCGCGCGGGTCTCGCGCATGACGACCAGACAGACGGGGAAGAAGGCTCCGAGGATGACTAGTGGGGGGGGTTAGCTGAGACAGACTCAAGGTACTCGCCCACGCGACCCACTGAACTGGATCCACTGGATCCACCGCCAGCCGAGGTGCGGCTCGACCTCGACCCACGCCATGGTGACTGCGCCGAAGCCCGTGCCGAAAACGGCGCAGAAGCCGAACAGCGCCATTGGCAGGCCGCGGTGCGCGGGGATAAAGATGTCGGAGATGGTGCCGCCGACGAGCGTGGCGCCGACCGAGCCCGCACAGCCGATGATGAAGCGCGCGACGAGCACCGTCGCCATGTTCTTGGCACTGCGGGGTCAGCTGCGCGCGAAGCCGGAGCCACTTACAGCGTCATCATGAGGTGCAGGATGAAGAACAGAAAGCACGCGGTCGCGTACGTCCACTTGCGGCCAAACTCCTCGGACAGCGGCGCGAGCATGAGCGGCGCGATGCCGAAGCCCCAGGCGTAGAGCGCGATGCCGGACGCGAACTGCAGGTTGTTGCAGTGCAGGTCGCGGCACATGGACTCCTCGGAGATGGAGTAGGCCGTGGTGGTGTACGCTGGGGTGGTTAGTCGTCGCTCGCGCCGCGCCGCGCGCAGACAGACCACAGCTCACCAGTCATGAAGGTGAAGAACGTGGCACAGGCCGTGATGGACACCTTGCGCCACTTTGAGAAGAAGAACGGGTTCTCGCTGCTGCCTGGCGCGAACTCGACCCAGATGACCGTCTCGCCCGCCGCCTCCTTGCCGTCGCTGATGGCCTTTGTGAGCGTGCCGTAGCTGCAGCCCTCGGGGAGGGCGGGGGCGGCCAGCGTGGCCTGCGACGGGCGCTGCCTGTCCTCGAGCTTGGACGATGGCGCGGTGCTGCTCCCTTCGCCCACGTCGGTCGCGGAGGGGGTCTCCACCTCTGGTACTGCTGGCAATTTTGTGACGTCGTCGTGCGGCATTGTTGTGGTGGGGTGGTGGTGGTGGTGGTGGTGGTGTTGGTGGGGGACTGGCGTACGGCCTCGTCTTGCGCTTCCTTCCGCCTGTTATATCACCGGATATCTCGCAGGATCAGCGTCGCGGGTTTCCGACAGGTTAGTAATGCAACGCTGCAGAAAGCAACGACACGACGACATGTGATGCGTGGGACATTGCCTTGGCTGGTGCACCCACTTGGCATCTCGCCATCGTTTGGAGCGAGTAACCGCCGCCGTTTGAGTGGGTTTTGGTGGGCGGATATTTTGTGGTGGTGATGGCGGAAGAGCGGCGGCTCGGACGAGTGCGATGTCGGCCTGGTGCGAAGGCGGTTGACTCGATTCGACGCTGGCGGCTAATGGCCGGCGCAGTTTTGTATTACAGAGGGGATCGCCCATTAGCTACAGCCTCATTAGCCCTTCAGCGCCGATCTCGGCAAGGCGGCTCGGCGGCGGGTCTCGTTCCGAGCGCCGAGCGAGATTGCTCTTTGCCCACATGTTTACGGCCGTTAAGCGCCGGTCGCCGACAAGATGCATACGTAATAGTCACGTGGCTCGGCAGGTGAAGAGCATGTGACAGTCACGTGCTGAAAAACACGTGACGATACTTCTTATGCAGGCCCCCCCTTCCCCCGCCCCTTCTCGGGTGAGCTTGTTTCGACATGTCGACGCAGTTCGGTGGCAGCCGACAAAACAAAACTTTGTTGCTGTCAGGTGTCAGGGCCAGCTCGCTTGCTCCGTCTCGCCCCTGCAACCTTCGCGGGTTGAAACCGCCCTCGTCAGAGCCAATCATCATGCACAACCAGCAAAGTCGGCCGGGCGACTACTAGCACGAGCCTGGAACCTGCACGACCCGACTGTGGAGCTGAAATGCTCCCCGCCCGGTGCTATTACATCACTGGACAGCACCTCTTCGCTCGGTGCCTCGCGACGGCTTCGGGTGGGGTGGGCCACAGGCCAATCGAGTGGCAGCAGGAGGCCGCCTACCTCGGTTCTTGTCGTCCTTCACGTGGACATGCTCACGCTGTTGATTGTGCTCGGGGGCGTGCAGGCCAAGCAAGCGCACGAGGACCAGAATAGGAATGGCCAAGCGCGAGGTTATAGCATGGGAAAGAGGCGCGGCAGATGTGCATAGACTGACACGGGTAGAGTTGTGGAGCTGCGCAGGGGTGTTGTGGGAACGACCGTTGCAGGCCGCATGCAGATACGGCAGCAGCAGCAGCAGCAGCAGCAGCAGCAGCACATGGTGACAAACTAGTTAGTGCTGTTGTGACAAGAGTGCGTGCTCTGCGTGCTCTGTGCTCTGTGCTCTCTGCGCTCTGTGCTTGCTTGTTGCTTGTTCTGTGGGGGGTGTTGCGATGCGCCGTTTGAGTGGTGCGGCACGAGGACCCGAAAGCGCGGTCGCCTGGGTGTGTCGGGCGAGTCAGGCCGAATTATCAGATAGACTGGGAGGAATGCGCACAGAGCCCACCCGCCCGCCCGCCCGGCGTTCAAAACTTGCCCCCCCTCGTGCCATTCGGACCAGGCAACCCGACAACACGCTCAATCACACTTTTGCGCCTTGCACTCCGTCCACGCCGCCAAGACTCACCTCCTGCTATACCTAGAAGGGTGCGAACCTGGCCGAATCCTCCCCTCGAGCGCACACAAAAAAAAATACGCCCCCTGCTCTCCTGCCCTGCACTCGCCCAGTGTTATCAGATAATTCCGCAGCAGGCGAGGCCTTTAACCCGACCAGCCCCGTCCGCTTTCCCTTCTTCTTCTCCTCTCATTGCGGCTTTTCTTGCCTCGCCTTCACCCCCAGCCCGGCGCCTTAAAACCTCCCAGGTAGATCTCGAGACTTGGCATCACCCTATTCGCGTCCTCGTCCGTCTTCTTGGCCTTCTTGCGACTCTTCATCGATATCTTAACGAACTTGACGAGTCACCATGGTCGCGAAGGCTCTCCTCGCAGCCCTGCCGCTCGTCGGCCTGGCCCAGGCCGCCATCATCGAGCACTGGTGGAACATCACCTACGTTGAGAACGTCAACCCCGACGGTGTGAGTAGTGGCTTGGTGTCATGGCCTGCTCTGTTGCCAGCCTTGAATCTACGCCTGTCAGTCGCTGATCCCCATCACAGCTCTTCCCCCGCCGTGTTATTGGTGTCAACGGCTCGTGGCCGTGAGTAACTGTCTCTGCCTCTCGTCTCGCGCACCGTCTTCCTCTCGTCTCGTATACTCTCTTGCCTCTGGCTTCATACACTGCCCACCGTCCACGGATGTGCGCAGTGTCGATTGGTGACCAGGCGGGCCAATTTAGGAACGCCTAGCCAAACACCGGCCGAAATCATGGGTCCCCTTCGGCCACCGCCATGTGACCAAGTTAGTAGTAGCATCAACTGACATCACTCTAGCCCGCCCCCGCTCTGGTCGCACCACGGTGACAAGATCATCGTCCATGCCACCAACGGCCTCGGCGTCGACTCGATCCCGACCGCGCTGCACGCGCACGGTATGATCTTCAACGGCTCCAACTACTATGACGGTGCCGTCGGCATCACCCAGTGTGGTATCCCCAACGGCCACACTCTCGACTACGAGATTGACACTATCCACAACGTGAGTGTGGCGCTTGCTGTCCGCAGTGGACACCCGGATTGACCCCCGCTACAGCAGGGCACTTACTGGATCCACGGCCACTACTCGGGCCAGTACGTCGACGGTCTCCGTGCTCGTAAGTCTTCTACCCTTCGCCTGACCACCCTGTCCTAACACACCAGCCAACATCATCCTCCCCGCCAACGACACTGGACGTTCGGACAATGTCACCTGGGACGACGAGTATGTCATCATCGCTTCCGACTGGTACCACAAGCAGCACGACGACATGGTTCGGGAAGAGTTCCTGACCTGGAAGAACCCCACCGGTGCCGAGCCCGTGCCCGAGTCTGCGCTCATCTACGTCGCCAAGGATGGCAAGTACCTGCACACCAACGAGGAGATCTCGTCGGGTGTTGGAACCAACGACAACGCCACAATTGTCTTTGAGCCCGGAAAGACGTACCGCATCCGTGTTATTGCCATGACTGCGCTCACCATGTTCCACTTTGGCATTGAGGACCACGACATGCAGATCATCGAGATTGACGGCACCGAGGTCGAGCCTTACCCGATCGACACTGTTGCCATCTCGGCCGCCCAGCGCTACTCGGTCCTTGTCACTGCCAAGAACCAGACCAACAAGAACTACGCCATGATGT
Organism: Vanrija sp. TS_01; assembly: GCA_026725045.1. NCBI lineage: Eukaryota > Fungi > Basidiomycota > Tremellomycetes > Trichosporonales > Trichosporonaceae > Vanrija > Vanrija sp. TS_01. Next base: position 108,636 of record JAPKIE010000018.1, on the reverse strand, counting down.
TCATGCAGGACACGGAGATGTACGACGTTGTTCCGGAGGATCTCATCCTCAACAACACGGTTCAGATTGTTTACAACACGGCCAACGAGGCTCCCAAGCCCATCGAGTACGAGGAGTGGGCGACGATCAACGAGACCGACTTCCACCCCGTTATCAAGCAGGCCGCCTTTGAGCCCACCGTCGAGTTCACCCTGCACGCCTTCTTCGACACATTCGACGACGGCACCAACCGCGCCTCGTGGACCCTTGAGGATGGCTTCCAGAACTCGACCTTCCAGTCCCCCAAGACGCCCACCATCTTCTCGGCGCTGAGCATGGGCGAGGACGCCAACCAGGCCCAGATCTACGGCCATCAGACGAACGCCATCCCGCTGAAGCACGGTGACGTTGTCCAGCTCAAGGTGCACAACTGGGACGCTGGCCACCACCCTTTCCACCTCCACGGCCACACCTTCCAGGTCATTGAGAAGTCGTTTGACGTGACCTCGGACGACCCGGTCATCAACCCCCAGATTGTCGAGCACCAGGCCAACCCCATCCACCGTGACACGATCACCATCCCTCCTTCGGGCATGGTCGTCATCCGCTTCGTCGCCGACAACCCGGGTGCGTGGTTCTTCCACTGCCACATCGACTGGCACTTGACCTCGGGTCTTGCCGTCGTGTTCATCGAGGCCCCCGACCAGATGCAGAAGAACCTCACGGTTCCTCAGCAGATGATTGACCACTGCAACTTCTTCAAGCAGGCCACGACTGGCAACGTTGTCGGCCTCAACTCGACCACCGACTTCCACGGCCAGCCGTACGGTCCCTTCCCGCTCAAGATGAACTGGACTCCCAAGGCCATCGGTGCCCTCGCCGGCTGCATCATCACTGCCATCCTTGGTTTCCTCACTGTTGTCTGGTACGGCACCGGTGAGCTGAACGAGGAGGAGATTGAGGAGGAGGTCCGCCGCCACGTCGAGGCCAAGGCGAACAAGAAGCCTCTCTGGAAGAAGCTCACTGGCAGCCGCACCGAGTAGGGAGTATATTGTTAGATGCACATAATAGGTTTTGCGTGCGCGTGCAGAGTGTGCAAGCGCGAGCGAGCATCGAGCGAGTATCAAGTGTCTCGATCTTGTCGAGACACGAGACAGCAGAGTACTCACAACGGTCGCGTGACGGCATGCCGTCAATGCAACGCGGCATTAAACCCCAAATCTACATCAAGCTGACCACCTGACCTCCGCGCTACCGATCATCTAACGCCAACTCTAATGCTCGCTCCACGGTGTACGTACGACGACGACGCCGGCCGACGAGTCCGAAACCAGGGCGGGCTGCGAGTTTTGCATGCGTGCGCGCACGCGTGCGCAACGGTGTCGCACATATACCTCCGATTAGGAGAGCACAAGCACACGTGCAGCTAGCTCGTGAGGCGGCCTCGACTCGAGTCCCCGCACACGGCCGCACATGTCTGTGGAGCTGGAGCAGCACTAGCGCGGCCGTACACCACAAGTGTGGGATGGGATACGAGCATCGCCAACGCGGCCGCAGAGGGAGGTCGAGTCTGGACGAATGACGGGGCGTGCATTACCCCCCCCGTCCTCCGTCCCTCCTCAGCGAATCCACACCGCTGCGTGAGGGCCTGCCGTGCGTCTGTCGTCGGCGCCGCTCGGCGTTAGACGCCGCGACGACCAGCGCGCCCGCCGCCGCCGCCCCCACCGCGCCGGCGCTTGGCATGCATGCGCCGACGATATCGCCGCCCACGGAGCGGCTTTGCACGGACGTAGAGCGAGAGCTCACTATCATCTGCCGCCGCGACCGCCTTGGCACCCCCGCAGCCGCGCCATGTCCCCAACCGCGCCGACGACTGAATGCTAACCGAAAGCTTACCTCCTCGCTCCCTGCGTTCGGCGTGCGGAGGTGGGCCGGCCTTCGCTCCGAGTGAGCTGAGCCAGCAGAGCGCGCGGCTCGACGAGCAGCTCAACCCACCACTCCGCCAGGCACTGTCTCGCTTGTGGGGAGCCCCACTGTTCTGCCGCTTCTTGGCGCGCGCTGGAGCCGGTCGGCATACTTCTGGCCCATCTATCCGGCGCGCGTGTTGCGCGATGGACGAACGCGGCGGAGCAGGATGCATAAAGCTGGGCTTATCAGTCGCGTGTGTGCGCGCTCATCCCGCCCAAACCCCCGCCAACACCATGAAGTGCAGCCCCATCCTCTCGGCGCTCGCGGGCGTCTACTCGCTCCTCAACACGACGTCGTGAGTGCCGCCTGCCCGCCACGCCGGCCACAACAGCCACGCCCGCCCGCCCCGCGCCGCGCTCACGCCCGCAGCCAGCACAACGGCACGCCAATCCCCGACCGCGCGTACGGCGAGAACCCCGTCGGTCTGCTCATGTACACGAAATCCGGCTTCATGAGCGCGACCATCAGCGCCACCGAGCCCGAGTACCGCCCAATGAACCTCACCTTTCCGTTCACCGACGACCAGTCAGACGCCGACTGGGCGCTGGCAGGCAAGCACTCGATCGGGTACGCCGGCCACCTGACCATCTCGAACGCGTTTCCGGCCACCAAGACGCGCGGCCAGCTCATCCACGGCCCGCTGATCGCTGCCAACGTCCCCCGCTGGGTGGGCACTAAGCAGATCCGCAACTACACCGTCCACCGCGAGGGGAACCGCACGCTGCTCCAGATCGACTCGCAGCGCGACGGCGGGTATACCGGCCAGCTGTGGTGGCTCAAGCTGGACTAGGGGAAGGGCCAGGAAGAAGATAGAAGAATGAAGACAAGGTTATCTGGCTGCGGGGCGACGAGGAGGGGCAACTGGCGCTGGTGATACGCGGGGTGCCGGTCAGTGGACAGGGGATAGCTGCAGGTGTGCTGTATCCGTGTCCCGAATGTGGTCAGTGCCAGGGGGTCAAGGACGGAATGCAGTCGCGGAATGGGTCGGTGGCCGCCATTGGCGCCACCGCGCCAATTACTGGCAACGTCGCAACACGCCTGCCTGCTCGCGCCATCAGCCTCATCAGACAGCTGAGATCCCCGTTAGCTTCTCATGCGATTGCTCGTGATCAGGACGTCACCCCCTGCTCACGCTTATCAGTTCGTTCCGTCGCGCTCAGACCACCCCCCCACGCAGCCACCCCCACACCCTATTAGTTTCATGCCTAACTACGTGTCGTGTCTTTACGTGTGTGGGTTCGTGTCTCGTCCGTGCCGTCCGTCTTACTTGAGGAACTTGGTCGCGAGGCCGAGGAGCTGGCCGGCACCACCGCCGCCACCACCACCACCGCCGAGGGCCTGGACATGTCAGTTGCTAGCCTCACACCCGTCCCACTGCACTCACACCCTGGATCTGGTTCTGCACAAGGAGCTTCATGACGGTCTCACCGGCCGAGTTCATAACGTCCTGCTTGTTGCCGTTGGCAGCACCGCCCGACTTGTCGAAGAGCTGGGCCAGTTAGCGCCCGCAACGCAACAAGACGCCAGCACCACTCACCTTGGCAGCCTCCGACATGGCCATGCCGAGGAGCTTCTCGATCATGCCGCCGCCGCCCGACTGCTGCTGCTGGCCGCCCGAGGCGAACGACTTGAAGGCCTGGATAGCGGCAGCCGAGCCCATGGCCGAGGCCGAGAGGCTACCAGCGTTGCCCTGGTTGTAGGCCTGGTCGTGGTCCTTCTGGACAGCCTGCTCGTTGATCTGGGCGTCGGGGCCGACGTTCTGGGCCTTGCCGAGCGCGGTGCCGATCATGCCCGAGAGAGCGTCGCCGTTGCCGTTCTGCTGGTTGGCGCCAGAGATGAGCGACGAGAGGTTGACTGGTGTGTGAGTGGGCAGATAGCTAAAGCATCAAAGTACTTACAGCCACCACCGTTGCCGCCACCGCCGCCGCCGAGAGCACCGGCAGCGAGGCCGGCGAGGGCGCCAGCGTTGACTGTCATCATCAGCTTGGTCGGGGGAAGGTGCGATCAAGACCACTCACGGCCGCCACCGCCCTGCTGCTGCTGCTGCTGGCCACCACCGCCACCGAGGGCGCTACCGGCGAGACCAGCAAGGGCACCGATGTTGACTGCAATGTCAGTGACGAGGTACGGGCAAGCCTAGGCTATTATCACTCACGGCCGCCACCGTTGCCGCCCTGCTGCTGCTGCTGCTGCTGCTGCTGCTCGCCCTGCTGCTGGTTGTTCTGCTGCTGGCCCTGGCCGGAGACTGGGGTATGAGCTATCGCACTCGGCTGTAGTACTTACGCTGCTGCGAGGCAAAGTTGACGATGGAGTCCATTTTGATGGTGTTGTGACGAGGTGAGTGATAAAGGAAGCTGGGGAAGATGCACACTCGAGTTTTATGAAGCGTTAATGATTGCGCCCTGCGGGACTGGCGGGGGTGATGTGCAACAGCACGGCGGTGCTAGGGGGAGGGGGAGGGGGAGGGCGGCGGAGGGCGGCGGGGCGCGATGCACCGAGAAGGAAGGCAGCGTCACGTCCAATCTCTCGGCAACACGGCGCGCGCCAGCCTGGCAGGCGCGTCATTATCCTCTTGGCGGGTGCGCTGCTGCGCTGCTTCCGTCCCTCCCTCGGTCGCTTGCAGTTTCACGCAGCCAGTCAGATCTGTCGGCCCGTTACCACCATAGCGTCCTCCTACTCGGTTATGGGCTCTCGATCGTCTAGTCTCGGCAACAGATGTAAGGGCACGCAGTGGAGGGAGCCTAATCGCAGCAACATGCCAGGGCCAGTAGGCGGGTCGCCCGTACGTACTGTCGTACTGTAGCACCTTTGGTCGGTGGCCATGCAGCCAGCTAGCGGGGCTGTACACAGCCGCTGGTGTCCCCGCGCAGCGCGTCATTGCAACCGTCGCTACGCCAGAAGAACATGCAGGCTTCGACGGCTCGGCGCACTACGCAGCAGCGCTCCAAAATGCCCGGCGACACTGGGGCTGTCCGGCCTGTCGCTGGTCCGGGCTGCAGCCTGCAGGCAGGTGACTACGCACCCCTGCTCACCGTCTCCTGGCCGCGACGCACGATTGCACGCTTGCCCCTTGCACATGCCTCCGCTCGGCCCAAGTTTTGCAGGACCGCGACGAGAAAAGATCTTTCAGTCGTACAGGAGCCGCCGGCGGCGGCGGCGGCGGCGTCAAAGGGTTTCAGACGCGACGCGCGCTGGCGGGTGCGATGGGCACGAGGGGGGGGGGCTTTGGTAGGTGCGACTGGCACTGTCAAAGGTTCCGTACTGCCGGGCCGCCTGCTGCTCTCGGATTCGCGCATTAGGAAAACTCTGCAGCTTAAACCAAATACTACAAGGGACAACGGGTTTTTTTTTTTCCTTAGAGCGCCACTTTGACCGCGTCGTGTGCGAGTTGTGGGCTATTGCGCACTATTCTGTTCAATATTGCCTGGATGCGAGTTTGTGGCCACGTGGGTTTCCCTGACTTTGTGGCGGGGCGCCAGGAAAATCAACCTGGTCATGGTGCACAACTGAAGCGACATGTCAGTCGCGTCGAGTGATGGCAGCATGCAGCCAGGAATGCCAGAAGAAGCAGTAGCCAGGCAGCGGCAAGCAGCAAGCATCACTGAGAAATCAACAACCACTGCATCCATCCATCACCACCACCACCTCTTCTGCTCTCCACCTCTTAATACATTGCACACTTGCTGCAAACCCGCCTACCTCCCAGAACTTGTCCTTAATCCAAGCCCCCCGCTCGGACGCCTCCCCCCATTGTCCTGTTCAGCCGCCGTGGCGAGATATACAACCGCCGCCGTCGAGGTGCGACGACACCAAGCCGCCTCAGGGGCATAAGAGCACCAACACAACACGCTCAACACTCCTGAATCCAAGCCTCCGGTTTCTCGTCCAGCCAGTATCATCAGTCGCTCAACACTTCACTCAACCTCGCATCCCATCTACAACCACCACCAACTCCACTTAATACACGGCAACAGCATCGCATCGTCACACAACTGTCTCGACTCCACCGCCTGCTCCCCAGTTCCTGTATACCGCAATGGCCAGCGGCATCCCCGTGAGTCTCAGACGTTAACTTTAAGGGCGTGTTGTGGTCAGACAACCAACGACTGGGGGGGAGGGAGCGTGTTTGGACGCGCCGTCGTGGGCACCCAGCCCACACGCGCCGTCGCGATCACGATGAGCAGGGCCGCCTGCGGCATCGGCAGTGCCGTCCGCGTGTCTATGTGTGTGTGCTCGTCTGTGTTTGGATGCGTGCGGTGGTCCTTGCACGCGCGCACCCGCAACACACTCGCCGCCGCCGCGACTGTCTTCCTTTTGGCTCTGCGTCGCGTGGTTGTTACTCAACCTTTTCTCATTTCTCTTCTTCGCGCTCCGCACGGACCACCATTTCGCTGACCACCCGTGCTTGCACCTGCAGACCCGCCGTACTACCCGTCGCGTTGACGAGAATGCCCCGCCCGCCCAAAACACCATAGCAACCCGCACTCGTTCAGCAGGCGCCGCCGCGACCAGCAGTGCACCATCAACAGCAACATCCATCCCTGTCATGAAGCGCACGACATCGACCCTCGCCGGAAGCGCACCTTCCTCGCGCAACGCCGAGGGCAAACCCTCTTCATCTGCCATCGACGGCAAGGCGCCGGCCGGCAAGCTAGCCACCAAGCGCCGCGCGGCACTTGGTGAACTGCCCCTTGCATCAGACAATGGACCAAAGGACGGCCTCAAGGGCAAGGCTCCTGCAGGAGCCGAGCGTCGGCCCCTCGGAACCACCCAGTCCCAGCAGCCTCTCCGAGCGACACGGGCATCACAGCTTGCAGTCACCGAGACAAAGGTTTCTGACAGCAAGACCGCAGCTACCAAGCGCAAGGTCGGCACTACTAGCACCACAACTCGCCGTGGCCCACTATCACGAACGCACTCCACCGCATCGCTCGAAACAGCATCCACTTCTACCTCAACCTCCACCCACACCGCCCGTCGTGTCCTCAAGGCAACTGCCTCCCTTCCAGAAGTCGGTCAGCCCGCGCCCAAGCGGCTACGCGCATCCTCCGGAACACCAGAAGATGTGTTTGGCCCAACCCACTATGACGAGGACAACAAGGAGTTTGAGCTCGCAACCGTCCGCCTCAGCCCAAAGCGCAAGGCCAAGGACGCAGGATGGACCGACCTCGACGCCGAGGATGAGGGCGACCCGAGCATGGTCAGCGAGTATGTCGTTGATGCCTTCAAGTACATGATGGAGATTGAGGTATGTCGCGTGCAAGGCGGCTCCGCTAACCCGAGTAGAAGAACACGATGGCCAAGCCGGACTACATGGACCAGCAGGACGAGCTGCAGTGGAAGATGCGTGCGATTCTGATCGACTGGATCATTGAGGTCCACTCCAAGTTCCGCCTCCTTCCCGAGACCCTCCTCATTGCCACCAACCTGATTGACCGTTTCCTCTCGGTGAGGCTAGTCTCGCTGGTTAAGTTCCAGCTCGTCGGCTTGACGGCGCTCTTCGTTGCCGCGAAGTACGAGGAGGTCATTTGCCCCTCCATCACACACTTCCTCCACATGACCGATGGCGGTTACGAGGTGGAGGAAATTTTGCGCGCCGAGCGATACCTCCTCTCCACCCTCGAGTTCGACTTGTCCTACCCGAACCCCCTGCACTTCCTCAGACGCGTCTCCAAGGCCGACGGCTACGATGTTCACGCCCGCACGATCGCAAAGTTCTTCATCGAAATTTCATGCGTCGAGCACCGACTGCTCCCCTACCCCCCATCCATGCTCGCCGCAGCTGCCATGTGGCTTGCCCGCCTGTGCTTGGACCGTGGAGAATGGCACGCCAACATGGTCCACTACTCTGGCTACTCACAGCAAGAGCTCCTCCCCTGTGCCCAGGTCATGCTCGACTACGTTGTCAGCAAGTCGCTCGACACGTCCTCGGCCTTCTACAAGAAGTATGCCAGTAAGGTAAGTGGTGGCGGTCCCAAGTTCCACGAAACAGCATCAACTCACACCCGCAGAAACACCTTAAGGCCTCAGCGTTTGTCGTCGACTGGGCTATCCACCGCTGGCCCCAGTCTCACAAGGGCAACTCGCCGTACCAGGGCGTCGAGCTCCAGGCCGAGTTTGGCGACGACGACTCCACCCCGCCTCCTGCCACGCATTGAGCAAGCACCTCACACCTACACGTCGCTTGCCAGCTATCCATGTACACTGGCCTTCAATACCATTCAGTTTCGTCTCTCCAGCCCCCACAACCATCAAAACATTAATGGAACAAATCACGCTATACCACATCTTCGGTATACCATTCTCGGGCCTTCGTGTTGCCCGCTGTTCCCTCTCCCCTCCTGCATTGCATAGTGCGGTGTGGTCCCGTCGACGAGACGACTGCAAACCTCATATGTTCATGTGCCACTTCATAACTAGATGCACCTTGTGCTATGTACGCGTGTGAGTGTCTGCGCAGGGATGGTAAATGAGCGGGGAGGTCGCGTCACGACACGGTCATGTCAGCACATGACTGTTGTCTTCCCGCGGCGGCGCCATCGGGCGTTGACGCGTCCGCAGCCATCTATTGACAGAAAACTGGGCTTTGCATTCAGGAAGCAGCGAGCGGGGACGACAGGTGGTAACTGCCGCCACCGCCAAGTCGATTGTAGGACGAGGACAGCCAAAGTTGTTGCGTCATGGTCTGGTGTCCCCCCCCCACACACAGCGTCACCGAACAGCTTGCGAAGAAGGTGGCTTCCCCCACCCAACGGCCCACCCTGTTGCTAACCCGCAGTATGTCGCCGGCCGACGGACTCGGCTCTGCTCCTTGGCCGCTGCACGATCCAGAGACGGCGAGCAGCAGCCGACAAGCGCAAAGGGATGACCGGCAGCTGTCGCCTGTGAGCGGTGTCGGTCCCTAGCGATAGCCGCCAGGCCCTCCCATTCCGCCCTGAGGCGGCGGTCCGACGCAGCACCGGCGACGGCGCCAACATCTAGCATAATGGACGTGGTTGTCTCGGAGCCACAGAGGCAGCGGTATACAGTCGAGACTTGTAATAGATGGCTGCCGGACAAACAGTCTGCCGATCGGCGTCGTACACCGTTGTGGCACCGCCGCCATAATGAAGCACCAAACAGCACAACACCGCACACGACCTATATACCAGCACACGACAGCCGGCGGCGGTGTTTGGCGCCTCCTTGCTTCCAAGGGTGGCGGAGAGGGGCAGGGGTCGGCCGTCTGCCGGCTCTGCCTCCCTGCCTCCCTGCCAGGCCAGATGTTTGCTCCACACTGGCACCGATCAGGGCGAGCGCCGTGCCCAGCATGCGCGACACGCAGTCGGCTGCTGGCCGTCGGATGGCCACGGCTTCATGTTGTGATGGACGCTGCTTGCTCCAGTGAACGCTGCACGGGCAGAGCAGGTCTCGTGCAGCCACCAGACATGCGCCTGTTGTTGATGTTTATTAAGATCCGGAGCCTGGAGCACGCACCGCACGACAACACTGCAGCGGTCTTGTTGTGCCGCCGCCACCCGAAGGGTCTTTACCGGGTTCAGGGTCCGGCCGCAGGGTGCTGGGCGTGCCGGCCGCTCTGAAACATTGAGTGTCAGGGTCGTGTCGGTGGGTGGGGTGGCCAGGGGGGCGGACGGACGCGTGCAGCACGCGCGGCCAAGCACGCCGCGACGCGGTGCCCGCATCTTCCTCTTCGTCGCCGCCGCTGCGGTCGTCGCTGCCCAGCAAAGCGGCTTGTTGACCGCTGTCACGCCCTGCCCCGCTGCGTGGCCGCCCGCCTACCTGCCGCCCACCTGCCGGCCGACGGCATCCGTCAAGGGGGGGTGAGGGCCGAAGGGACGCACGCCCGAGCCCGCCGTGTGTGCCCACGCAGGCACAGACGCACACCACCACTGCCTGCCCAGGCCAATGTCGTAAACATGGGCCCAAGACGGCAGCAGCAGCAGCAGCTATCACTCAACCTCACCCCATCTCACCCACACCCATCCTCGCCGTGTTCTAGACCCAACACGCTCCTCGTCTACGGCAGCACGCGTGCGCGGGCATTTACACAACAACAGCGCTCCAGCATAGCTCCAGCATTCCAGCTGCCGCAGACTTCAGGGCAAGCTTGGTTGGCCTCAGCAACACAACGACAGAGCACGCACGAGTTGTGCGGCGGCAGCGCAGCGCAACAGCAGCAACATCAGCAGCAGCAGCAGCAGCAGCAGCCCATCTAACCCGCCGTTTCACTGCTTTATCTCGTCAAACCACTAGCTGTCGTGTCAACATTCATGGGGCCTTAGAGCAACAGTGCAGCAGCAACAGAAAACCGTTACATACCCCGGGACAAAGCGACTACTCTCGACTACCTCCTCGTCCGCAATGGCAACAGGATCGACCCGTTCGGTGCGGCCGTCCCGCTCTGAACGCGGCCTCTCGTCCATCTTTCGCAAAGCCGCCCCGGCAGCAAAGGAAAAAGACGAGGTCGACGACGACTGGGCAAGCGACGACTTGATATTCAACGAGTTCCCCAACGGCGCCCACCGCCCGTTCACGCGCTCGTCGTCGTTCCCGACCCAGCAGCGCTTTTCGACCATTCCCGGCTCCCCCGTCACCGTCGCCGCCAGCCGAGCGGCCGAGCGCGCAGCCTACGTCGAGTACGCCCCGCACCCCGGAGCTATGAGCGACTTGTGGCCCAGCCTCGACGAGTTTGTCCCCCACGGCACGAGGACGCCGAATGCAAAGAAGCGCGCCTCGACCCTCCCCACTCCGACCGCGATGGCACCAGGCATGTCGGGTCCGTCTCCGTACGACAAGGGCGCCGCAGCGCTCGCCCAGTTCCAGGCAGGCCAGGCAGTCCCCAACGTCCCTAGAGCTCCGTCTGCCTTGCCCTCGCCTCGGCAGAGCATGATGCCCCCCGCCAGACAGAGCATGGTTCCTTCTCCCCTCCAAAGCAGCGTTGTCCCTCTGCCCAAGCAGCAGACCCCCCAGACCCCACCGCCGAAGCAGCCTCCAACCTTTGCAAACGGCTCTGTCCCCACCACTGCATCCCAGACCTTTGCAAACACATCAGCCCCCACCATTGCTGCCTCGCAAAGCTTTTCAAGCGGCTGGGACATGAAGGCGTCACGCCGAGCACCACCTCCACCACTCCGTCTGCCTGTTCCTGCTGCACCAAGAAGGACGGTGAGCGGACCTGCACCTGCGACAGAGCAACAACGCAAAGGCTTCACTCTACACCACTCTACGTCTCTTCCAACTGTTTGCCTGATACCACCGGATGGTGAGTTTGTTACCCCTTGGCCAGAGCTGGCCCTTTGGATGGGCACTATTACGTTCCTGTCGTCTCAGGTACAGCGTGCTGACTCTTGACACCAGATGAGCCTAGCGACGGTCCCATAACACTCTACCCACGCAAGTCGCAAGAATATAACAAGGCCATGGCCACTTCTCACACTCTACGCGACCCTCATTCACCACCACCAGCATCCACCCGCTCGCAAACAGAGCCAGTGCCGACATCAACGGTCGCCGAGCCACCTGCCACCATCAACCCCTCGCCAATGTCGCGCACCCCTGCTTCTGCTTCCGTCACTACTCCTCCCCTGCCACAGACGCGTGAACAACCCGCGACGCGTGCACCAGAGCCGCAGCAGCTCTCGACCTCGATCGACAGCGACACGGCGCGTTTCTCCACCTTCTCTGCAGAGTGGGAACAGACCGTCGGTGATCTGCCAGAGACGGCGCTCTACGACGCGATTGTTGATGGAAAACCCGACGCGTGGGTCGCGTTTCAGTCTGACAGCCCGACCGCGGCTGTTTTCCCTGGCAACGTGTCGCCCCCGACGACCAACGCGTCAACACCACCCGTCGTCACGTCCACAACGACTCCCCCGCCACCTACTGTTCAGACACCAGCCGTTGCATCAGATTCATCCCAAAGCACGCTGGTCCTTGACCAAAACGCGTCGGTAGCTGTTCCTAAAACACAAGTTCCGCTGGCGACGAATTCAGTCCCGTCCGTTGAGATCCTGGCCCAACAGCCGGAATCCCATCCAAACAACGCTACCAAGGATCCCACGTCCGTCACCAGCACGGCACGCAACTCTGTTATTGGCGAGCTCGACCAGGCCTTCCGTCTTGGTGCTGAGCCAAAGCTACAAGGTCCTCCCGGCATGACTGTTGGCGAGACCGCTGCGATCGCTGCCACCACCGTGGCGGCAGCTGGCGCCGCTACTGCCGCGGCTACTTCTAGCCGGCAGCAACCCAAACCGACGCGTCCTGCCCTGCGCAACATCAGTGCTTCTGAGACAACTCCCGCGTCTGACAACAAGGCTGAGAAGAAGAAGCACCGCCGTTCGCTCTCGCTGTCCTCGCTGTTCTCCCGCAGCAAGCCCAACTTTGAGGAGCTGCCGGCAGTTCCCAAGATTGAGCCTCAACATGTCAAGCCAGTCTCCACAGACAAGGTCAAGGCGGCGAAGACGGCCTCAAAGCGATTCTCGATGAAGGACTTGTTCGCGGCGTCCCAGGCAGACCCCTCGACCGGCAAGAAGGTTCGCCGCTCACAGAGCAAGCCCGACTTACGCGCGGGCAAGCACTTTGACCACAAGGATGCGCCACCTGTCCCTGCCATCCCCGACGGCGTGTCCAACTACGTGCCCGACGCGCTCGCGGCGTTGACCAAGAATGCCGGGACGGCTCCCGCGGCGTCTCCGTCCACGCCTCCGCGCGCCGACAGAGCCAGCGCTAGCGCCACGACAGAGAAGGTCACAAAGCAGGACAAGCGCAAGAGCCACAACCGCAGCTCGTCACTCGGCCTCGGCAAGCGCATGAGCATCGGCAACCTCTTCAAAAAGTCGCGCGAACAGGATGAGAACATTCCAGACGTGCCCTCCCTCCCAGAGGCCTGGGCAAGGCCTCCCGCGCCTGGTATCCGCCCCTCGCAGAGTGTTACCGACTTACGGGCGACGCTCTCGCAACCTATGCCGATGCCCTCGCCCCTGGCTACCAAGCGGTCCACCATGGCCGTGTCTCCGGGCCCAGGTATCGCCAGCACCATGCCCAGTGGGCCCACCAAGCCGGTCTCAGCCGCTACGGCGTATGCCTTAGCCAACCTCCAGACGAAGCCTTCCAACCCCTTCCCCACGCCGACAATGCAGATGCCGACGCCGACGATCAACAAGCGCGCGACTGTCAGCACCGTCCCGCTCTCAGACGGCAACCGACAGAAGACAATGACCAGCACCGGCAAGCCTTACCCTGTGCAGACGCGTATTCGTCCTCCTTCCGTTGACGGCTTACTCAACAAGGCCACCATGTCCCCAACCACAGAGAAGCCACCTGCCACCCCAACTGCACCAGCTGTGGTGGCCGTCAACAGGCCCCAGACGCCTACAAAGGGTCCCTTACGGATCGTCAACCCCTCCAGCCCTTCGTCTGAGGGTGGCTCCCTCGCCGACCACCATTTTGACCAGCCTCTCCCGCCCAAGGTCCCGATTGCGCCGGTGACCGCACCTGTGGCCGCCCCCGCCGCGGAGAGGCCTGTTCTCAAGGTCGAGACCTCTGCCCCTGTTGTGGACAAGCCCGCGTCCACGCCACAGAAGCCTGCTGTGGACCAGACTGCTTGGATCACGTCGCGTCCTCCCCCAAAGGACACGAACAGCAAGCCGCCTGTCAAGACGGTGACCAAGGCCACCGTGACTGATGTTGTCACTCCTCGCACATCCTCACTTCCATCGTCCCTGGACGAGAACCACACGGCCTCGCGTGTGGCGTCTGGTACCGCTGGTGCTGCCCTCGTTACGGCTGCAACGGTTGGCACAGTCGCGATCGCTGCCAGCAAAAGCGACGCCGCTCCCTCAGCAGCTGCTGTCGACTCTGCCAAGGCCGCCCCTCCTCCCGCCCAGGACGCGACTTCGTCTCAGCCCACCTCGAACACTGACGGTGGCCTCGCGCACCTGGCCTTCGCCGCGGCGTTTGACCCTCCCGAGTCTGCGTTCAAGGCTCCCCCTGCCAGCACCAAGCGGCTGTCGTCGCGCACAGTTGGCCTCGGTCTTCTTGGGTCCATCACCAACGTCAAGTCTGACCCCTCGGTCAAGCAGCCTGTCATCGCGGCGTACACCAAGGAGCAGCAGCAGCAGCAGCAGCAGAACACCACCAAGTCGGCCAGCGCGTTGACCCCAAAGGGATACGTTTCTCCCCTGCCATCGCCGCTGTCTGAACTACCACCGGTGGCTGAAGCCCCAGTGAGTGAGGAGCCCGCTCTGGAAGCTCCGTCTTCGACCGTCCCCAAGGCTGCCGGTGGACTCGGACGGGTTAACAGGAACAGCACTATCCCAGCAGCGCTAGCCGCGACGGCAGCGCGGAGGCGGTCCGAGTCGCCTGCTAGCCCCTGCCTCATCAGCCCTCCCTTGCCTACCGGTTCGACCATTGGCTCGCCCGGCATGGTGACTACTGCAACCATTGCGACCATTGCAACCGCCGCCGCTGTCGCTACCAAGACGTCGCTTCCTACTTCGGCATCGTCGTCTTCGCTCACGTCCGAGTCCCCCACGCCCATCGTTCCGCTCCCTCGCGTATCTCAGGACGACTTGACGACCATCACGATGCAGAAGACCACCTCCCCCGTTTCCGTCAAGCGTATTTCGTTACCCACTGTGCCAGGTGGATGGCCCATGTCTCCTCCCACCCACGCGGGCTCGGTTGACTCTAGTGGATCATCGGCGTTCTACACTCCCATGGAGGAGCGTAGCGACCCGTTCCCCAACCCGCCATATGCTCACAGCAACACGTCGTCGGCGTACATGCACTCGAGCGCATCGTCGCGTGCCGAGTCGCCTCTCGGCTTGGGTCTCGACAACCTCACTCAGCAAACTGAGGAGGTTGTTGCCGACTCGAACGAGTCGACCCCACGGGCTACCACAACATACATTCCTCCACGCCCCGACTCTGGCATCACGTCGGCCTTTGCTGGGTTTGCCCGCCGCGACGTCGGAACTGTCCCCCTCGGCGTGAGCGTTACCCGCGGTGCGGGTACAACTGCTGTGCTCCACAACCCCGTTGTCCGCCACTCGACACCCACTCTCCTCGAGGACGCGTCCAACCGAGTCTCGGTTGGCCCTGACCTTGCTCTCTGGGCCGCCGCGACCGGCAACGAGCACGAGGTCCTGCGCTCGAGCTCGCCCGAGATGCTCATCCCGGACGATTCGACGGGCGAGTCGCACAACACGACTACCCCCGAGAGCGTGTCGTCCCACGGCACCAACACGGATGACGGCGACGGCGCGCCGTCTACGCCCCGCACGCCCGAGTTGAGCACCCTTCCGCATGGCGTGGCACCAGCAACACCATCGCCTGGATCCTTTCCCGCTGCCACCGTCACGGTATCCGATACCCCAAGCAAGTATACCGCGTCGCGCCGACCCTCGCGCGGACCGTTCCGCCCCGCGCACTACGACATGAGCATGACCGACGACGACGAGCAGTCATTTGACACGGCCCACGAGGGTCTCGCGTAGACTCTCCTTCCTCTTTGTACCCTGCACAGCGTGATTCCCAGCCAGCGTGGCTGCAGTCCTCACCACCCTTGTAATACTGCCATATTTCTCTACCTTCACTTCACGGACTGGATGCCCTCGCGCTGTCCCCTCCACCCCTCATTGGACGATAACGTGTCATAGATTCCACGACGAGAGAGGACGAGCCATTAGATCGACATGCATAATGACATGAGCCACAGAGGTTGTGAGGGCGGGGCACGTGTGTAGCAAAACAGACGGGCGCGTCGCGTCTCGTCACGTCTTTGCGCATGTGTCCCTGCTAGTCGAAACAATCACCCTCCCGGGTGCCCACATCGGATGTGCAGCGGCAGCGCTCTAACGCCACGCTGGGCTGAGACCAGCTTTCATGCCACTGGCAGCAGGTAGCAACGAGCGTGAAGGTCACGCCAGTCAAGCCCGCGCCCAGCGCCCAACACCCCACCAACACAATGCAATAGTAAATGCATGTTTAGACTCTACAAAGGATAAGTGTCCATGAGGCGGCGGACCCGCCGTCTCGCGTATGGATGTGCATGTGCAATGGATGTCGCATTAGGCAGGGATGTGGGGGGGGGGGGGGGGGGAAACAATTGGTGGTTGGCGTTCAAGCGGCGACAGCGAACGCGAGGGCACCAAGAGCGGAGGCGGCCAGTGTGAAGCCCAGAGGGGCGGCAGCGGCGCTGGCGGCCGACTGGGCCGAGTTGACCGACTGGCCAGGCGCACCCGACTGGCCGGGCTGACCGGCCTGGCCGCCATTACCGCCAGCGCCGCCAGCGCCACCAGCGCCTCCAGCACCGCCGGCACCGCCAGCACCACCGGCACCACCAGCACCGCCCGCACCACCCGCACCACCCGCACCACCCGCACCACCGGCGCCGCCCGAAGCGACGACGTGGGGCGCCGGGGTGGTCGAGGTGGCCGATGCGGTCGAGTTGGCATCGGACGAGGTGGTAGCGTCGGTCGCGTTGGCGGGCGCAGGGCCACCGGGATTGAGAGGCCCGGACGCTGTCGGGATGGCAGTGGCGACCGTCGTCGGCTGGCTGGCGGCGCCAGCGAGCTTAGCAAAGCCGACCGCGGGGGGCGAGTAGCGGAACACGGTGTACGTGTTCTTGAGGGCGGTGGCGCCGACAATCCACTGCACGGGCGAGTTGCTCGAGGTCTTCTGCACAAAGATGGCGCCCGTGCACATGCTCTGGTCGCTCGAGTGGCGGCCAAAGTTGAAGTCGGCGTCGCCGATCTGGATAGCAAAGCCACCAAAGTTGAGCTCGACGTTGACCGAGGTCGAGCAAGGGTACTGGTAGTACTGGTTCAAGCCGCCGCTCATCTGCTGCGAGCCGGGGATGGCGGCGTAGATGTTCTTAACGACCTCCTCAGGGCCACCAATGAGGGTGGTTCCAGTGTCGATGGCCGCGTTGTTCGAGCCGCTGAGGGAAATCTGCTTGCCCTGCACAGTAAGCTGGCTCATGGGGACCTGCCAGTACTGAGGGTTGGCGCCGACATCGACGTAGGTGATGTCGCCGGTGTAGAGCGACGAGTCGAGGTAGCCAAAGTTGGCGACACCACCGTCCTCAAGGTCCTTGGCGCCCTGCACGTCACGCCAGCGCTTAAGGTAGAAGGCGAAGAGCTTGTCCTGCCACGCGCTGGACTGGGCGAGCGTGTACCAGAAGGGCGGCGACTTGGAGTAAGAAAGCGACTCCCAGCTGAGGCCCATGATGCCACTCGGGGCCGTGCCCATGAGGTCGGCCGAGCGCTTGTTGACCACAGCAAAGGTCTGCGACGCGATCTTGTAGCCGCCCATCGAAACAGTGTCCTGGGCAAGGGTGCCCGACGCGTCGCCGACGCCATAGCTGATGCTGAACGACGTGTTGAGGTTGTTGAAGGTGCTCGACTTGGACGAGTCAAACTTGTCGCTGGTGCAAACGTCACATGCAGTCGAGCCGACCCAGAGATCCGACGAACCCGTGTCAAGGATAAGCTGGAAGTCCTGAGCCGGAGTTCCGATGCTGACAACACCAGAGTACGACTGGTCAAGGTTGTTGTTCCTGGCATCATGTCAGAACGTGCAGGAGTACGACGAGATCTGGCTCAAGACTTACTGCAGAGGGACGGCACCAGTGGACTGGCGCTTGATGTGGTTCTTGACATGCTCGTTCAGCTCGTCAGCGTTGGGGGCACCGTAGCGGTGGGCGGCCCATGCCTGCGCCTTGAGGAGGTCGAAGGTGTCGCCCATGTGGCCGTCACGCTTGGCCTGTTCACGCTTCGCGGTGCCGGGCGGGAAGTGGAGAGGGAGGGCGAAGCCCTGGATCGCATGCTTGGCCTCTTCCGTGATGGGCTTCGCCGACGGAGACTGGGGACGCGCGATGGCGAACGGGCTGGCAGCGACGCCGTTGGCAAGGAGGGGAAGGACTGCGAGGAGGGGAGCAAGCGCAACCATCTTGAATGAAGTAAACTAAGAGCCACGGGGGGTGGTGGTTTTGAAAGAGTCTACAAGAAGCGTGTCAGCTCGAGCTCTCTGGTGCGAGCGCGCGAGTGCCAGAGCGAGTGCGAGCGCGGGAATGGTTCTGGGGACATGACTCAAAGAGTGGCTGGTGGTTGTTGCCAGTATGGTGGGCCAGTGTTTGGTCGTCGTCGAGGTGGAGTTCACCCGGGAACGACCCGTCGCCGAGCTGCGGACGTTACGTACCTAAATGGAAACGAGTGTGGGTCTCGGCGTGGTCGACAGCAACGCCAGAGGTTGGGCAGGGAGGACGGGCAGGAAGACGGTATCACTGTTCGCAGTGTTAGTAGGTGGCTTTGGGTGTAGGAGTGCACGGGCGGTCGTCGGCGGGGGCCCTGTGACGACGTCGACGGGGACAGCGATCACGGTCGTGGGTTCTTGTCGACAACGCGCGGGTGGCACTCTTGCGCACAGACGTACAGCGTACAATCGAGTCGGTGTGACAGGAGACCGGCTCTATGCCAATGGAGTGTGCGAGTGGAGTATGGATACAAGTCGAAGAGCGTATTTAGTAGTTGAGGTGGTTGGTTGTGTGTTTCTTGCCAAGGAGAGCGAGTGCTACTAGCGCGGGTTGCTTTCTTGCTTTCCAGCAGCAGCAGCAGCAGCAGCAGCAGCAGCAGGAGCCAGCAGTCGCCCGATGTGACGGCCAGGCTAGTGTGCTTGACTACAAGGCAGGCGCGACAATGTCTCCTGGCACATCCCGTAAGTACAAGCAGCAACGACCATCATGCAATGGGTCTGGGCTCGGCGTGCCGTGGGGCAACCAGGGCGCCAGGGATACGGGCACAACGGGGGGAGCGCCTCACGCGCCTCGTGCCGCCTCGTCGTCAGAGCGCCAAAGGCTCAGAGCCCGATCTGCGCCGCAATACAGGGTGCGTCGAGCCAATTCCCAGCACTCGATGCAGGTCATGACGGGTGGGCGGGCGTGCGACGTGCAGGCTGCCGCTCGAATCGGTGGCTACCATGCCTGTCCCGACAGTCTCAGGCTGGCCAGCCAGATGGGACGACAACGGCCGCCGGTTCGTCGCCAGGCAGCTGGGCAGCAGAAGCAGCAGAGGCAGGAAGCACGCGCAGAGCCTCACGGCACGTCACGGGGCCGTAGGGGGCGCGCGTTTCGGCCTGAAACGCGCCGCGAGCTCACAGCTGCGCAGCAAGCCCATGCGCCCAGCGCCCAGGCTCTCCTGGCAGGGCGGCCGACGTCGACAAACCCAATGCATATCTCTGCACGTCCAGATTCAAGCCCATTCCGGGACACAACCGCGGGCCAACTCTGGGCGTGCACAAACGAGGCCTCGACACGCGACAACGCCGACGCGACAACGCCGACGCGACAACGCCGACGCGACGACGCGAGGCACAGGGTATGGCGCCCGGCGTCCTGACGACTGAGCCAGCTTAATTCGCCCTCTCGTCAAGCAAGCGGAGCGCGCGGCTTGGCCTCTTGGCACAGTTGTCTAGTTGGCGGCGGACGGGCGCTGACTGTGCTAGCCGCGCAGCGCAGCAGATGGCGTCGCCACGGCTATTTTGGACGGGCGCGGTATACATATGCATGGGGGCAAGCGAGACTGGAAGGAGCAAGCTGGCAGGCCAGAGGTGCGAGGCGTGCGGCGCGCCTGATGGGTGTGGAAGCTGGCTCTGAGCAATTATAGCGGGGAGGTCGAGCTACCTGCCACCGTTGGCCCGTCCACCGTCACTCCTGCCCCATGTGCGCTGGATCTTTCTGGCGGATCGACCGCTCCGCCAGACCGCGAGGCTGCAGCACGCCGGATTGGCACGTGGACGTGCGGCATCGCACCAGGACATCGGCAGCGAAGTGGGCTCGTAGTGCCCAGCAAGCGGACCGGCAGGCAGTGCGCACGCGGCGATCGAGGCACTGGGGTGTTGGCGTTAGCCTCGCAACGCGTATCCCCACAACATTCAAAACCTATCTGGGTGCAGCCGTTCCTGTCCTGGTCCTGTCTATGGGCATGGCCAGACTGCTGCAGTGTGCCTCGGAATCCGCCTAGTGCCGAGCTACATAGGACACATGTCGAAGGATCGCCGTTGCTGCGACTACCTGGGAAACACCGCGCAGAGAGCGGACGACTGCAGCGAGCCGGCTCGGCGTCGCACTGCCGAAGGTGTCGAAGGTGCCGAAGGCACCGCGCCTCGTCGCGCCGTCCCCAACGCGAACTCGAATGCCAACGCTAACGTCGCCGCGAGCTCCTCCACCCTCCTGCAAGACGCGTCACATGCAGAAGTAGAGCGAGGTCAGCCGAGCGAGCATGTTCAGCCAGGCGCGCCGCGACGCACCACGCGAGGACTCGCGCTCACGCACCCGCCACACTCCCCATTGTCGTGGCGGCTATCCTCGCCGTCCGCGCGTGGCAGCCGCGTCAGTCGGCAGCACCTTCTACGTGTGACGATCGACGCGCTGCCTGCCCAACGCAGCGGGGATCGTGCGCGCGATTGCCTGGAGAGCCGCGACGATGCGCAGTGCGCACGGCGAGCGGCGTCCTTGCCGTGATGGCCACGATGACTGACCTGCAGTCGGGACGTGCCGCGCCGAGCAGTTGAGACGGCCATGTTCGGGCCATGGCTGCTGCGGAGCACAGAGGGCCAGCGGTGGCGGGTACGCGTGTTCGCCCCGTCGCAGATTCCACCGCTTGGCCGAAGCGCGCTGTGTGGGCCCGCGCGGACAGCCCCCGGAGTGGTGTGAGTGAGTGCCCTGCTGCCCCCTCTCAGAAACCTTCAGCCGGCGGAAGTGGGAAGCCGACACACGAACGGCGCCTGTTTAGGCCTCCGGCAGTGCCCCAGCTGACATTCGCACGCTGTGGGACATTGAATGGCGGCGCCGGTGGCTCATCAGGCCACACCCAGAGCGACATCGGCACTGCCATCACGGGGTGTCGGGGGTCGGTAGCGGGGGGGTGCAGGTAGCCCGTCCAGAGGAGACGTCGAACATGATGAGCAAGAGTACGAGCCGGACGGCCCAGCCAGCCCATGCAGGCCCACTGTGTTCGCCAGCCTGCCTCCCTCCGCCGCCTGCCATGTCACAGCGAAACCGAACGCCGCCGCCCCACCCCCTCCCTCCACCTCCCAGCCCGACGACCTCGAATCATCGGTCCGAGATCAGCCATGTCAGTCGTTAGCAGCCCCACAGCCAGCACTCCTCACCCCTCCCGTGCCTTCCAACGCCGCATGAGACCTGCGCGTCGCCACGCCTCGGCCCGCTACCGGAGCGATGCAATACATGATATTCGACTCGGCTAGTGGTGGCCCTGCTGCTGCTGCTCGATCTGCTTGACGATGTAGAACGACGTGTCGAGGAAACGGTCGACGCAGTTCTCGAGACACGAGGCCTCCGTCCTGTTGGGTCAGCAGCGTGGCACAGCAACGCTGGCGCGCACAGCGTCGCCCGGCAGCGCAGACGTACTTGGAGAACTTGGACGAGATGGAGCCGGTGATGCAGCTGCGCGTTAGTGCTGCGTCCTCGCGGGCAGACGCACGTCTTCCAGCCTGTGGGAGTCAGCGTTGTCTACACCAAGCACAAGCCACAGCAACCTACACTTGTCCGTGAGCTCGTGGACCGACGACTGGATCTTGGCCTTGGCCTGCCTTGCGGGTCAGTAGTGCCGGGCGGACGGGCTCACTCCTGCTCGATGAAGTCGCGGAGCTCGGCCTGCGGGTCAGCACGGTGCCGCGGGGACGAGAGCACATACCTGGGTCGCGGCGTCGAACTGGGGGATCTGGGGCTGCGACATTTTGGTGTTTTTGCGAGTTGTCAAAGCTAGAGTCGGATATCGTCCATCTGTGGCCACTCTGTTCAACTTTGTGTGGAGAAAGCCGGAGGCGCGGGCCTAATCTAGATTTCATTCGGCATTCCCCGCACGCCTACCCGCGGGCCTTGCTCACACCGCGTCATCGGGCCGCAAGCGGAGGGTTGAAAGGTCAGGAGGCCATACAAATGCATACATTACAACACATTACAGCTGGTGATTGAATAAAGTTGATGCGGAGGGGTAGCTGCAGCTCCCGCGAGGAGGAGGAAGAGGCAGAGGGAGGGGGAGGGAGGGGGAGGGAGGCGGATGAGGGCCGGGGAAGGGAGGCGGGTGATGGTTGGAGGTGGGCGATAGTAAGGCAGCACTCTCCCCACCCTAGACATCGGCAAAGTCGACCGCAGCGATGAGATACACTGTCCGCTGGCTTGCCTGCTCGTCGACCCAGCCGAGTCCCTCACGCATCACGCAGTCGTCGAGCGCCGTCCTCGCGCGGACCTGGGGCCAGCCGGTGCGCTCGCGGACGTCGGCCTCGGTCAACGCGCCGCCCGTATCCGACGCGAGGACGAGCAGCATGCTCTGGTCGGTGTCGAGCTCGCGGGGGACGGAGCGCACAAACGTCGTCCCGCCGGCGCTGTGCAGCGTGTACCCGGCGTGCAGGGGCGCCAACAGATCCACGGCGCGGCGGATGTCCTCCGCGGTGATGGGGTCGGACGCGCCGTGGCCGCCGCGCATGCGCTCGACGCGTGCGATGAGCTCGCCCATCTCGATGATGCCGCCGTTCCGCTCGCGCGTGGACACGCACACGTCGACGACCTGCAGCGCGAGCTCGCAGCTCCACTCGCCGAGGCCCAGCTGCTCGGACCACCACGCGCCGCGGCCCGACGAGCCGGCCAGCGGGTCGACTCCGATCGCCGCGCACATCTTCTGGAACTGGTGTCGCAGAGCCGGGTCCTTGCGGATGTCGGCGCGATGCTGCGCCGCAAAGGTGACGAGCGCGTCGCGGAACGAGGCGAGCGAGGTCTCGAGATGGCCGACCTGCTGGGCGGTCAGGGCCGTCGAGAGCGCATTGTACGACGAGGTCTGGGCCGTGTGCCGTGTCAGGCCCGAGATGCCTGCTCCCTTGCGCATGGCGAGAGGTATTGGCGGTGGTGGTGTTGTTGTTGTTGCTGCTGCAAGTCGGATGAGCAAGAGTGGAGAGCGCCGACTGCCGAGCCGTTGGGCCATGACGCTGGTGTGGCTGTGGATGGAATGCTTCCGCAGGCGGCGGCTGTAGCAACTGCTGCGGCGGCAGTGCAGTCCGGAGCGGACAACGGCCCGACCGGCCAAAAGTCTGCCTGGGTGTGTCTCGGATGACCTCGATCCGCCGACCGACCTTGCACCACCTCCTTGGCACACCCACCTCCGAGGCAAGGCCGCATCGTCGTGGGGCAGCAGCAGCAGCAACAAAGATAAAGTACAGCGTCAAAGTATTTTCTTTTTGCTAGCACGTCGACCCCCCTTGTACCCCCCCCCCTCCCATTGTTCCATACTAGCCCCCCTCGACCGCCAGCATGGAGTACTTCATCGGATTTGACGTGTGAGTCGCGCGCCGGGAGCTGCCCGCCTCGCCAGAGACAGCCAGCTGACCCTAGATCAGCGGCACTGGGTCTGGCCGCGCCTGCCTCGTCGACCGCAAGGGAACCCTCATTGCGGACTACTCTGGTGAGAAACCCGCCTGCAGCAGCGGCTGAACCCCCAGTCGCGACCGAGACGCGTCGCTCGCCCAACGACCACCGCATCTTCGAGCAGTCGACCTCGGACATCTGGGCCGCGCTCGCGACGTGCTCCAAGGCGGTGATCAAGGCGGGGGGGATCGACCCCCTGGCCGTCAAGGGCGTCGGCTTCGATGCCACGTGCAGCCTCGCTGTCGTCGACCGCGCCGGCCGCCCCGTGAGCGTGTCCCGCGCGAGCTCGGCCCAGGACGAGGAGAGCGACGACAACCTCGGCACTGAGGGCCAGTGGAACGTCATCCTCTGGGCTGACCACCGCGCCGAGGAGGAGGCAGAGCTCATCAACTCGACCGGCGAGGGCGTCCTCGACTTTGTCGGCGGCACCATGAGCGTGAGTCGGCGCCGGGCGCCCGTTGCTGATGCCGCAGCTCGAGATGGAGACGCCCAAGACGCTATGGCTCAAGAAGCACATGTCCCCCGCCAAGTTCAAGGACTGCATGTTCTTCGAGTGGGTACAGGCGTGTAGGCGCATCGCTGACATCGCCCCAGCCTGCCCGACTACCTCACGTACCACGCCACGTCGTCGCTCGCCCGCTCAAACTGCTCCCTCGCATGCAAGTACTCGTACATCCCGCCCGGCACCCGCGTGCGTCACCAGTGCAACGGTGGCGAGGAGGAGGTCAGCAAGGATGGCTGGTCGGCGCGCTTCTTCAACAAGATTGGTACGGACAAGGCTCCGCTACTGAGCTGACACCACAGGCCTCGAGGACCTCGTCAAGGACGACTTTGGCCAGGTCGGCGGCATCCCCGGCAAGAACGGTCTCGTGCTCACCGCCGGCCAGCCCGTCGGAAACGGCCTGAGCAAGGCTGCTGCCGCCGACCTCGGCCTGGCGGAGGGCACGGCTGTCGGCAGCGCCGTCATCGACGCGTGAGTCGTGAAGCAGGTGCGAAGCTGACGGCCAGATACTCGGGCTGGATTGGGACCGTCGCGGCCGTCGCCACCTCGAGCTCGGGCGAGAAGGAGCCTGTGCCGACTCTTGACGACGCCGCTCGCCGCCTCGCCGCCGTCGCTGGCACCAGCACATGCCACCTTGCACAGAGCAAGGAGGGAATTTCAGTTCCTGGGTAAGTGGAAGCATGTCCCCGTGGCCCTGTAAGCGCTGACACTCTCTCAGAGTCGTGAGTGGCATCCTCGATCTACACGTCCGAGCTAACCTTTCTAGTGGGGCCCGTATCGCAACGCCGTCTTCCCAGGCTACTGGATGAACGAGGGAGGCCAGTCGTCCACCGGCCAACTCATCGACTTCATCATGACCACCCACCCGGCCTACCCGCAGCTCGTTGAGCTCTCCCAGCAGACCAAGACGAGCACCTACGAGCTTCTTGGAAAGCAGTTGGACAAGATGCAGAAGGCGGAGAAGGCAGCGACGTTGAGTGGGTATCGGGATGAGAAGGTGACCAGCGTCGCTAACCCCTCCAGCTCACCTCACCAAGGACCTTCACTTCTACCCCGACCTTGTAAGTGGACTTAGTCCTGCAGCTCCACGTAAGCGTAGCTAAGCTAATTTGTAGCACGGTAACCGCTCGCCACTTGCCGACCCCAAGATGCGCGGCATGATCTCTGGCCTGGCCCTCGACGCCACGCTCAACGACCTCGCTGCCAAGTTCAACGTCACCCTCGAGGCCATCGCCCTCCAGACAAGGCACATTGTGGACACGATGAACAGGAATGGCCACAAAATTGACTCGATCTACATGAGCGGTGGGTTTGGTTGAGATGGCTGGTCAAATGCTGCAGACACTGACCTTTGCAGGATCGCAGGCCAAGAACGGCCCTCTCATGCGGCTGCTTGCCACTGTCCTCCAGATGCCTATCATCATTCCCCCGCACCCGTCTTCGGCGGTCGTCCTGGGCTCAGCAATGCTCGGACGATTTGCGTATGAGCAGGCGCAGTCGGGACAGATCAACTCGCAGGCTGAAGCCGAGGCAGCGGGCGAGCGTGACGGCGGCAAGCTCTGGGACATTATGGTCGACATGACACAGCCGGCGACCCGTGTCGAGCCCCGAAGCGGCCCGGAGGGCGAGAGGGAGCGCAAGCTCCTCGACGTGAAGTACGAGATCTTCCTCGAGCAAGTCGAGACGCAGCTGCGCTGGAGGAGGCGCATCGCCGAGGCGGCCAAGGAGTAGGACATTGTACATTGATCAGACCGATTGCATTAGACTTCCGATGGACTTTGTAATGAACCAGAGTGAATGAGCGCCAGCATGTCAGCGCGGAGAAAGCTTGGGGGACGGGCAAGTGGGGCCGAGGCCGAAGCCATCGGCCTCGGCGCGGCATGCTACGCGGCGTGCGGGCGCCCCATGTCAGTCCGCCACTGTTCGCCCATGGCGCACGCGCTCGAAGACGTCCAGTCATACAACTTGGGCTTGGTTCGCCCCAGATCTGCGACCGCTGTGACCGCGGCACAGACTGGTTCCTGACTGATCTGGACTCATCCTGATACGAAGACGCGTTGACAAGTGGCGCACGGATGGGATGGGTGGGGTTTGATTGTCCGACGAGCGCGTCCTGACGTGCGCACACCTGCGCCCCATTGTGGCTACCTCCTCGCACTGCGCACACTGGCGCCCAGCGCCATCCCCCACCGCTTTCTGTGCGACGAGAAGCGCGCACATGCACGCCAAAGGAGCACAAAGGCTGCGTGTTGCTGCCATTCCGCCGCCACGAGGCCCGCCTTGACGTGTGTGGCGAGGCACGCAGCCCACGCCATTGCCATGGGGCGAGCGATAGCGCGTGCCCTCCTCGCGGCGCAGCGCCTCGTTCCGTGCGAGCGCGAGCGGTGCACGATACGGCGCTTGTCGCCAATCCCATCGCCCAAAGGTGCGTCTGTCGGGGAGGACGGGGGCGTAGCGATAGATCGGACCTCGAGGGGCGCGCCGTCCGCCCACGGATTCGCGCCCCCTCGCGCGAGATAATGGGCGTGTGCTTCCCCTCGCACGGGCGTTGCACCCCCCCACCCACAGCCGACAGCTCGCAGTAAAGGAGGGCGGCATGTCGCCTGGTGTGTGTCCTGGTGCGGGTGCGTCGTGTGTTGGTCAGTGCGACGACGCCCGCCTGCGCCCCCCGCCATGCTACCTGCCACCAGAGCGCGCGCCAGTCTCCTCATGTGCGACTCGCGCCCAACGCGCCCAACTCTTGTCATCCTATAACACTGTCACCCATCCTCTTTCTCTCTCTCTCTCTCTCTTCATCCAGTCTCTCTCAAGTCTCCTTTCCAAACTCGAATCAGCACCAGCACTCACAAAAACCCCCCAAAACACTTAAAAAAGCAAGTCTCACCGCCCACCACCCATTCCGCAGCCCCCGCATTCCCTCCCACTCAGACGTCACCGCCCTCCACTCAACCAACAACAACAAACTTCCCACTCTACCCACTCACCAACTGTCTTGTCGTGCCACCCCCCTCCTCCCTCCGAGCCCCCGCCCAACCTCCCACGCCTTCAGCGCTGACCGCTCGTCAGAAACAAGGCTCTTAAACAATGCCTCCCAAGAACAAGCCGGTGAGTTGCACCCCTCAGCCTCCTCGCCTTCCCTCGGTCGTCATATACCGACACAGGACGCGACTGACTCACCCTCCCACCTCAATTCACACCAATCTTTGCTAACATCTTACTAGGTGACGGCTGCCGAGGTCCAACACCTCGAGAAGGCCATGGGTTCATTCACCCTCAAGGATGATCTCATCCTTCGTGGTAAGTCTCGTGCCCACACCTCTCTCGACACCATTGCCTGGCAACCTTGCCTTCGTTGGCTGACGCGCACCAGATGCGGTCCCCCGCCCCGGTTACGGTACGCTGGGTCAGAAGATTCCTGTCGAGGCCAACATGTTTAAGGCGCGTTTCAACGGTGCGCCGACGATCTAGTGCGTATTGACATGAGCTGGGGGCTGCGATGACTGACTGTCGCTCTTACCACAGCCATTACGATGTTGAGATCGTCCCTGTCGCCAAGGTGGCGAATCAAAAGTGAGGTGGCCTCTGACTAGCTGCTCTAACACTGTGCAGGATGCCCAAGGAGCTGGCCAGCAAGATCTTCATGGCGGCCAAGCAGGTAGGCACTCGCGGACCCGACAGCCAGGCGTTCGCCCACGCAGCGTTTGATAATCAGTGAGTGTGACGGAGTTCGAGGCAGCACGAGTGTGCGGGAGGCTGACGTTGCAATAGGAAGAACGCCTATACGACGACCCAGTTCTCCGCTGAGAACGGTGTCCGCCGTATCCGCGTCGAGCTGCCCGAGGCGGGCCGCGAGATCACCGACAAGCGCCGTTTCGACGTCAACTTCCGCCTTGCTAACACTATCGACCTTGAAGCCATCACGCGCTTCTGCTCTAAGAACAAGCAGTCCACTCAGGAGGGCTCCATGGTTGTGAGTGATAACGGGACTATTGTCTTGGCGCTTGTCTGACGGTGACCACAGGCCACGGCGCTGCAGGCTGTCAGCGTTATGCTCCGCGAGGAGCCTTCTAAGAAGTACAAGGCGCTCGGTGCCCGTGGCCGTTTCTATGGCCTCGCCAACGCCCAGGAGCTCCCTGGTGGCGCGCAAGTCCTCTCTGGTTTCCACCAGTCTTTCCGTCACACTTCCAACACTCTTCCCGCCATCCAGGTACGTTTGGACCCACGTTTGGACCCACACCGTGACTCTGACGACTCTAGGTGGACACGGCGTACACCGCTGTTTGGAAGTCTGGCAACCTCGCTGTGAGTAGAGTGGGGCGTGACCCGTGTCGGCGCTAATGTTGGTAGAACAACGTTGGCGAGTATCTCGGCCTTGGCGGCGGCGGCGGCGGCGGTGCTCGTGGCGGTCGCGGCGGTTTCCGTGGCGGCCGCGGCGGCGGTCGTGGTGGTGCTCCCGGCGGTGGTCACCCTGCCTCTGTCAACGAACTTGACCAGCGTCAGACCAGGACGCTCAAGAAGCTCCTGTATGGTTCCAAGTTCACTCTGCCTTACAAGTGAGTGCTCTTCGACTGTTGGCAGCCAGAGCTAACGTCTCGCAGGAAGAATGACCGTGTCTACACTGTCAAGGGCATCTCGACTCTCCCCGCCTCTGAGATCAAGTTTATAATGCAGGGGAAAGACGGCCAGCCCGACCAGCAGATCGGTCTCGTCCAGTACTACAAGCAGCACCTGGGCATTAACCTCAGCAAGCCCCGTCTCCCTTGCATCATCTACGGCAAGAACTTCATGGCACCGTGAGTGAACCATGACTTTGCCTCTTCCCATGGCTAACATCTTGAAGCTTTGAGGTGGTTCAGATTTCCGACTTCAACCCGGTCCCGTTCGCAGCCATGTCTTCGGACCAGACCGCCGCAATGATCAAGGTCGCCGCTGCGCGCCCCGGTGACCGTGCGGCAAGCAGTGAGTGTCTTCCCCTCTTTCTTGGCACCTATTAACCTTCAATGCAGTCAAGCACTGGCGCCGCAACCTCGCCTATGAGAACAGCCCTCTCCTGAAGGCGTGGGGCCTTCAGGTCCACCCCGACATGTTGCAGCTCGAGGCACGAGTCCTCCCTGGCCCGAAGATCCTTTACAAGGGCAACAAGTCGGTTAATCTGTGGAACGGGTGAGCCACTCAAGCTGAACCTGGTACTGGAGCTAATGAATCAGCGGCTGGAACCTCAAGGGAAACCACGGCCCGCCTATGACTGTGAGCTCACTGATTTTGCGGGCATGGCCACTGACCCGCCCAGTTCACCCGTCCCGGTAACCCGCTCAAGTCCTGGGCCATTCTGAGCTTGGCTCCCCGCCTGCAGCTTACGTTCGTTCGTGAGTAGGACCAATTGATCAGTGCAAAGGTCTCTGCTGATAACATCACCTTTTCCAGAGAACTTCACCCAGCAGCTGGTCAAGGCTCTTCAGAGCTATGGTAAGTCACCTACCCGCGCTTTAGCCACTTGCTGACTTGCCCAAGGCGTCAATGTCGCCAACCCTCAGCCTGAGCTCCTCCCGCTCACCCGTATCCCCGGTAGTAGCAATGGCGAAGTGCACGACAGTCTCACGGCCGCCGCCCGCGCGTGCTTTATGAAGCACAAAATGGCGCCCCAGCTCATCGTTGTGATTCTGCCTGTGAGTACTGTTATTGATTGACAAGCGAAGACGAGCGAACTAACATTATCTTCAGTTCAAGGACGGCGCTCTGTATAAGGAGATCAAGACGGTTGCCTGTTAGTGGAATGACGTTCAAGCCTTCGGCTGTTTGCTGACGATGTTGCTAGCCATGCGCCTCAAGGAGGTGGGTATCGAAAGAACGAGCAAACTAATGACATCAGCCTGTTATCACCCAGTGTCTTGTCGCCGACAAGCTGATGAACGAGCGCGGCCTTGACCAGTATCTTGGCAATGGTTAGTAGCCACATCTAACCTGGGGGCGGTGAGCTAACTCGTCTCAAGTTTCGATGAAGATCCAGGGAAAGCTCGGCGGCGTCACGCACGAGGTCAATGTGCCTGGTGTTGACAACACTACAATGATCATGGGCGCAGACGTAAGTGGCCTCCCACTTCCATTCGACTCGCTTCGGTTCTAACTTACCTTCCAGGTCACCCACCCTGGCGGCGGTCTCGGTCGCACCAACCCATCCATCGCGGTCACCGTCGGCGCGATGTCTGGAGACAACATGAAGTACGAAACCGACTGCCGTCTTCAGGACCCCCGCCAGTGAGTGTCAAATGATGTTGGTCTGTCGACATGCTTACATTATCAGGGAGGTCATCGGTGACCTGAAGGGGATGGCCAAGAATTTAATCGAGACTTGGGCCAAGAACAACAAGGGCACGCCGCCTGCGAAGATCATCTTTTTCCGCGACGGCGTTTCGGACGGGCAGTGGCAGATCGTGAAGGAGTAAGTGGGATCGACGGTGACATCATCTGTGCTGATGCATGGCAGCGTTGAAGCGCAGGCCATCCGCGCTGCTGCCGCCGAGTTCAAGCCCGGCTACAAGCCGAAGCTCACTTTCGTCATTTGTGCCAAGAGGGTGAGCAGAGCCGCGAGCAGATGAGAGAGTATCGCTGACTCGCCGTCCAGCACAACATGCGCTTCTTTGGCATCCAGGGCAAGACCCCTCTGATGGACCAGAAGAATGGCAACCTTCCGCCCGGCACCGTTGTCGACACCGATGTCACTCATCCATTTGTCTTCGACTTCTACCTTCAGGCGCATCACGGTCTCCAGGGCACCGCCCGCCCCACCCATTAGTGAGCAACGCCCCTTGCCCGTTTCCCATCTGCTCTTACTTACGCACGCAGTATCGTCATCGAGGACGACAACAAGTTCTCTGCTGATCAGATGCAAGTCATGTGTTTCCAGCTGTGCTCCACGTACCAGCGCGCCACGCGCTCTGTCTCGGTAAGTACCCAGACCCCAATGGGGACTTGGCTTGGCTGACGCGACAGATCGTCCCCGCGGCCTATGTACGTGCACTTTCGAAACAGCTGTGAGACCTACTAACCTGACGTCCTCTCTCGCGCAGTATGCCCACGTGAGTGGAGCTAACATCTGCGATGTAAAGACACTGACGGTGTATCCAGAATGCCGCCGAGCTTATCCGCCTGGCCGTATACACGGATGACTCTTCCGACGTCGCTACCTCGCTCTCCGGCAACTCGGGCGCCGCTCCCACCCCCATGGCGACGTTCCCTCAGACCTTCTGTTAGTGTTGCGCAGGGCTAACCTTGGAGCGTCGGTTGCTGACTTGTTCTTCCAGCGCAGCGCTACCGCGCGAATGGCACGGCCAAGCTTGGCTGGGTGAGTTTGAGACGAGACGGGCGCCACTTGGGATGTGCTGACGTGACAGTACATGTGAGGGGTATTACAAAACCGGCCTTCAGAGACGGCTCCGCCGTCGTCTGCGCCAAGCCACCATGATGAGATTGTGTCGCAGTAGAGTAGAAAACCAGTATCTCTTGCTGTCCTTGATAGTGAATGCAAGAAGTCTATGCTGAACGATGTCAAGAGCCTGCAGGTTGTGGGGGGGGGGGGTGGTCTGCAGCAGTCTCTGTGCGATGGACTTGGCCGTCTGTCAAACGCCACATTGACGTTTGCATTGATTGACCTTTGACCAACCCAAACCACCTCCACCTCAAAGTCGTCTTTCTCTCCCTCCCTCCCCCACCATCCCAGCAACAAGCAACAATGGAGCCATGATCCTCGGCATCGGCGTTGACATCCTCTCCCTAGCGCGCATTGAGGGCGTCATCTCGCGGCGGGGTGCAGCGCGCCTCGCCGCGCGGATATGCAGCGCGCGCGAGCAGGCAGAGTTCGCGGCGCTCGCGGACAACACCAGCTCCTCCGACACGCTCGCGCGCGCGCAGCTCCGCTTCCTCTCTGCGCGGTAGGTCTGTCATCGCTGTGCGCTGCTGACACTCCCAGCTGGGCAGCCAAGGAGGCGGCGTACAAGGCCCTCCCGTTCGCCGTGGGCTGGAAGGACGTCGAGCTGGGGTACGCGCCGTCCGGGCGGCCGCTGCTCGCGCTTGTCGGCCGCGGCGGCGGCAGCGCGGGGGTGGCCGAGGCGCGCGCGCGCGGCGACACCCCGCCGCGCGTGATCAGCCTCCTTGCGACCATCTCGCATGATGCCGGCGTGCTTGTTGCCGCTGTTGTCGCGCAGGAGGAGAGATGAGGCCCGTCCTCGGCGTTGGTCGGCCAAGGCACGGCGGTGCAGACGTCGTCACGCGCCCGGCACATGATGCTCATCTATGCAATCGGTCGTAACTAGCGCGTCGTCCGCCCTCGTTCGTGTCGGGTGCTGGCAGAAAGAGATACGTCGTGTCGTGTCGCCAGCCGGCAGTTACCGCGACCCGATACCCCGACGCGAGCCGCCGTCCCACGTAGCCCTTCTGCCCCAAACATCCGTACAGCCAGCCGCCTTCGGCTGATCTCGACGTCCCCTGCTGTACTCGCCGCGCTGCCGCGGCCCGCCGCCGCCCTGCTCTTCAAATGCACTGCATAGTGGTACTGTACATCATTCACGGTCACAGGTGCCCACGGCGAGCGCCGCGGTCACGTGCACAACAAGACTTATGGTTCTGATTCAATTCTCAACTTCTCACGTCTCCGCAACCTAACCCTTAACCACTTGGCACATCGCTTAACGATGACGGGGCACGGTGGCGTTGTTGAACGCCAGAAGGTTGGGCGAGCCGGGGGGGAGGGCGCGGCCACCCTCATCGCTGAGGATGCCGGGGGTAGCGAGAGCGATGAGGGCCTTCTTGAGGCGCTCGGGGGTGAGCTCGCGCTTGGCACGAACGAGCTCAACAGCTGCCTCCTCGGGGGTGGGGAGGACGGCCTGGAGAAGCTCAGGAAGGAGGTCGTATGCTTGCGAGTAGGCGCTGGCCTGCTGCTCGACGGCAACGAGCTCCTCGTGCTGAGCTCCCTCGAGGATCGAGAACGTCTCGCTGCCCTCAATCGAGATGAGATAGGCGAGAAGACCAGCAATGTGAGGCGAGGCCATCGAGGTACCCGAGATGGTGTTGGTGGGAGGACTGCCGGGCCAGGTCGACAGGATGTTAAGGCCAGGAGCGAAGATATCGACACACTTGCCGTGGTTGGAGAAGTACGCGCGGTTGTCATTGACAGTCGAAGCGCCGACAGTGACGGCGCGCTTGGAGGCGGCAGGCGAGAACGTGCATGCATCACGGTTATCGCTGATAACGTCAGTAAAGTCCAAGCTCAAACCTCTATCCACTCAATACTCACTTGCCCGCAGCGACAGCAAAGTGGAGGCCCGACTCGACAGCGGAGTCAACGGCGTCGTCGAGCGACTGAGCCTTGCCACCACCAAGCGACATGTTGGCAACCGAGCCCTTGTGCTTCTTGTTACCAGCCTTCTTCGCCTTCAAGGCATCGTCAGCAGCCCAGACGACACCCTTGACGACATCGCTCATGCTGCCCGAGCCGTTGCTGCGGAGGACCTTAACGGCGACGATTTCGGCCGCCTTGGCAACGCCGTACTTGGCCGAACCAATGGTACCGGCGCAGTGAGTGCCGTGGCCGTTTCCATCCTCGTCGGGGTCACCAGAGGGGATGGTCTTGCCCCACCTGGCACGGTTCTCAAACTCCGGGTGCTGAATGAAGACGCCAGTGTCGATAACGTAGGCAGTCACGCCCTCACCACCGTGCGAGTCATAAGCATACTGGCCGTAGTTACCGAGGCGGACAGGCTCGCGATGCGAGATACGGGTGAGACCCCAAGGGGCGTTCTTCTCGATCTCAATGTCGCTGCCAAAGGCGTCGACACCCTTGATGTCGTCCTGGGTGCGGACAACCTGGTCATGTTCGACATACGCCACCTCAGGCGCCTCGCGGATAGCCTGAACGGCCTCGGCCGAGAAACGACCGGCTGCCAAGATATCAGCAAGCATCCTGAATAGCCACCACAACGCAACGTACCGTAACCCTTGAAGCCGAAGTTAGAGAGGCCCTCGTCGTAGACGTGGACGAGGCCGTTGTCAGAACCCTGGAGAGGCTGGTCGTGTGGTTAGCATCAACGCGGAGATAAGACCGTTTGCCACCCGCCATGGTGTCGACGAGTGACATCGGGAGCTCGGATGTGATGGGGGAGGGAGAGGGAGTCGTGAAACGCCATGGGAGGCGCAAGCGCGCGCCACAACAATGGGTCACGCTCCGATGTTATCGGCTAGGGGTCGTAATGGCAGGGGAGGTGACAGCTACTTACAGCTGCGTTGGAAGCGGGGGTGGCAACCTCGCCGATGTGGGCCCACAGCTGCTGGGCAGACACACCCTTCTTGAGGACGACGATGTACGAGTCGGGGATGACCTCGCCAGCGACGTTGAGGGGGGCAATGTCACCCGAGCGCTTGACTGGGGTGGCAAGGATGGCCGGAAGAAGGGAGAAGAGGACAGTGAGGGACAGACGCATGATGGGTATGATTGTTGTGCAGCAACGAGTGGATCAAGTGAGGTGAAGAGGGGTACTACTAGTGTGCCAATGCGAGCGAGATGGGGGCGATGCAAGCAGAGAGGGGGGACGTAGTTGGGTAAGAGGGAGGTGGAGACAAGAGGCGCTGGTTATGTAGTGGGGCGGCGACTGGCGGGGAGGGAAGGTGGTGACGGGGGAAGGTGGACGGGGGTACGGGGGGCTGGCTGGCTGGCGGCCGGAGGGGGGGTTGCTGCCGGGAGTGGTAAGTGCTGTCCGACAGGGGGCGATAACGCCTATGACGAGTCCACGCGCAAGCGGCCGATGGGCAAGCCGCTCGCGATTCACGTGCAACCATCACTCAACCGCCAACGCAGGCGTCATCGGTCAATTTTGATCCCGTCACATCATTGCTACATTGATACGGTCAGCGGCGCGGTACCCGTCCGGATCCCACACACCGGAATCACCGTCATCTCTGCGGGGACTCCACACTGGCGACACACAGCGCCCCGTTCACGGCCAGCCTGAGTTTGGATCCCACCTTCATCCATCTTTCTCCTAGCACCTCCACATATCCTCTTCCCCTTCTTCTTTCCCTTGACGTGCACTACCACTATCTCTTTACAGAGTCTTTCTCAGTCCTCCATCACGCCCTCACCCTCCATCACTCACCCTCCAGTCCACGCTGTCTCGTACTGATCACTGACCCTTCGTTACCCCGACCGTCCCAACCCCTCTCCCTCCTTCCTCACCTTCCTCCACCATGCCAGGACCCAAGAAACCACCACCCACTTGCACCTTCAAAGCCTATGATGCCGCGCACAAGGCACTACGAGAGCATTTTGAGAAGGTCAAGTGCAGAGGCTACAAGGACAAGCAAGGGCTCTTGGCTCGAGGGAAGAAGGCATTCGTCGACTTGATCGTAAGTAGTTGGTCACGGAGCGAAGAGTGCTCACCACTTACAACCACCTAGGACAGCAAAGTTCCGTCTGATAACAAAGTCAAGCCTTTCTGTGACTGGGTTGAGGATCATGTGGGAACGAATGGAGACGAATCTTGCTCATGCTCCAGCTCACCGAACTCAAGGATTCCGTTCCCCTTGAGCTCTACCTCGACTTCCACTATGCCGCTCTTCAGACCATTTTCACCGAGCTACTTCAAACACTGGTAGAGAGCACTTTGAACCCGAGCCAGCTACCGATGCTCCCCGATTCTCCGAACGCAGCCCTGATGCGCTGCGGTTTGCTCATTGCCGCGCTGATTGAAAAGTGGGTAACAATGAGTTGAGGCTACGAGATGCAGCTAATCCTCTGCAGTGTTAAAGTTTGTTCACACACTACAAGAGGTTGTTTGTTTTAACTGTGTGCAGGACACGAACGAGATATCTTCCACCGCTGAGGAGCTCCACACCGACAGTTGGCTGAAGCTTCTTCTCAATCTTCTCAACCTCTTTGACGGGGGGCGTATCGCAGGCACAGACGCTGCTTCTTCGGTATATGATTGTCACCTTCCTCGCTGACAACGAGGTATCGGACCTTCTTCAGGAGATTGCGACCGACAGAAACAGCTCCCGTGGAAGGAAAATCCTCTCTGAAGACAACAGTGTCGACGCGCTTGGTGGACTACTGTATGGTTCCACATGTGAGCAGTCATTCGCTGTGGAAGCCCCTAACATCGGGTAGTTTCAGGCCTATCTGTCAACCTTGTGCGCACTGTTTGTGCAATCCTTCCGCAAACGAGACTTGTAGGCTTCCTAGAGGCGGCTTTCGGAAACCAGCCACTGTCGCCAGAGGCTCGGGACAGCCTAAAGGCTCTGCTGGGAGAAGTTAAAGCCCAGACAGGCAAGGTGTCTTCAGCGGTAAGTGCTGAAGACATCGATACGTCTATTGACAACGCAGATGTGCAGGAAGATCGTAAACGCCCTTTCGGCAGAGGGAACCTCGCAGCGCCCCAAAGGCTTCACGCTATCAAAATTCACCGTCAACGGGGAGGATAAACTCGACAACGACAAGTGCCAGCGCCGGTTGGCACGAGGCGACATTGTTGTCTACTTTGACAGCTTTGCTGTACTCGTGAAAGTCAGTCCAAGGCAGGACGTTGGGGCCGGGCGGCTGATGCCTCACAGTCGTATTCAGAGGATGGCACTGAAGCCGAATCAGTCTTTGGCCTCGGGAGGATCCAATCCTTCAAGCGGGCCACCCGAAGTGTCGGCGGGAACTCTGATTTCACATTCCAGGCTGGCGGCAAGACGAACGTTACTCTGGGTATGGCTGACGCCGAGGCAGACGCCTTTGAAGCAATCACTTCGCAGCTAAGAAGGACTCGCGCACAGCCAGAGCGCAGCCCACCGCCGCCAATTCAGAGGGAGACATCGCCTGGTGTGTTCCACGGGTTTGAAGACGCTGGCTGACCTCCAACACAGCCACCACTTCACTTGGCTTTGTGGATATCGATGCGCAAGTGGAGCACAGGGAGGACGCAGGCAACATACCGCATTCAGGCGGCATGATGAAAGAGAATGGTAGCATGCCATCTGCCTCACCGAACGTCACCGACCAGGAGAAAAGCAATGGGCCACCGTC
Source organism: Vanrija sp. TS_01 (assembly GCA_026725045.1). Classification (NCBI taxonomy): domain Eukaryota; kingdom Fungi; phylum Basidiomycota; class Tremellomycetes; order Trichosporonales; family Trichosporonaceae; genus Vanrija; species Vanrija sp. TS_01. The sequence goes on along the minus strand of JAPKIE010000018.1, from coordinate 71,694 downwards.
CTCTCTTGGTTCCACCCTCAAGAGCCAGTCCCGAGCTGCTCCTAAACCGGCCAATCTGGCAAAACGCATAAGTGCGGGTGCTGTCCCGCAGAAGCAACCATCTCCCAACTCAGCTGGCGAGTCGCTCTCCACCCCCACCAATGCTGGTTCAAGCTCAACTGGTGCGACAGCGCGGCCCATCAGGGTGTCAGCAGCAAAGGCCAGCGAAAGGCTTGCTGACATGGCCCTTCAAGAGCTTCCCTCTCCTGCCACCACCTCTGTGCCGCCGGAGCCGTCTACGCCACTTGCGCTGCAAGGCGAGGAGGAGCGGTCTAATGAGCCACTTGTCCCACCGCCCGAAGACCTCACACAGCCCAACCCAGCAGCGACAGAAGGTAAGAGCAATCTCTCTTGCCCGTGGCATCTTGCAGCCCACTGAAGAGCAAAATCGACAGGCCGAAGGTCACGCAGGTCCTTGGCCAGCTTGGCTTCTGCCGACACGCCTCAGGCCCTGTTCAAAGATGCTAACCTACTGGCGCAATCTCCACCCGGTGTCGCACGACCTCAACTGCAAGGCATGGGAATAGAGATGACTACTCCAACTGTGTCACTTTCTCGGAGGAACGTCGAGCCTACCTTGGCTCAGAAGGCTGAGCATCGGGTGCGCGCTTTATCAAAAGCCACAGGGCTGACTGTGCAGTCTGCCAACACCAATGTGGCCCCCGTCCAAGAGCCAGAGGCCGTAACCCTCGGTCAACGTAGCCAGCACCCCAACCCGCCAGCGGCTCGCCCTACCCAGCCAACTGTGAAACCCACGGCCCCAGGCTCCAAGGGGAAGAGGAGCGTAAAGATCACAGAACAGGTTCAGAGGGCGCCTCCTACATTCTACGTGCCACCCCTTGCGGCACCAGCAGAAAGCAATACCCAAGCGCAACGCTCGCATGGTCAAGCTGGGGGCAGTGCTGGGGATCTTACTCCGTCCGGTGGCCCCAATCACACTTTGACCCTCCCACAGCCAGCACCTGCAAGTGTGAGTAGGCTGTGCATATCGAAGACAAGGACGAGCTAACGAAGGATTCAGGCTACGCAGAGTACACAGCATATTTCGTCGCAGCAGATCCTCTCTGGCTTCAACCTGGGTCTTCAGCAACTCAACGCCAGTGGCATGGGCCCGCCTGCTGCGTCTGTGCAGCACGCCATTATATTATCATCGGCTCCAACTTTCAGCACCGATGCCCATCCAAGTACGACGAGGAGGTGTTCCGAAGGTTCGGCGGAGCGGCCATCGAAGCGGGCGAAGTACTCGCCACCGAGGGTGAAGGAAGAGCACACAATCCGATCAGTAGGTTAAGATGCCTTTTGTCAGCAGCTGCTGACGTACTGCAGACGCTGAAGGCGCTGGCCGATGTGACGAGCTCGATGTTTTTAAAGCGCCTCGATGCCCCGGCCAGGAAGGTCGGCAGGGCGCATCGCCACCTCTCAAGCTCAATTGAGGCAACAGCACAGAAGTGGTGCTCTGAGGCGTGAGTCACACCTGCAACGATGTTAGTTGACTCGGCAGGAGCGCCACAACTGCCAAGATATCGACTGCCGACGCGGCGTATCAAACAACTGTCGAGAAGCTGATCGATGCCACCCGTGTGGCCCAGGAAAGCGCCCAGGAGCGTCACGCCAAGGTGCTGGAGAGGATGGGAGCGACTGCTGCTGCTACGTCGCTCCCTGACTCGCTCTTCTAGGCTGCCGTGCACACAAACACGCAAGATGCTGGCCACCGCCCACAACTCTCGTACTCTGTCGTCACCTGAGCCCGCTGTTGATAGTATACGATGACAATGCAAATGCGAGTACGAAATACAGGTGATGCAGACTACCGGACCATGGATGCGAGCGCTGGGAAGGGCGGTGTCTTGCTTGCCAAGACAACCATTTGCTTCTCATGTGAAATGTACCCCTTGACGAATCCCTACCGATCAGTGGTGCCCATTATGCAGTGACTCACGCGGTAGATCATATTGGCCATCATGCACTCGACCTCGTCGCTGTCGACATTGACGCCGTGTAACCTGAGAGCCGTCTGGAAGGTGGAGATGGGCACTCGTGAGCTCTTGTCGCTAGCCATCCACGCCTTCTTGAACAAGACGCGCAAGCAGCCCTCGCGCGCGCGCTCGACAGCCAGATAGGTATTCAAGCCGACCAGACGGGCCTGCGCCGCCTCGAGGTGCTCGTCATAGTCGGCCACATCGCCGTTCCGGATCGCCTTGACAAACGGCCCGTACGTCTCGGCAAGGCGGGGGTGCGCCTCGAGCAGCTTACGCCGGGGGAACGAGCCGCGAAGGAGGTGGAGGGGGATCAAGTATGTGAGGATGAGCCTGGCGTTAGCGCCGTCCTGCGTGGCGACCTACTCCTGGTTGCGGATGGCCTCTGCGGGGCAGTGCAGCAGCGCCCAGGTGAGCTCCTCCGCTGCCTTCTTGTCCTCGCCGTTGAGGAACGCCAGCATGCCCATGTAGTAGTGCCATGTGACCTGGTCTGCGATGGGGGCCTCGTCCACCGGCGGCGTCTTGGGATCGCTGACGACGGCGCGCACAATGTTCTTGCAGAGGTTTGGCTTGCCAACCTGGCGGGTCAGTCAAGCCAACATCCAGGAGCTACCCACCTTGAAGTAGCACTTTATGCTGAGGCAGGCAATGTGGTAGACGCCGTTGCGGCGACTCTGCGCGCCCTTGAAGGTGCGGTCGGTCGCGCATATGCTGAACGCTTTGGACACCGTACGCGTGCACTCCTCGAGGCTGGGCATGCCGCCGGTGCTGAACGTCCCAGCGTCGGCCTGCTCGGCGAGCTCGCGCAGGTCGCGGAGGATGAGGTAAAGCACTGGCAGAGCCCATGCCGGCTGGTCCTGGAACCAGCGGAAGAAGAGGACGACGAGCTGGTGCTGGTGTGAATATCTGTGGTGTGTGAGAACGGGCATCGTCGGTCCGCCGGCGTCGGCGCAGGCGCAGTCACTCACGCCGCGGCGTAGTCGTCGTTGTAGAGCGCGTGCACGGCGGCGCAGTGGCGCACGGCGATGCCGTCCCATGGCTCGGGGAGCGTGTGGCCCGGGTTCTGGAGGCGCCTGTCCTGCGGTGTGTTAGCAATGCACGACCGGCACCAGCCAGGGCGGCTTACATCGATCGGGCCGACAGTCTGGGCCAGCCCGCGCGCGGTGCGATTCCGGCAGTCGAGCAGGCGGAGGAGCGGCGTCGCGTCCTCGTTGCGCAGCGGCTCGGCGAACGCCTGGACGAACTGGGGGAGCTTCATGGCGGCTGGTGAGCGACGTTGCGGTGTAGAGGCTGGCTGCAAGATGCGGCTGCCTGATGCGCTTGGCTGGCCGACGACCTCCCACCTCGATCGACGACATTGTCATGACGCCGTCTTATCGCGTCCCCCCATTTTGTGGCATTGTTTTTTCGGATCCGGACAGCGGTCGTGCTGCTTACAACGCTTGTCGAAAAGTTGACGTCGAGTGCACAGGCTGCTCGAACTCGGATCAGACCATTCATTACATTGACACGGCTCAAAGTCCATATAACTCGTCTTGCAGCACAGTCTCGCCCCAGACATCGCCAACGCAACCTACGAGTTTCTACGACCCTCCCGACCCCACCCATCACACTCCCGCCTCGAGCACCCCTAGCCTCCCTACTCCACCCACAGACACCCTCCCATCATGGCTGTCCGTGAGTAACCAGCCTCTCGGCTGAGACTGATGTGCTGGACCGGGACTGACCCGCCAGGTTGCCAGTTTGAGAACTCGACCGACATTGGAGTCTTCTCCAAGCTCACCAACGCGTGCGTCGGCTGCTGAATGCCGTGTTGCGACCAGCCGCTGACCTGAACTCACAGCTACTGCCTCACGGCCCTCGCCTCGTCGAGCAACTTCTACTCGACCTTCGAGGCCGAGCTCAGCGATGTTGTGCCTATCGTGCACACGACCATTGCCGGCACCCGCATCGTCGGCCGCCTGACCGCTGGCAACCGCCACGGCCTCCTCGTGCCCTCCACCACGACCGACCAGGAGCTGCAACACCTCCGCAACTCGCTGCCCCCGACCGTCGCCATCCAGCGTGTCGAGGAGCGGTTGTCTGCCCTCGGCAACGTGATTGCCTGCAACGACTACGTTGCGCTCGTCCACCCCGACATTGACCGCGAGACCGAGGAGATTATTGCCGACACGCTCAAGGTCGAGGTCTTCCGCCAGACCATTGCCTCCAACGTCCTCGTTGGCTCGTACTGTGCTCTCTCCAACCAGGTTTGTAGCTGTTGAGAGATAGTATTACGCAGCTGACACCCTCCAGGGCGGCCTTGTCCACCCCAAGACCTCCAGGTCGGAGCTTGATGAGTTGTCGTCGCTCCTCCAGGTCCCACTGGTCGCCGGAACCGTCAACCGCGGTTCCGAAGTGATTGGTGCCGGTATGGTCGTCAACGACTGGTGTGCCTTCACCGGTCTCGACACGACGGCTACCGAGGTCAGCGTCATTGAGGCCACCTTCCGCCTCCAGGGCCAGACGTCTGCCGCTGTTATCAACGAGATGCGCGACTCGCTCATCGACCACTACGCATAAACGCGTGGGCGGTGCTGCAGTTGTGTCTAGACTATCAGAGTATTTCCAGTGTAACATGCATCTACCTCGGCGGGACGCGTGGGTGGTGGGGTGGGGGCAGGGTAGGGTGAGTGTGATGTGGCTGAGAGAGCGGGTTCGCGGGCCGTGGCTGCGATACCGGCGTGCGCGGCGTGCGAGTTCCGAGGGCGCAGACGAGGCTGCAATGCTAGAGTACAGTATGAAGTGTCCGTGCGGTACAAGGCCCAGAGAGAGAGGGAGAGAGACAGATAGAGAGACGAAAACGAGATCCCAGAGCCAGCCAAGATGCTCATGGCAACATGGCATGTGCGGGGACGATGGTGGAGAGATTGAGAGTCGAGTACAAGTGGTACGCGGCCATGGCGACGAGGAGCACGACGGCTAGCGTGCGGGTCGTGGTCGGCTTGGCGCTGAGGGTCCACTGTGAGCGCGCGGGTGGGGGGTACGCGACGCAGGCTGGGTTGAGGAGGACGATGGATTTTGGTGGTGGCGAGGACGGGCGGTCGCACGCTGCTTCGGCTGGGGGGCGGGGTGAGCGCGCTGGCTACACAAGCCGACAGCACTACTCACTGAGGACAATGCCGGGGACGTCGATGCTGGACGGCATGGCGGCGCGCTTTTCGTCGAGGGATGAGGAGGACCGCGGGGACAGCGAGTCGCGGCGCGGCGGCGAGGTGGGTACTGCTGGTGTGTGAGCGAGCGGCGGGGGTGGGCTGGCCGGGCAGAGACAACACGAGACGAGACTTACATAGTCGAGAGGTCATGGTGCTGCGTCTTATGAAGCAGCGGGCGGGCGGGCGGGCGCACGGGGCGTGGGCAGGAGGTGGCGTCGAGCGAGAGCCGGTGATGTCGGTGTCGTTTCGGTGTCGGTGTTGGTGCGGCGGGGGCGGCTATCGGCGCTGCTACGGCGGTGGTCTTTACGACTACGACGACGGTCCAGACAGTGGAGCAAGAGACGGTGATCAGAAGACGGCGGTGGGTGTTGACAATGTGTGTGTTGTGTAGCGGGTACCAGACCAGGCGGTTGGTGACGGCACGCTGCTGCGCGATCGAGATATGGTATGGGTGATGGATGGGACGCAACGACGGCAGGTGCCGGCAGCAGCAAGAAACGCGACACAACAAGCTAGACGGTCACTCGCGCTCGCCACCGCCGACAGCAGCATGCATCCGAAGCACAAGCACAAGCACCCCCAAACTTGCGCCGCACGCCGCGCCGCCGCCGCCGCTGCCGGCTCACACGCTGGCGGTGTTTGGTCGCCGCGAGACGCGTAGCGCCACCGGCCCAAACATGTCCTTAGTGGCGACAGATCCTGAGCCAGGCAGGCCGTGGCCAGGCGGCCAGCTGCGCAGTCGACACGGCGGCGCAGTCTTGGCCTGCCTGCGCTGTCTGAGACGCTATGCAGCGCCTGCGTCGCAGGGCATTCCAGCGACCGACCGACTGAATGCACGGCGCAGAGGCGTTCGACGAAACGAGGCCACTTGCGCGCGACGCCCCGTGCCTGGCTCGCGCGACCTCTAAACTTTGTCCAAACACACCGAGGCGGCGATGGCGGCGGCAGCGGCGGCGGCGGCGGCGGCGGCGGCGGCGGCGGCGGCGAAAGCAGCGGCAGCGACGAACGCAGCAACGACACACACCAAGAGCAAATCCGACGTCGGCAACTCCCACACCCCCGTTCTCGAAGAGGAAGCCGAAGCGTAACCCCCATCCCCCCACTCTGATCCGCTCGGCTCACTGCCTGTCCGACATACCACCTTCGCCCATTCCACGGCCCTGTGACGTCTGCTGACGACGTTTGACGCCCTGGTGACACCTCCCTGCCAGATCCAAACATCCACAGACTGTAGGAACGAAGATATCACTCATGCATTCTTTCACAGCCCTACAGAAGGCGGCTATAGCGCAGAGGGGAGTAACTAAAAAACAAATAACTGTTCTAAGGACACAACAGTGAGGGGGTATTGTACTACAAGTCGATGATGGCGGGTGTGTGGCCGGCGGGGCGTCTCTTTCGTAACATGCGTGCGTGAGATGGGTTGTTTTTGCATTGAACTGCTGCTTGCGTGCGACCGTGTCTATGCCTTGGCCTGAACAGACGGCTTGAAGAGGTTTGCAACAGCAGCTAGTGGGTTCTCGCGCACGCGGAGAGACTCGGCAGGTAATGATGAGCCCGTAGTGACCTTGAGACCGGCCATGGCCTGCGCGAGCGCGTCCGCGTTGGGCGACGACTCCTTGCGCGAAACCGAGAGGCGGCGAGCGCTGGGGCCCTTGTCGGCATCCACGACAGCGAGGCGAGCACGGCCGGTGACAACAGCGGCAAGCTTGTCCGTGTCGAGCTTGGCAGACGTGCCAGTGAAGGCCGACCAGAACGAAGACGACAGCTTGGATGCGACGTGCTCAGTGGCGCTGTACGCAAGAGCGGCAATCGAGGAAGACGTTGATGGCTCGGGCTCGGCAAAGAACTTGGGGCGAAGCTCGGTCGAGATGTTGGCCTTGTCAGCAGCAGCCTCGCGCGCGAGGCGCGACCACATCTGCATGCGGTAGTTGTCCATCGACTTCATCGTGAACGGCGTGTTCTCGGCCCACTCGGAGAAGGTCGTCGAGTCGATATCGCGGTCACCGACGTTGCTGAGCGAAGCCGACTTGGTGTCAGACGGCGAGGAGAAGTTGAGCAGAGGGTTTAGGTTGGGCTGGGGAGGGAGGACGACCTCGGGCGTAAAGGCCGTGTGGATCATTGTGCTGCCACCACCGCCGAGAAGGTTTTCGTTGCCACCCCAGAATCCGCGGGTGACGTCAAACGCGCCAACGTCCTTGCGGGTGTTGATGGGGCTGAGCGGCGTCGAGCCAGTGTTGCGGCGAACCGCAGCAGGCTTGGTGTCGGTCTGGAGTGCCTTGAGCATGGCGGGCGACTGGCCGACCTGCGAGGCAGTCTCGGGGTGAAGAACGCTCATGGTGCTCGCCTTGAGGGCAGCGAGCTCGTTGCGGAGGTCCTGGTTCTCGGCGCGACTTGACAAGAGCTCGGCGCGAATGGCGTCGATGACCGAGTCACGGTCCTTGATGTGAGCCTCGAGAGTACCGATGTAGTCCTTTCGGCGGGTGCGGAAGGCACGCGCGCTGAGCTTGTTGCGCAGCTGCCTCTTCTCCTTGCTGCTGAGCTTCTTGTACTCCTCGGGCGAAGGACGCCACGAGTCGTCCTCGTCCACCTCCTCGTCCTCGCCACGCACAACCGACGACATTCCACCGCCCTTCTTGCCACCCTTGCCGCGGCCGGCACTGAAGATGGATGACAATGGCACGAGCTTGTCGATGCGCCCCTCAACATCGGCAGACTGAAGGCTCGAGACTGAGTCGGCGCGGCTAGAGCGGCCGACCATGGCCTCCTCCATCGAGTCGATCTCGTAGAGGGGCTCATTGATCGACTCAGGCGCGGGCGGTGTGACCTGGACGCTGGGGATAGACTGGGGTGCGGTGGTAGGAGCCACGCTGGAAGCCGGGGTGAGGGACGAAATTGACGGGACCGGGTCGGTGGCAAACACGAGCGAGGGGTTGATGGATCCGGCGGCCGGGGCGGCAACGGGGGCAGCGGCAGCGGGGGCGGTGTTCATCCCAAGGCCGAACTGCTGCTGGTACGTGACAAAGCTGGCCAGGAGCTGCTGGAGGGCAGCCTGCTGATCGGCGGGGAGGGCGCCATCCTGAGCAGGAGCCTGCTGTGGCTGGGGGACGGGTGGCGTTGATGACTTTGCTGGTGATTCGACCTCCTGCTTGACGCGAATCTCCTGGGCCATGCTGCTTCCTCCGTTCTGCTGGAACTTCTTCTCTTCGCCAAAGTCGAACATGAATGCGCCAGCATCGTATGTGGGTGGCTCACTCTCGAACGCGTGGGGCGAAGGGGTGTGGTTGGGAGGATTTGACTCTGGCGACTGGTACAGGTTAGGCTGGTGCAGATAGACTAAGAAGGCACTCACGCTCTCGGCGTGCTGGAGAATCTCCTCGTCAAAGTTGAGGAAGTCCATCACGTCCATGTTGGCCGCCGTGTTGGGGACGAGGTCGGGCACCGCCTCGAAGGCAAAGAGCTCTGAGAGGCCGGGGACGTTGCCCACTGGCTGGGCGGGCATTGTGGGGAATGCAAAGGTTGACACTGAGGTGGCGTCAGATATCAGTCAAGGTGATGGTGATGAGAGTAACAATGAAGTAGGAATGAGCAAGGAAGGGGGAGAGAGAGGGCGGTGCAGACGGCGAAGAGAAGCTTCGAGATAACCACGGAGGCTTTCACAGTGTCGCCGCCGGGCTTGTCTCTATCCCCGGCGTCCACTGTTCGATCACTAGGGATTAAAGGGATATGGGTGCTCGCGACGTGGGAAGGTAGGTAGGCGGGGCAAGCAAGGACGGTGGTGACGTGACGGGGAGGGTACTCACTGGCTGCTGGCAGTGGTGTGCGAGCCTGGGTAGAGTGACGAGCGAGAGCGTGCGAGGCGGGTGCCAAGCTGGCGGAGATGTCGGTCAGCCCGTGGGAGTCTTGTGGTGGTCGGTGGCTGGGTTCGGTCAAGCCGGTGTGTGTGCGTATGCTTTGGTGAACCGGTACGCAGAAGCAGAGTGAAGCTTGGTGATGAGGTGATGAGGTGTACGACACGGGCGTCGTCGAAGAAAGGAGATGTTTAATGCAGAAAAGGACGACTTGCAAGCGTGCGACTTATCTCGCCGCAGCCCCACCCTGGCTGGACACGCTCATGTCGTGCCGTGCCGATGACCGAGCCCGAAGCCGTGCCGCTCTGGTTACACTGCCACACCCAACTCGTCGACGGGGCGAACTTTTTCTCTCTGCATGCTCTCTCCTCTGCTCCGCTGCGCTGCTCCGCCGGCTGCCCTGCTGCGGGTTCCTGCAGTCTGGACCAAGCTCGCGTCGAAAACAGGCTGTTGGAGCACAGCGCTGTCACCATCGACTCATGCCGCCGCGCGCCACGCGCCCCACTCGCCCACTCGCTGTGCTGCCGAAGACGACGCGCAATCGTTGTCGCTTGTAGCACCGCGAAAGCGGGATCAAAAATTGGTGCAATCTTGAGTGGCGCGCGAGCCAGGCGCACAAACAAGGGTCAATAAGCAAACCGGTCGGAACCGAGGCACAGCCAAACCGTAAATGGAAATAACAGCGGGAGCAAAATACACTAATGCTTGTTGCACATTCTAATGGCGCTGGCCACGTCTACTTTGGTTCCCAGTGAGCCACCAGGCACGCAGCGCGCGCCAGTGACATCTATGACGTAGGCGGCCAACCAGAACCGCTTGCCCGACCCTCGGCCTCGGAGCGAGAAACCACGCACACTGACACGGTCATTTCCGATCTCCGATTATCGCCTTTGGGTATGCCGTGATCGAGATTCATGTGGCCGTCGGCTGGATGGTCGCTGTTGACGACGGCCTGACTTGCTTGACGAGGGGTGGCGATAACTGATCGGCACAGCATGGCACACTCGACGACGCGGGCGGTGCAGACGCCCGGCAGCGCAGGACATCCCGGTACGCGCCCGGCACAGCCGACAGCGAGTAGTTTCGGACCGAGATACGGCTTGCGTTCCGCCGCGGCGCGTCGACCACGATCGCGACAGGGAGTGCTGGCAGCGTCTTGCGTTCGAGCACGCGGGCTCGCGCAGGGCGATCGATGTTATCGGACTGCGTGTGATCGATGTTATCGGCCCAACTCCACGTGTCGTGCCCTTCCGTCGAGGCGGTGAGTGGGAGGAGCCGTGCGACGGACCTGTGGGCGCTCTGCGCGCGACCCGTGAAGGCCGGCGACGCGAGGAGCCACGAGTCGGTGTTGCTGCGCGTGTCGAACCCGGGCGGGATGGATGCGCGCCAGTCGTCTGTGTCGAAGCTGAGCCCGAGGAGGTTGCCCTCCTTGATGAGGGGCGAGCGGCGCGGCAGCGACTGCGGCGGCAGGTCGCGGTCGCGCCACGCCGACTTCTCGGGGTACGGGAGCGGCGGGGGCTCGATGGGGCCGCGGTACGGGATGTAAACTGGCGGCATGCCGATTGCGTGGGTGAGCGACGAGTCGAGCACCATCGAGCAGCCGCCGATCGACGTCGCCGGCTCAGGGGACACGTGCCACGACGTGCACGACGCGATGGACGCCGTGTCGTCGCCGCTGTCCACCGAGCGGCGGGCAGCGGACCACCGCGAGGTCGAGGACGCACGGCCAGAACGGCACGAGTAGAGGATGGCGGCGAGCACCACGACGGCAATGGTGAGGACAAGCGCGGCTGCCACGATCAGGGCCGTGACGACGGGGCTTGAGCCGCCGCCACGCTTCCTGGAGAGGGAGGTCAGTCGACACGAACCTCCTGGGCTGCTCCGGCTAGTTTCGTCGCCCGCCAACTCACCAGAGATGGGGAGAGGATTGGGGGGTCATGGTGGGGGAATGAGGTGTAGAGGAGGAGGATAGGGAGTTCGGCCTGCAGCCTTGGAGTGAGGTCTCGAGTGAGGCAGCCCAAAGGACGAGGACTGAAAAGGAAAGTAGGGTGATAGAGTGTGGTGAACCGGGCCTTGCCACGACCTGCGTGGCCGACTGTCGAGGCTCTTTTGAAGACGATGAGCCGCTGGTCTACAGGGCAGCTGTCGTCGAGGCGAGGTGAAAGATGTTATGAAGAGAGATGGGACGAAGAGTGGCGCTGTCGAGGGCAACGAGATGCAGGCATGCCATGACTGCAGCTCCTTGCGCAGCAGCCAGCAGCCAGCGGCCAGCGGCCCCACGCCCGTCCCTTTGGTGGCACAACGCATTCCCCTCCCTCTCGCACTCGCAGATCTGTTCGCGTCCGCGCTCCGAGTTTCACGACGACCATGGCGACGGCAACCGGGTACGGGGCGACCGAAGCGGACACGCGGGCGCTCGGACATGGCACAGTTCATACAACAGTAAGCTACGAGTTTCTCCAATGTCAACAGCCCCATCAGTTCAGATGCCGCCATCGACCTCGAAGGGTGGGTGATTGTGGTGGATGTGGTGGAGGAGTATTGGTGCGTGTGGCGTGACAATGAGTGAAGCGTGAAGCGTGACGGCGCTGGCGCAGACACCAGCGCTCACGCATGTGGTCCCAGAATGAATCGAACTCAATCGTCCATCTCACCCATGAACTCGTCGTCGTCGCCGTCACTTAGCTCCCCCATGTCGCTCATGTTGTCGTCCTCGTCCTCGTCGTCATCATCTGCGTGGGCCGCCGCGGCTCCGTTGCCGTTCGATGCACCGTTGCCATTCGACACGCCGTTGCCGTTCGAGGCTGACGCCTTGTGCGCCGAGCGCGACATGGGCTCGTCCTCGCCATTCTCGCCGGCCTTGTCGGCGTCCTCGTTCGAAGCGTACTTGTCGACATACGTCTCGACCTTCTTAGCGTACGCCTTGGGGTCGCGCATGAGAAGAGCAGCAGCCTCGCCGTTGAGAGGGTCAGCGGGGTTGGGGTAGCGCAGGAGTTGCGGGAGGAAGATCTCGAAAATGTTGATAAGCTCTGTGCACAAAGTCAGCGTTTGAGGGATAGCGCGGCCCTTGCACTAGCCAACTTACCGAACATGGGCGACCATGTCTGGTTGATGACGTCGAGGCAGACACTTCCACTTCTGCGGGGGTGGTCAGGGTCGGTGTCCTGGTGGCGGCGGGGTCAGCGGCGACTCACAGCTCATCGATGTTTGGGTGGAAGATCTTGTTCATGAACCCAATGCTTGGCGACTTGTACGGGAACTGTTCTGGGAGCTCGACATGAATCTTCCAGACGCCCTTTGAAAACGGAGCTGTGGGGCAAGTTAGCTACATTAACCCCGCTTGCGCGATTTAGAGTGGTCGATTGCCACCAAGCACCCAAAGTAACTCTCCCAAGTCAGGTTCACGAGGACCCTAGTCGCGAACAATGGGTCCTCCCGTGGTGGGGCTTCGGCCGACTCGCGGATAGCACTCACTCTCTGCCGGGCCATGGAACTTGACGAAGAACTCGTTCATCTTGTTGTTGACGAGCGTGACCTGGTAGTCGGACATGAGGCTGTGGTGTCAGCCCACGCGGGTCCATCAGCCGGCCGGTTGTCGGATGGGTGGGTGGCAAGGTCGTGGGTCTATGCAGCAGTGCAGCTGTCCCATGCCCCGCACAACACTGTACTCACAGCTTCATCACGTCCGTGTCGACGCGGCGCTTGGGAGAACTGTGCAAGGGCCGTCAGCACGGAGCATGCGGTGGGTGGGGGGGACGAGATGGGTCGGGCCAAGTCCGCTATCGGGCGTGATACTTATCATGGTGGGTGGGAAGAAACGAGTATCCGCGAGCTGAGAGTGGGAGGGGGGTGAGAGTGTCGCGGTACTGAAGAGGCTGACAAGGCAGGTGAGGGTGCAAGAGAAGGGGTAGGTGCTCGTTGGGATAAGGTGATGAACGCAGTAGTTGGTTGATGGAGATCGGGCGGGCGGGTGGTCTGAGATGCGCTCATAGCACCCACTCACTCGCGCACTCACAGGCAGGCAGGGCGGCGGCGACCGCGGCAGTGTCCGTCCGTGGCCACTGAGGGACGGAGGCGCGGGCGAGAGAGTGACGCCAGATGGGTGTTCCATTTACGTAACATCTTTTCGGCTGTCAGGCTCAAGCACATGCCAGGCTCATGCACCCGCCACACGCCCTTTCCCCGACTGGCTCCGTCGGCCCAGCGCTGGGACGCTGAGCTTCACGTCTCCGCTCGTTGGGTGCTCGCTCGCTCTGTAGCGCCAGCCAGCTTCAACCTCCGAGCTCCTTGTTGTTGGAGACAAGGCCGACCTCTGCCCTCGCTACACACCACTCTTTCGCTCGAAATGGCGCGCTCCAACCCCCTCCTCCCCCCTCTGACCGGCCGCCCAAGCGCCTTCATCGCAAACTCGCCCCTCGAGGAGGCCCACCTCTTCCACAAGCATCCGACAATCCAGATCGCATCGCGCGTCACCCTCCAGTCGGCTGGTGTCGGTCTCCTTGTCAGCGCCGTCCAGAATGCCCTCGACAAGTGCGTACTGTGGTTCTGCAGGCACCCAGCGTGCAGGCTGCGCGCAGCTGAGCTCTTCGGGCAGCTCGGCTCCAGGACAACGCTACCCGGAGCTTGGAACTGACACCTTCGCAGGCACGACCGAGGAGCGATGGGTGTTGTGACGAGGACCGGCGGCACCATCGGCTTCTTCGGTCAGTGAAGAGGCGCGGCGATTGCCAGCGCTTCGAGCCGTGAGCTTCCGTACTGACGCCTCGCAGCCGCCATGGGCTTCGCCTACTCGTTCACCCAGTCGTTTGTCTCCAACACCCGCGAGGTGGGTAACCTTGCAAGCGTCCTGGAATGTCGACACTGACACGCCGCAGACGGATGACGCCCTGAACGGTGCTGCCGGAGGCTGCGCTGCTGGCTTCATCGCCGGTGTCCGCGGTGAGTGTCTGCGCCCTGCCACGCGCGTCATAGGTTCAAGGCGCTAACCCACCCAAGCGCGCTCGCTCCCCATCGCCGTCGGTGCTTGCGCCGGTATGGCCACCCTCATCGGCACCTTTGAGGCCGCCGGCAACGTGAGTGCAGCGTCGTTGCGCTCGTTGTCCGCCAGCTAACTCACCCAGGCCCTCACCGGTACTGACCGTCTCTCGACTCCCCGGCCCGAGCGGGAAGAAAGGCGACTCCGCTTCTTCAAGCAGCCCAAGGCTGAGGAGGAGACTGCATAAACAAACACACAGCCAAATGTGCATCACATGAGTAGACTAGGGATATGAAGACCTCGGATCGAATGGCCGCAGTAATGTTGGCGGGAGCCGGCGCTATGGACCAGGACCGACTGATCACCGGGAGTCAAGACGCCCGACACGCAACAGCAGACTGATCCGTGCGGGGCGTGCCGACTGGACCAGCCTCGAGGCAGCCTGGCACCCGAGCGTTTACTCCCTCCTGGAGCAGAGTGCAGCAAGCGGCGTGGGGTCGTGTGTGTGTGCTGGGCCCTGCATACTGACACGACGTGGCCGCGATAAAGGATGGGCCGGGCCGCGGGCCGGACGGGGCAGGCGTCTTCGCACTTCCTCGTGGGGTCCTTTGGCCGCCCGCCGCCACCGATTGCAGCGCCCCATGATGCGTGTCGCGCGCTGATCTGTCTGATGTCGAGCTGCGTCCCCCACGAATGCAGGGGGAGCGGCGACACCAAGCTGACTCGACCAGGATCGAGTAGCGTCGCATGCTTCTGTTCCTCCGACAACACAGGCGGTGTGTATGCGCGCCCTGGGCCAGGGACGGAGTGCTGGGCGTGCTCTACGCCGCCGCAAGTTCTGAGCATTTGACGAGGTCGCGAAGTGCCACATTCACCTTCATGGGGGCTTGGGCCGCGTGTACGCAAAAGCTGGCTGCGTCAAATCGTGGCGTCTCACCGCTACAGCATGGGCAGGATAGGACAGCGACGCCGTTCCCCCAAGCCTGGCCGAACGCGCCACTCACGAATCTGCCTTCGCGACCTCGTCAAACTGACACTGACACGAGTGTGGCACTCGGGCCCTTTGCTGACGTTTGAGGGGGCGGGGCGCACGCATGTTTGGGCTCGTGCGGCCGGCAGCACGCCGCCGCGCCTCTTCCCCCTCCTTTAGCAAGTGCGAGTCGCACACTTGAAGGGACGGCGAAGGCAGGCGTGCTGACGGCCCGGCATGCCCACGTACCACGCACCAGCTCGGACCGCGCCATGCCTGGCTCGCATTTATCCTTATCGGTGGCGCTCCTCGCTGGCTGGCCGCGCCGGCATGGCGTGTGACCCGCCGCCAACTCTGTGCCGGCGAGGAGGGATCAGCCCGCTCAAGCCCTGGTGCTGGGGGTTGGGGGTATGCGGCCTGCGTGCTGCCTGCTGCGTGCCGGCCGCACGAGCCATGCTGGGTTGGGTCCCTTTCCACTCTGGGCAGTGATTGAACTCCCCCGGTCGTCGAGGCGGCAAGGTGGGTTAGTCGACCAGCTTCTGGGCCGCGCGGGGGGGGGGAGCGGGGTATAAGTGGCGACTGGTGAGCGCTGCAACTGCTCTTCACCCAACTACTACCACAACTCGACTCGGTGTACTGCACTCCTCCCTCTGTCCTAACTACAACTCGTGTATCTCTTGGGCTTACCCACAAGTACAAGTCACCCCGAGTAAGTCACAAACATCCCCCCTGCGCCTTCATCAACGAACCGGCGATCACTCTGAACGCTCTGCTCTGTCTTCCTCGCCTTGCCCCCCCGTCTCCGCCCTTGACCTGTCTTCCTTTTGTTGTTTCTCTCTTCTCTTCCTCCCACTGATCCACTAAGCATAGTTGCCCATCTGTCCTACCCAATGGGCCACCTCAACCCACGCGCAAAGACTTTCCTCCGCGGACACTCGGAGGCGACGACTACAACGACTACCGCTCCCGCCGCGCGCGCGTCCCAGCCCAACAACAACCAGTCGACCATGTCTTTCCCCACTCCCTCCACTACCATGCCCCCCATGCCTACCGCTAGCACCCCCACCCCCACCCCGTCCAACTCGCCCACCACCAGCGACGACTCGAAGACTCCCCGCGTCGCCCCTCGTTTTGGCCACAGCTGGTCCACCTACACCACGCCGCCCGCCTCTGCCGGTGCTCGCACCCAGCGCTTCGACGTCAACAGCTTCCTCTCTGCCAACGACCCGGTCGCCCCTTACTCTAACCGATCACGCTCGCCTAGTGTGCCGCTGATCCTTCCCTCGGACGAGGAACGCCGCGAGACGATCCCGACCCGCACCAACTTCCCGGGCGTCGAGTCTTCCATCCGCTCCCTCCGCCACCTCCAGCTGGCCGACGCCACCCCCGCCTTCAACCCCTTCGGTGATGGTGCCTCGAGCGGCTCGGGCCTCAACTCGGCTCGCTACGACGTACCTCTTCACAACACTACCCACTTCGCGTCCTCGTCGACTGCCTACAACGCCTCCACGACCCGCAACAGCTCGCCCAACTCGTGCGACTCTGGCAACGAGAACATTCTCTACTCTAACAGCGACTCTGGCCAGAGCAAGAATGGTGCGTGTCGAGTGTCTACTGCATACCTAACACCGCAGTCTACATTCCCAACATCCCACAGAACGTGACTACCGAGCTCCTCAAGGAGATGGGCAACACCTTTGGCTCAGTCATCTACGCGAGCGTTCACCACGACGGTATCACCATGGAGACATACGAGATGCTTCCTGAACGCGCCAAGCTCACTCGTCTTCCCGAGTCGTGAGTAGAGAGCCGACGTTGAATTATGGTTGCTGACTGTGCGTAGCTTTGGCTTCATCATGTGGGTGGCCGAACCATGGGGAGTTGGCGCCACACTAATGCCACAGGTTCACCACTGTGGAATCCTCGCGCCTCTTCACCGACGTGGTTTCCAAGATCTGGCATTGCCAGTGCATGCCCGCCAACGAGACGCACCAGCTCAAGGGTAAGGTCCACGAGGACCCTCACTCCAGCAACCTCTACGTGGCCGAGATCCCTCTCAACTGCACTGAGCGCGTGGGTTGCTGTTGCTGTTGCTGTGCCCTCTAACCCCTTCCCCCAGGATCTCCAGGACCTCATGCACCCTGGAATCATCTCTTCCCACCGCTTTCTTGTTGACAGCAGTGGTAACCGCCGCGGCGTCGCCATGGTTCGGTGAGTTGGTTCTGGGCACACATAACGTGTCTTGCTGACACCCACAGCCTCCAGAGCCGCGCCCAGGCTGACGCTGCCATTGCTCGTGTACGTTTTGCCCGGTTGATCAATGCTTACAACAGCTCGACCGTAAGATCACGATGCGCGGATGCGTCAAGCCTATTCAGGTCCGCATTGCCGACTCTGAGGTGGGTTTGCTGGTCCTGTCTTTGTAGGCGCTACATGGCTGACACCCCATAGTCGCAGAAGCTTCACAAGAAGAACGGATCGGGCACCGTGTCCCCGCCCCTCCGCCGCGCTGCCAGTGTCGCTATCATGCAGAACCCTTCCCCAACTGTCAGGCAGACCTCTGCCCAGCCGACCTCGCTCGCTTCGCTCTCGTCTGAGCTCGTGTACCAAGAGCTGTCTGAGCGCGAACTCCAGACTGCCGTCCAGATCGGCGACGGTGCTCGCCGCGAGCTCCATCGCCGCGAGTCGCTGCGTGCCCTCCACCCGCGTGCCTCGCTCCCCTCTTTCGCCTCATCGACGGCGCGCTCCAACTTTGTCGCTTTCCCTGACATGCCCATGACGCCGACGACTCCTTCGATCTTCGGAGGCTCGCCTGACCCCTGGCTGCTCCCTTCGACGTCGCCCACCGCCGCCACCACCCGCGACACCAGCCGCTGGGAGCGCGACACCACCAACAACAAGGGCTCCGCGTACACGCCCGAGTCGGAGTCTGAGTCGTCTTCGTCCTCGCGCGCCGCCGCCTGGAACAACCGCTACGGCGCGACGTCCAGCAGCTGGCGCAACTAAACCCAGTCTTGCGGCCGGCACACCAACCTAACGCATCTGCTATACCCCGCTGTCGACCGTGTTTTCTTACTTTTCAGTCATACCAGCATCTCTCTTGGCTAACTACGCCATGCTCCCTGTCCCCACCAATCTGATACCATGATACCATGTGCGATATTGTGCTTCGCTCGGCATGTCGGCGTGTCCCGCCGTGTGTTATAGACTAGTGTTTGGGGAGCGGAGAGTCGAGGGGTGAGCTCTTGACTCTAGCTTTACCAAATGCGTATGCATGTGTGATTGTGAAGTGGGGTGGTGCGGACCCTGCGCGCGGTGCAAGGGTGCCGTGTAAGCAAGGACACGGCGGAACAGCCGGTGCAAGCCAACTCACTCGGCCAAGGATGCATGTCCACGCCGCCACACTGACGGCGTACGCCACCGGCAGACCAAACGTCCCATCCACCACCTCCACTCCGGAAATCTCCTGTTGTCGTTGTCGATCGACCTCGTTCACCACCTAGCTACACAGCCATGCTCTCCCTCGCGCCGCGCCTGCGGTCCGCCCTCCTCCCGCGCCTCGCGCGCTCCACTTCCACTCTCGCCCCCGGCTCGTCCCGCGACCCCGGGCACCCGCACCTGCACTACCACGCGCAGCCCGTGTCCGCGCCGGCGCGGATCACGCTCTCGCTGCTGCCGACCCCGCCGGCGGCCGCGCACTCGGCCTGCGTGCTGGGCTATCTGCCGCCCGTGGCTGACGCGGGCCTGAACGACTTTGTCGAGAATCCGCGCTTCCGCGCGGTCCTGCACGCGGCCATCAAGGACGGCCTGGCGGCCGGCGCGAGCGACACGGTCGAGTTCGAGGCCGGCACGCGCCCGGGCGACGGGTACATGCACATCACTGGTGCGTGTGGGGCTGGGCCCGCTGACTGACGGCGGCACAGACGAGCGCGCGATTCCTCCTGCGGGGCGCATCGGCGAGACCGAGGACCTGATCGGGAGCGTGTATGTCGAGAACGGCAAGGTGGGTGCAAGGCAGGGGAGGGGGAGGGGGTTGGGATGGGGGGAGAGGGGGGAACGCTGACGCCGCAACAGATCGTTGCCTCTACCTACGAACCTGGACCCGGATACCGCCTCGTCACGGGCCACGGGGTCATGACCCTCCCGCGCGGGCTGGACGAGTACGTCGTCGGCGTGCTGAGGGAGCTGGATGCCGCCGAGCGCGGCGAGGCGGACGGCGAGCAGTGGTAGGGTGGGCGCGGCGGTGCGCGGCGGCGCCGGGCAAGGCGGACGGGCTAGCGAGCTCTCGTACATAGATGCAGCAGCACTTTTCATAGCTGTGTGGTGGGAGCGGGCGCGAGCGAGCGAGCTCATGATTCCAGCAACTGACACCAAGCCAAAGTGCCGCATTAGATCTCCCTCCATCCTCTCCCACCTTCCTCCCCCTCCACCCTCCCCGTCTGCTCTCACCCTCCCTCCTAACAAGTCCTCCCCCCCCCAACTCGCTACAATACGTGTGCATGCGTGCCATTGTCCAGCATTACGGCATAGTGGTACTACAAAAAAACTAACACGACACCAGCGTCCCGTCTAGTCCTGGCGGAGAGGCTGGTCGGGTATGAGTTGGAACGTCTTCTTGTCGCCAGTCGCGCTACCGCTGCTGCTGGGTCTCGCGCCACCCAGTCCGAGCGCCGCGCTGAGGCCAAACTCGTCGCCCGCAGGCCCGCCACCGATACGCAGCTCGGGGAGGCGCCCGACCTCGGTCGGCGCGCTCGTGTGGCCCCAGTCGCTGCTCGCGGCGTACTCGTGTCCGCTGCCACTGCCATGGCCGTCGCTGGGGGCAGCCTCGTCGTCTGCAGCGAGACGCGGCACTGGCTTGCGCCGCAAGCTCGCCTTGCGGTCCGCAGCCGGCGGGCGCGGCGAGCCGCCGAGACCCTGTGAGTTGAAGCTGCTAGGGGGCGCGGGGCTGTTGGGAGCCGTGTTGTCCAGAGGGGGTGATGGCGGCGTTGATCGTCCAGACGTGGGGTTGGGCGATCCGTATGGCGTGAGGTTGGTAGGAGGCGGGGCAAGGCCACCGGGCGTAGGCGTGCTCAGGCGACGCGAGTCGCTAGGGGTGCCAATCAAGCCAGCGCTGCTCGCGCCATCGCCGCTGCTCGGGGATGTCGAGCTCGCCACAGATTCAGGCTCCCTCCGGGCCGAGTTGCGCTTGTTAGCGGCAGCGGCCCCGGCACCACCGGCGGCGGCAACGGCGGCAGCCAATCCGATGGGCGCGCCAAAGCTCGTCTTCTCATCGATGGGCGTGCTCGGCGCCGTCTCGAAGGGGTTGTCGTTGCTCGTAGCCGTGCTGTAGCTGCTGCCGCGGCGCTGCTGCTGCGGCTGGTGCTGAAGCTCAGGAACAACAAGGTGGTCGTTCTGAGGAAGCGAAGCATCGCGGTAAGGAAGCGGGGTGAGGTTACTGATACCCTTTTCGTGGTTTGTATCGTCCGAGCCTAAGGCGTTGTGGCGTTCGCGCGATCGACCGAGAGCGCCCAGGCTGGTACCGAGATGGCCAAACGAGCTGGGACGCTTGATGTGGCGGAAAGCCGTGGGCTCGCCAACTTGCTTGCCGTTGACGGCCGGTCCCATGTCGCCAAGGCCGCCACGGGCGCGATCAGCCCCGTTGCGGCGGCGGCGGATGCAGCAGAAGGCAAGCAGGCCGAGAAGCGCAAGGCCGGCAAGAACGCCAATGATGATACCGGCAATAGCACCGCCACTGATGCCCTTGGACGTGGTATTCGCGCCTTCGCCTGCGCCAGCTGCGGTGCCGTTCGATGGCTTGGCCGACGAAGATGCAGATGGGTTTGCCGACGAAGGAGGCGGCGAAACGATGGGGTTCTCAGAAGCCACCTGGATGCAAGACGAGTCAGTTCCCTGGAGTACCGTGAACGCCTCGGGGCTGATCGCGTTCGTGTGCCAGGTGTCGTTGACGATGGCGAACAGTCTGTAGCGGCCAGGCGGGACATTGACCTTCCACGGGTTCAAGACATTGGCCTGCCAGCCCTTGGTGACGGTCGCGTTAATGTCGGCGCGACGGAAGACGTCGCGGCCGACGAGCATGGGCGGGTAGTCGAACATGCGCTTGCCCGGGGGCGTGTTCTCCTGAGGAGGACCAGCGACGGGCGCGCCGAGGCCGCCGCCAGTTCCCGCCGTGCTGGGCCTGGCAGCCTGTGTGGTGGGCGCCGGGTTCGGCTGAGGAGCCTGCGAAGGTGTCTGTTGCGCCGGCGTCGTCGAGGGCTGGGCTGCCGGCGTCGTCTGCTGCGCTGGTGGCGGCGCTGCTGATGAAGTCTGCTGCGCGGGGGCCGACAGCGACGTCGAGGGCGATGGGGGCGGGATGCTCTGGGGCACGCCGACGTTGAACGCGTAGATGTCCACGCCCATCTTGTCTGCGTTGGGGCCGTTGTACGCCCACATGACGTTGACGCTCTGGCACGCCGTCGCTGTCGGCATCGAAAGGAAGACGAACGACGGCGTCGCCGTGGTCGACGGTGTCGGCGGCGCAACGGGCGTCCCAGCGCCAGCCACCGACGTTGTCGCTGCCGGCGCCTGCGCGATGACTCTGGGTGCTTGGGCGAGGAGCGCCACCAGGAGGGCGAGTGAGGACCTCATGGCGGGCAAGGGGGGTGTGGTGGTGGGAAGATGGAGCGTAGTAGCGGCGGTCTAAGCTACCGGCCAGCTGACGTTTATTGTGTGGTTGTCGATGTCGATATGAGCTGTGGTGGGCGTGGCTGGCTCAAAGAGGAAGGGGTCGTTATGGCCAACAGGACCAGCTGTCGGTGGTAGGGTGGATGGGAGGCGGGTGGGTGGGTGAGAGGCGCGACGAGAGAGTAGAAGGGAGAGAGATGGTCGTTGCGGTGCGGTGTGGTGTGGTGGGTGGGTGGGTGGGTATCAAGCAGGCAGGGGGTGTCGCCGAGGTACGATGCGGGCGAGGAGAGAGGTTTGCGGGCAGAGGCCACTGAGTAGCACAGCTGCAGGCTGCAGGCAGGCGGGCGGGCGGGCGGTGCCTGTGAGGCCTCACTCGGTTGTTTCAGCGTCCACAGCCCTTGTAATCACCACCCAGGCGGCGCAGCCGAGACTTGCGACAGCGCTGCTGCTGGTGCTGCGGGCGTAGCGTCGTGGCCTGGTGTGGCCTTTGGCTTGGCCGCTACTGCCAGCAATGTCGTCACGAGCTTGTTTGCCAGCGTGTGTGCGTGCGTGCGCCGTGCGTTGTTTGCGTCGTGCGCGCACTCTTGTCTGACACCAGGGGCAGCGCGCCAACTGACAAGCACCGAGGGGTGTACCCACAACAGCGCGGGGCGGCTCCAGGGGTCAGGTCGGTCGGGCCGGCGTCGCAGTGCACGCGCGGCAAGGTTGTGCGGGAGGGCGGCGGTCGGCAGATGCAGATGCAATGTGCAGCTGCGAGATGAGATGGAGAAGATGGATGCACGAGACGAGACGACGCTCACTTGCATATACATGAGGTGCGAACGAAGCTCGCGTTGTTGGCCGCTTGCTGCGCACAGTGCCAGGGCGGTGCTGCTTTCGTCGGCTGACCCCCCTAAATATTCCACTGACTCACTCCGACGCACGACGCTGCTGGCGCCGCCGCCGCCGCCACGCGTCTGAACCGAGACGATGGCGCCGTGAGCGCACTGGGGTCTGTCTCACACAGTACGCGGTCTGCAGCACACTGCAGACAGACGGTCTTGGCGTCTTGGTCGCGTTTGTTTACATCTGCAGGCCTGGTGCCTCCAGGCGCCTCCTCCTCTTCGTCCCTCTCCTTCTCGCCAACGCGCGCGCTCACTCCCTCCTTCCATCCTCACACTCAGGACCTTACCACCCCCTTGTGCTGCAGAGTAACACCTGGCGTCCACCTTTCCTGCAGACTCCAACCCTCTTTAGTTCCAGTGCCCTTAACGGCCCTGAGCACAACTATCATCTACAAACTCAACCTCCTCCCGCTAGCAATCTCCGCCCACAATGTGTTTACGATTGTGCATACAGACGCGTAAAAGATCCACTCTAACAGTCCCATCTTACAAATCGACCAAGTCTCCAGTGGTCTTCTTGGCAGAGCTGCCCGAACCTCCTCCAGCTCCCATCGGCTCGGCCTTGAGAAGATCTGTAACCCCAATGTCAGAAATCTCCATTCCCCTGGATTGTGGCGCAGGCCGATGTGGCGCAGACCGCCGCTGCTGCCCGTGATATCGCGCACGAGCAGCACCATCCGAGCACTATCCGAGCACTCACCCTTGGCCACCTTTTTCTCAGCCCCCTTGAGGGCCCCCTCGTCGTCGCCGCCATGCTCTTTGAGGAAGGCCTCGACCTCGTCCATGACGCTACCATCATCATCTGGGGCATCGCCCTCGTCGTCGCTGTCGCCAATCGCGTCAATGGCAAAGTTGGGCCGGTGCATGACGGCTTCTTGAGCTGCCCGGACCATCTCCGACTCCTCGCGATACCGTGCTTCGACATCGGCCAAGCCGCCCCGCGACTCGGTGTTGACAGTGTTGACCGTGCTCGAGCTGGCGCTCGTCTTGTTGCTGACAAGTGATGCCTGTGATGCGCTGCGGTCGCGGTTCTTTTGCGAAGGCGTGAGCAAGGACTCGCGAGCCCGGACCTCGATGGGTGCTGGTGCGTTCGGGTCGGCCTTGGACAGTGACGGCTTGCGCCACTCTGCGTGTTTGCCCAGTGCCGAGCCGATACCGTCCGCGAGACGGTTGAAGCGGCTCTTGTTCCTGCACAGACGTTCAGCTGGGACCACCAAGCACACGCCGCCCATACTCACTCATCGTTCACTACAAGGTTAACGAGACCACCCAGCAGGCCATCGGGCTTGGCATGCGTCTGGTGGTAGTCCTCCTGCTCGGCGTCGTCCAGTCTGAACGACGCTGCCAGATCGTTTCCAAAGAAGTTTTCCAGCAGCTCGTCGGCCAGGACCACCATGCGGAATGTGGCCAAGCTGAGATATGGGAGGTTGTGCGGGCCAGCCGCCGAGTCGGAGCGCTCACGAGACTGGCTCGCGGTCTGCTCCTCGCCGTTGTGAGGGACCAAGCTCTCCGGTGGTGGCAGGCTCGACTCGGGCGCCGTCGCATCACCAAACTCGTACGCGTTCAAGATGAAGCGTGACACGGCAGCGAGGTAGATGTCTCCAGGTTCGTTGCGGAAGATGAACTGGGGGGTCAGCGGGGTGGGTGCGGTGCTTGTACTCACCAAGAGCGACTCGGAGAGACGAATGACCTCGTCCTTTGTGAGGTAACCGTCACCGTCCTTGTCGTGCAGCTCGAAGAACCACTCGATCGACTCCATGAGGCCGGCTGACATGACGCGATCCAGGCCCATGACGACATCCTGCAGTGACAGCGTTCCGACCTTCTGCGAGTCCCAGTTGAAGAACAGGCGGTCAATCATCTCGTGGTCGGCCACGCGTCGCTCGGTGCGCTGCATGAAGGCGTTGGTGGTCACAGTCTCCTCACGGGCCCACGTCGCAATGCCCGCAAGCAAGGTCTTGAACGTGCGCAGGTCGATGCGGGTTTCCACGCGCCCCTGCGCGTCGACGGCGATGCGAGGTGGGTCGAGCTGGCCAGGAACGGGAGCGGGTATCACAGCGCCACTTGCTTCAGCCGAGCACACGGCGGCAAAGTAGTGGTCGTAGATGATACCGACCGACTCCTTGGAAAAGCGCCCGACGTTCTTGAGGTTGCGGACAGCCGCGCGCTTGGAGAACTTCTCAATCTCGTCGGCAATGATGGCACGGAGTCGCCTACGCTCGGTGACGATCGTCTCGTCGGTGATGACGTTGAACTCGCGGAAGGCCACGACCAGCAGCTCCTGGAAGTTGGTGATGGCCCGAACGCGGGGGTCGGGGTGGTTGGGGTGGGCAGAGTCGCCAATGGTGGAGAAGTAGTTGCGCATGAGGTTGATGAACATGCCGTCGTCGGTGACCTCGAGAAGGGCCTCGCCGTTGATTTTGAGGATGGCGAGGCCAATCTGGAACAGGACCTTTGCGCCCATCGCGAGCACACAGTCGACGATGCGGAAGGCAAAGATGAGTGGGAGGGAGTTGATGTACAGTGAGAGGAACCACGGCAGCGAAGCAACCGAGATCTGCACGTCGACCGCCTTGAAGTGGTCGTGAATGATGGGGAGGCATCTCTTGACGAGCGACTCGAAGACTCGCTGGTCGAGCAGAGTGCCCTCCATCGACGGCGAGTAGTATCCAGGCAGTATCCGGTCGCAAAGCACCTCAAGCAGCCAGAATGCCTGCTCCTCGGACATGTAGATGAGGAGGCCTGCAACGACAATGTTGAGCGCCTGGCAGTAGCCGAGTTCGGGGTTTCGGAACGAGTAAGCGACGAGGACGCGACGGAGACGGGCGAGGCCCTCCTCGGCCTGATAAGCCTTGTACTCTGGCAGCGAACGGTTCAAGTCCTTCTCGATCTCGTCGGTCGACTGAGAGCTCTTGCCGGCGTTCTCGGACAGCAAGAGCTGGTACGTCTTGGGGTTGGCAAAGCGCAGGTCTGGCGTCAGAGCATGCTACACATCGCACTTACAGATTGAGCCGGACATGACCTCCCACAGCTCTCCTCGAAGCCTCGACGGTAAACCGACCTGCAGTAGGCGCTGGAATGGTGGATATCGGAGGACTGGGATGAGCATTCGTCCGTAGGCTACCACTCACGCGTCATGTTACGTCCGTGAACGATAAAGTACTCGCGCCAGAGCTTCATCTTACTCCTCTCGCGCATCTTGCGCGCGTCTCCCGGGAAGCCAAAGATCTCGCCGAGGCCGCGCTCATACTTGCCGCGACCCTCACCACCAGGCCCTCTGAGGTCGCCCTCGCCCAGCTCGTGGCCGTCGACCTCAACCAAGGAGCCCAGCGGGTCGGTTTCGCTGTTCGGGTTCAAGAGGTACTCGGAGTAGAGGGACGGGATGAACGTCTTGAGAGCCTTCATCTCGCCAAGCTGGGACGTCAGTGCTGAAACTCGGTCCAAGAAGAGCAGCACCCACCTGCGACTTGAGGGCATCACGGAGCAGGATCGCAAAGTGCTCGGCAGTGGGCAGGAGGGACGTCAACTGAAGGATCTGGGCGGCGTCAGTCTCACACGTCCGTGCACGCGGCGCCGTTCAGCTGGGTCACGCACGATCCTCAGGCCATGCCACGTCGCCAGCGACAGCGCAAAGACACCGGCGCGCGAGTTTAACCTGGGAGTGTCAGTCTGGCAGCGCGGAGCGGACGGCAGAGGGTTTGGAGCGAAGGGACGCGCGGGCCTAGCTCGCATCACGCCGATAGACTTACCGCTCGACACGACGGATGGTGTACAGCGGGAGTGTACACCGGCAGGATCTGCGGTCGTTGGAGATGAAGCAGAGGAACGGGGGGAGGAGGGAGAGCTTGCCAGCCTGGGCGAGTCAGCGTCGTGTCCATCTCGAGGCTGCAGGGGGGCCAACTCTGAGTTCGGGGCGCTGCACCCGCGGCTGAACTGCACCGCTGCACAGCTCGCTCCCACGACGCGACTCACATAGACCTCCTCCTTGCCCTCGACCGAGAGCACGGCGTTGATGTCCATGCTCTGGAGGCCGGACGCGCTCCCGACGGGGGTGCGTGTGCCTCTGGCGGGCTTGACGACCTGAGGCGGTTCTGAGGGCGCGGGCAGCTGGTCGGGGGTGGGGACGTTGAAGAACTCGCGGTTGAGCTCGTCCTTTGTCTTCTCCGTGTATGCACGGAGGTGCATAGGGAGGGACATGGTGGGTGTGGTGCTGCTGCGTTGCAGCGGGCGGTGTGTGGGGGAATGTCTAGGTCTAGTTGTACAAGGAGGTGCGTGCCGATGTGGACAGTGGACAGAGTGATCATTGAGAGCGAGGAGGACCGTGTCGCGCGGCGGCGGCGGCGGCGGCGCGGCAGGCGGCGGCGTGATGAGTGACCCGCAGCCAGGACGAGGGTGGGTGACGACGATACAGGGCCGCCCTGGCTCCCCCTCGTGGCCGACATGTGGCACCCAGCGCACAAAGACTGGGCCACTTGGGCGGCGCAATTCAATGCATCCCGCCGCCACTACACCAGTCGACAGGCGACGACAGCCGGTGCATTGGGGCAACGGCGCTGGGGCACGGTGCATGGCGTCGCAGGGAGCAGTCGTTGTGGTGCTGCAGCGGCTCAAGCCGCACAAAGGACGAGATGGAGATGGAGTATGCCTCCTGTCTACGACCGCCAAGGCTGCCGGCAACCACAGGCACCCTCGATCTGCACGCTGCAGCAGGTGCCGTTACTGCTAATGACACTCATCACCTCGTTGCTATTGCAGGCAGTGGCCATGCAAGTGTCAGACAAGCCCCATCACCATGGCATGTGTGCAGAGCAGATCGCGGCCCGATCACTCAGGTGTACCGACGCCTGCGCGGGGCCCTCAGGGCGGCGCCATCGTCGTCGTTGTCGGCGCCGAGTCTCGACAGCGAGAGGCATCAACAGACAGAGACTAATTCCATCACATTCACGTCTACACACAAGCGGAGGGCGTGCACACAGCGGCAGGCGACTTGGCCGCGTCCCTGGCGTCAGCCTGCGGCTCCTCCTCGCCGCGCGCCCTGCGCCGCGCGGCAGCCTGCTCAGCGGCCACGGCGTCGCGGCGCTGCTCGAGCTCCATGGCGGCCTTCATGGCCTCCACCTCGCGCGCATAGTCTTCGCGGAGCCACGCGAGGCGCGTCACAGCGTCGACGTAGCGCGGGTCGTGCTCCTCCAGGAGGCCTCGTACGCCTCGGGCGAGGCGGCGAACGCGTCGAGCGCGGGCCCGAACGGGAACTCGCCGGCCAGCAGCACGGCGGACGGCTCGCCGTTCTCGACGCGGTACAGTGCCGGCACGCCGTTGAGCACCCACTCCTCCTGTGGCCAGATCTCGGGGTTTGAGGCTGCGGCGGCGTCAGCAGCGGCGTCCGTAGCTTGTTGGCAGCAGGTGACGCAGACGCACTCCTCCATGTCAAGGTACAGCGCCAGCGCGTCTGCGGAGGTGAGCTAGCGCCGTGCGGGCACACTCACACGCTGGCCCATTCTCAAACACGCGCTTCACGTCCGGCTCGATCATCGCGCATGGTGGACACCAGCGCTCGCCGTCGATCTCAGACGACGAGAAGATGACGTACACTGGCCCCGCGGGCGCCGCCTTGAGGTCGGCAGCGAGGGTGTCAAGGCTGGGATCAGACGCATGCCCCGCGGCCGGCGCTCACCTCGAGGTGGTGAGAGGCATGCGGGGTGATGGTAGTGTGGGCGGCAGCGGTTGTTCAGACACAACCGGCTGTGGTATTTATGTGCGCCAACGGCTGTGAATGAGACCGAGTAAACACTTGCGCCTCCGGGACGCATTGGCGCGGATGACCAGACTCTAGTCACTCGTCTGTATTGCCGCAACCGGATGCACCTGTGCCACTCTCATTCAGCTCGCGGCCAGCCGTCCATCCAGACGGAATTGCTCCATGGTCCAACCTTGACGCACCACCTCTCACCAGCGGCTCTTGACTCTATGCATTCGCTCTGCTATATGCTATTGCCGATCCTATTCCCCAACTGAGCTCTCTTTGCGCGCCTCGACACAGCCATCTTACTACACACAAGCCATCTTCGGACGTCAGCTCGCCCGCCTCATTCCCTTACCATCGACGGCGACCGCCACGTTCCTGTGGCCCTCGGTCGTCTCGCATGGGGCCAGGCGGCGGGCCAAGGCGCCCCGGTCCTGGTCCGAGGGGTCCACGGCCACGGGGTTCTGAACCGGGACCGTACGCACGCGGCGGCCCATCGGCAGGCCCAGGTCCAGACGCAGACGAGCCGGTCCGTGCGTTCGGCCCGTAGGCTGGCGCTGAAGAGCTCGGCGGGCGGTTTGGTTCGTTCTGGCGAGGCGCGTTTGGTCCATACCTCGGGCCATCGTTGCGAGTGTCGGGGCGAGCGTCGCGACGGTCAGCATCGCGCGGGGGTCCGTTAGATGGCGGGTCCCTTGGCCCGCGGCGGTCATCTTCCCGGCGAGCCTCCTGCACAGGTCCACGAGGTGGTGGATCACGCACTCCACGGCGATCGTCCCTCGAGTCTCGGGATTGAGGGTCATGAGGAGGAGCGTTGTATGACCGACGATCATCTTGAGGTGCGCGAGGCGGCGGGTCACGAGGGGGAGCGTTGTATGGCCGACGATCGTCTTGAGCTGGTGCGCGCGGTAGCGGGTCACGCGGACCACGGTGGTCATCTCTGATGTCCTGCTGTGGGCCATGGGTGGGACCGACTGGTCCCCCACGGCGATCACCCCTCTGGAAATCCTCAGTACGCTCACCACCCCGCACATGTGGCGGCACATCCCGAGGACGGCGGTCGTCTCTTGTGTCTTGTAGAGGGCGGGGAGGGGGGTCGCGCGGCCCGTGGTGGTCATCGGGCCTCGGAAGGGGGTCGCGTGGTCCGCGGTGGTCACCTGGCCGCGCGTGTGGGGGAGGGTCGCGTCGACGGTCGTCTCGAGGGTCTGGGCGAGACGGTCCAGCGGGCGCCGAGTGACGGGCGTTCGGGCCGTAGGCGGGAGCAGATGGCCCACTCGACACTCCATTCGGGCCAGCAGCACCCGGTCCATACCTGGGCTGGGACAGCGGCTCGGCGCGGTCTGACCCACGCGGCGGTACATGCGGAGGAAGGTCGCGTGGTCCACGGCCGCCATCATCCCTGTGATCTGGCCGAGATGGCACAGAGGAGGCGGTAGCAGCGACTCCTCCTCGAGGTCCGTGCTGCGGTTGACGCGGTGGGCTGCGGCCGGCTGTTCGTAGTCTCGTAAGCAGTTGCACACCTCAGAGTTGCGCCGCCAGGTGTGCCAGGTCACAAATGCGAGGCTCCACTTTGTCACGAAGCCGCGAGTACCAGCGGAGCCGTAACACCGGAACACATGTTGGACGGAGACGGAAACGTACTTGTGAAGTGGCCCGGACGGAAGCCGTCGCCCCGCTGGTCATAGCCCGCAGTCGATGGCCGCCTGGGAGGAGAGCGACTCCTACCCCTGCGATCCGGGTGGCGCATGTCCGGAGCTCCAAGACTACGTTCATCGCGCTCACGAGGCTGTGTCGGTGGTTCTGGTCCAGAAGGTGGAAGCACCGACGTTGTTGGGGCCCGGTCGTTGGCGCGCGGCTCCGGTGGGGGTGCCGTCGGACGGTCATCGCGTCTCGGCGGTCCTGTTGCCACCGGCCGGTCATCGCGTCGAGGTGGCGGTGCCTCCGCATGTCGGTCGTCGCGTCGAGGTCCACGGTCTCGGTGGTCGAAGCGGTCACGCTGGTCAGGGCGGCGCTCTCTGTCATCAAGGCGAAAACGGTCAGGCCTGGCGTCCGCTCCTCCAGCTGGTAGCGGCTGCCTGGGTGGAGAGCGACTTCGTTGAAGGGCTTCTGGGCCGCTAGGCTCGCGGTCACGCGGAGCTCCGGCTACCGGAGGACGGTCATCACGCCGCGGCCAGCGGTCCGGGAGGCGTTCTCCGTTGAATCGGTCTCCACGGTCAAGTGGTCCCGCCAGTGGCCGCCTGGGTGGCGAGCGACTTCTAGGGCGGCGGTCCGGGTGTCGGAAGTCTGACGCATTTGGCCTCGGCCGCTCATCCCGCTCACGGGGCGGTAGCGTGGACTGCGGGCGGGGAGGCAACGTTGACGCCTGGTGGGACTGGGTTGACTGGGGTCGCTCCCTAGCTCCTTGGTCTGCCCGCTCCCTCGAGCCGTTCACTGCCGGCCGGTTGTCTCTCCCATTACTGTGCTGGCGGTCCTCTCTAGGCCCAGTGGGCGGGGTCGCACGCTTTGGCTCAGAAGACCCCGCCTGGGGCCTGTTGTTAGATCCTCCAACATCCGTGATAACCTTGCTGTCTGGCTTGCCGTTGACCTCGAGAGAAGGATCGTCCCATGATGTGCGTCCCGACTCGACGTGGTGGTAGAAGTACTTGCCCTGCGACACGGACATGACTCTCTGCCAGCCCTCTGGAAGGGGTTGGTCATCCTCCGCGCCCGCCTTGGGAGGCACCTCGGGCTCGCGGCGATCACCATCAGTTGCCTTTGTCTCCACCTTGGCCTCGACTTTGGGCGCGGATGACGAAGCAGTCGTTGGCTCAGCCTAAGCGGGTCGCACCCTTGTCAACCATTGTCCGTGACGACGAGTCCAGTCGACTTGCCTTGACAGGTTGCGCTGGCGGTTTTCTCTCGGCGGCGCGGGGGCCCGTCGGGGGTGATCTGGCCGAGGGCTTCGGGGGGAAGTGACCACTCTGCAGATCCTGAGGCGGGTCCGCCTGTTTCGGTGGCAACGGAGCGCTTTTCGGCTTGACTGGTGAGCTGGCCAGCTTTGACGGTGGCGCCGTCGGCGCTGCTGCTGGGGCCACTGCGCAAGGTCAGACAAGGCTGCGGCGAATGTCACTTACCGTCGGCCATGTCGTCGTCGTCACCTCCTAAGCTGAGGCAGTCGTCGTCGGCGTATCCGCCGTACGCCTCATCCTCCATTCCCCAGTCGACTTCCTCGTCGGCCATGATGGGGAATAGACACGAGGTGTTGTTGTTGTTATTATGAGTTGTGAATACGACGGACAGAATCGACCAGGATTTAGAAATGGGCACATGGATGGCGAAGATGTCGGCGGGATCAAAATATCCACACCCCGCGCTGCGCGCTGGTGGAGGTCGTGCGGTTCGTCTGGGTCGCCGGCAACTCGACTGCTGATCTCGACCTCGCACTCTCGCCTCTCGAACAACATACACTCGCCAGCTAGCCCCAATGGCGCAGCAGGGCCCGGTACTCATTTTCGATAATGGGGCGTATACAATCAAAGCCGGGATATCAGGCGTCGACGAGGAGCCAAGGTGGGTCGTGAGCCCGTATCGACCAGCGCGCTCACAGCCAGGCTCTTCCCAAACTCGGTAGCGCGCTCGAGGATAGACAGGCGCTTGTTTGTTTCGAATGAGATAGATAACTGCCGCGACTTGAGCGGGGCAGCGTTTCGCCGCCCGTTCGAGAGGGTACGTGTTTCCCTGGTGCGACGGCAGCTGACGCTTAGGGCATGCTTGTGTCGTGGGATGCGGAGAAGATGATCTGGGACCACATCTTCAGCTCCAGCGAGATGGATGTAGGTGACCAGTGTGTTAACTTAGCTGACATCCAGATCAAGCCTCCAGAAACATCGCTCCTCGTGACCGAGCCGTACTTTAATCTACCCAACATTGCGGAGACGTATGACCAGATGGTGTTCGAGGAATGGGAGTTCTCGAGCTACTACAGGTGTACACGTGAGTTCACACGCAGGGGATGAGGTGTTGCTGCTTTCTTCTGACAAGCCGTAGCCGCTTCGCTTATCCCTTATGGCGGACTGTTCAGCAACGAGGCCGACATCCCACCAGAATGTATGATCGTGGTTGATGTCGGCTACTCGTTTACCCACATCATCCCAATACGTGGAGCCGATGTCCTCTGGGACCATGTGAAGAGGTGAGTTAAGACTCGAGATACTCACGATCAGCAGCTAACCACCCGCAGGATTGATGTCGGAGGCAAGCTGCTCACCAACCACCTCAAGCACCTCATCTCTTTCCGCCAGTGGAACATGCTGGACCAGACCTACGTTGTCAACTCGGTGCGCGAGGCGTGCAGCTACGTGTCGATGGACTGGCGAGGGGACTTGGAAAAGTGCAAGTGGGTACCAACCTAAGCCGTGCCTAGCTGACAGCGCTTCAGGCGGTCACCACGAGCCAACCCCATTGTCCAAGAATACGTCCTGCCCGACTTCTCTGCCAAGTCATTGTCAAGAACAGGGTACATTCGATCCGGGCCGAACGCGGTGGCCCCTCCAGAGGGTGCCGAGGAGGCCGATGGAGCAACGAAGACAAAACAGTCCGCAGGTGACGAGGAGGAGCAGGTGCTGTGGATGGAGAACGAGCGATTCGCGGGCAACGAACTTCTGTTCCACCCCTCTGATATCGGTGAGTCTGAGCGGGCGGCACGAAACTGACAAGCGAAGGGTTGAACCAGACTGGACTTCCAGAAACCATTGCCTATGTCATCTCAACACTGCCTCCCGATATCCAGGGCATGTTCTGGGCCAACATTGGCATCATCGGCGGATTGGGGAACGTGGAGGCGCTGGGCGAGCGGCTGTGAGTAGCTGATCATAGGGGGAGCACTGCTGACGATACCAGCGAGCGCGATCTGCGAGCCCTGTGCCCAATAGACTATGAGCTGGGCATTTATGAGGTCTACGAGTGAGTCGGCTATCTCGTACCAGCCCTGACACATGATCAGACCGACCTCTGCAGCCTACCAAGCCGCGGTTGCGCTCACTTCAAACGAAGTCTACCTGTCATCGTATGCGGTGACACGCGCCGAGTACCAAGAGCATGGCTCATCAATATGCCGGCGCAAGTTTGGTGGGCCGGCGTACAATGTCGAACCGCCAGGGTTCTCGCGAGATGGAGGCGAAGCCGTCGACGAGAACGAGCAGGAGCTGCGTTATGCTCTTGGGCTGGACAGTATCAAGGGCAAGGGAAGCAAGCGACGCAACGAGGAGCAAGAGGTTACGAGCGGCAACTGGGGAGGACGGCGACGACGCGCGCAGGAAGGAGCAGGATTACTTGGCGGTCGAGGCCGGTGATGTATTTCGTCTGTCTGTGCGGTGGTGCCTGTTTCGTCGCGCGACGTACCACCGGGTTGAAAGGTGCACCTGCCATCTTTGCGACCCTTAGCGGATCGGGCTATTGAAATTGGATCATCACGTCAAGGACGGTTGTCGCGTCGTCGGTGGCTTGCGCTCGGGAGTGAGCACACTGAGCCTAGTGGGTGGGCGGCATGGGCGGGAAGGTGGAGGCTGGGAGGCTGGCACAGCAACACGTGGAATCGAACCCAACCCAGATCGCGGATATTTGATTCCGCGCATACATGACGGCTAACAGGCCGCAGGGTGTAGCTGCCGCCCTGCTGCCAGCGCGACGTCGACGACCATGAACCACTCTGCCGAACAACACACCAACAGCCAACTCACCATTGTGCCATCTCACCCGCAGTAGCACCACATTCGCAGGCGCACAGCACCTCGCCCTCCACGTACGACACCCACCGGCGCGACGCTATCTCTTGCCCCGCCCTTCGCCTGACACGACGCTCCCCCCTTGCCTTGCCGTCTCCAGCCGCCACAATGTCGCAACGTATCCACCTCAACCCAAACCGCGGCCAGGTGCCCTTCAACCAGGGCTACACGCCTGATCCTATCGCCACGCCCGGATCGCGGTCATCTGGCCCCCGCTCGGACAACGAGATCGTCGCCAAGATCCAGGAGGTGTCGAGCACCATCGAGGACGCGATCGAGCAGTACACCCAGGTGGGTCTGCGACGATGGCGGCCACGCTGACCTCCCAGCCTATCCGGCCGTACATCCCAGCCCTTGCGCGCTTCCTCATCGTCGTGACCTTCCTCGAGGGTGAGTGGCGGCGCTTTACGCAGCTGACAGCCAGACGCCCTCCGCATCCTCACCCAGTGGTCCGACCAGCTGTGGTACATCCAGAAGTGAGCGCGCGCCGGGCCAACCCGTACTGACTGTAGGCACCGCGGCATTCCCTGGGGTCTCGCGCACCTGTTCCTCCTGATCAACGTCATTGTGAGTAATGGCCGGTGGGAGGCAGGCAGGCCCTGCCGCTCGGGGCGTCGTGGCGTCCAAATGTTATGCGCAGTTACTGACGCTCGCAGGCCATGGTCGGCGGCTCGTACGGTGTCATTGCCAAGCGCTTCCCCGAGTTCTCGGTCCTCGCCCTCCTCGGTGTCGTCGTCCTCCAGGGTCTCGGCTACGGTCTCCTGTTCGACCTGTCCTTCTTCCTCCGCAACCTCAGCGTCATCGGCGGCCTCCTCATGGTCCTCTCCGACTCGCTCCAGAGCAAGAAGAAGCTGTTTGCTGGTCTCCCCTCGATCTCGGAGAACGACCGCCGCAAGTAGTGAGTGACGTGGCGTGGCGTGGGCGGTGTAGGTGGCAGTGCTAACACAGCCCCAGCTTCCAGCTTGCCGGCCGCGTCCTCCTCGTCTTCCTGTTCATTGGCTTCATTGTCCAGGGTAACTGGACCACGGCCCGTGTTATCGTCTCCATCTTTGGTTTCATCGCCTGTGTCATGGTCGCCGTCGGCTTCAAGGCCAAGTGGAGTGCCTCGTTCCTCGTCACCCTGCTGAGTGTCTTCAACGTCCTCATCAACAACTTCTGGAGCGTCCACTCGGCCCACCCCCAGCGCGACTTCCTCAAGTACGACTTCTTCCAGACCCTGTCCATTGTCGGCGGCCTTCTCCTGCTCGTCAACATGGGCCCTGGCGGCTTCTCGGTCGACGAGAAGAAGAAGGTCTACTAAGCGCCTCTCACGCCGCCGCGGGACTGGTCTCTTTCATGCAGATCTCGCCTACTCCAAAACCACCATCGCAGAATGCATATGCTATTGAAACACTACTACTGACAGGGGTTGATGCAATGATGGGTGGGTGGGGGAAAGGTGGTACAATACAACTGGTGACTGGCGCAAGCGTTCAAGGGTGCCTCCGTCGCCGCGGTGTGGCTGTCTCTACTCTACGTCCATTCCCTCGTCCATGTCAAAGTCGACCGGGGCGGACATCATCTGGTCGTAGTCGGTAACGTGGACGTGTGGGTTGGCGGCTCTCATTCGCATCTCCTCCTCGATGCGCATAGCCAAGGCGATCTCCTCGGCCTCGCGCTCGGCCTCCTCGGCCACACTCGCCTCAAGCTCCCAGAGCTCCTCTTCCGTCTCTTCGGGTATTGTGTACTCGTACTCGTCGGCCTCGAGGTGGCGGAGCAGTCGCCGCTCCTCGGCGGCGAACGCCTCGAGCTCGTCCTCCCAAAAGTCGGGCAGGTTGGGGTCCGAGCCGCCCGTCTCCACTTCATGCGACACAAGCGCGGCGTGCTGCTCCCTTCGACGCTGGAGAACCATAAGGCGGCGGAAGATCTGCCGTCAGCTCGCGCACGTGCCTGCCAACATACCTCCTCGTCCTCTTCCTGCGCACGCCGCTCCGCCTCGTCGTCATCGTCGCCGACATACTCGTCACTATCCGTCCCGCGCCGGCGCGCAATGTCCGCGTCGTGCGCCTTCTTCCGGCGCGCGCGGTCGTGCATCCGCCGCTGGAGCTTGTCCTTCCACATGGCCGTTTCTGTTGGCGTGGTGCCCGGCTCGCCGAAGAGGTCAGGCGAGGACAGGGGTCCGGAGCCGGAAGGGCGGCGCGGCGCCGTCGGCCTAGTATATCTTGCCGAGAGCGGCCGTGGTGCCGAGTGCGAGCGTGGCGAGGGTGATGGTCGGGTGGGCGAGGACGAGGACAGGTGCCGCGGAAGGGAGGCGTGCGGAGCTGGTGTCGGGCTCGACATTGGCGGAGACGATGAGCGGTGTGGGTTGAGTGGTGACGATGAGCGAGGCATGCTTGCCCGTCTTTGTGTGAGAGAGAGCATGGGCGAGTGCAAGTGGATATGTGGATGCTGGAAATGTTGCTGATTGAGCTGGTCGAGCTTTCGATCTGCCGTGCAGGCGGCTGCAGCGAGCGTTGTTACGCGTATGTGGCCAAACACGACGACGGGATCAAAATCGGCTGGTGGCGAAATGAGCGCGCGCCGCTTGGTCCCTTCCGACGCGTCGCGGCTGAAATCAAAACGGGGGCGTGGGCGGGGGCGAGGCCAGCGGCGGCGGGTTCTGATGACTGGACCAGGACGACCACCGCCGCCCCCTGCATCATACGCGCGACAGGCTCACGCTCACATCTCGTCTCGACCAGCTCGACCACCCTCCTCGTCCATCCATTCACTCTTGCACCACACAGCACATCCAGTCGCACAGCGACTGACGCGCATCAACCCACAACATGCCACCACGCGCGGCAAAGCTCAAAAAGCTCGACTTTAGCGAGAAGCTCGTCCAGTCGGGCAAGGGCGCCGGCACAGACGCCCTCCTCAAGCGACTCAAGGTGGGCAGCGCTTGTCTTCCCTCGCCGCTGACACCACCCAGACACTGCACCTCTCGCTCAAGAAGCTAGAGCAGGATGGCACAGACATCAAGAGCCTCGAGCCCGTTCGCAAGCAGCTCATCAACCCCGTCATCCTGCACCACAAGGAGTGAGTCACAACAACAACAATAACAACAACAACATGGCGCGTCGCTGACCGGTTCAGCCGCGGAGTCAAGGCGTACGCCGCCTGCTGCCTCGCCGACATCCTCCGTCTCTATGCCCCAGACGCAGAGTACAGCGAGGAGGAGCTGCGCGACATCTTCCAGTTCTTCATCGTCCAGATCACCCAGAATCTCAAGTACACGCCCAACACGACGCGTCCCCTCGCCCCAAGCAAGAAGTCGAACGCGAATGCCGATGCAACCCAGACCACGCTCACTGGCGGACGCATTACTGAGATTCCCTACTACAACGAGTATGTGTATCTCATCGACTCGCTCGCGACAATCAAGAGTATCGTCCTCATCTGCGACCTCCCTGGTGCGGACGACCTGATCACAACCTATTTCGAGTCGTTTGTGGACATTGTGCGGTACGTGATGGTTTTGGGAGGTGGCTGACATCTCAGGCCCGACATGACCAAGAGCCTCATCCGACACCTGAGCAGCATCTTGACCGAGGTGCTCAACGAGTCCGAGTCGGTCCCATCAGGCGTAATGGAGAGCATCTTCAACCAGTTTGAAACACATGGCTCAACACCAGACAACCTCTCGTTCCAGCTCGTCGTCGACGTGTGCAACAGGAGCACGCTCAAGTTGCAGAGGCCTGTATATGCGGTGAGGGAAGCATGTGTGGAGCTTGACTGACATTGCAGCATTTCTCAGAGATTCAGCTGCAACACGGCCGCGACCCTTCCCCATCCGACATCACCGTTCTGCAAGACTCGCACAAGGTCCTGCTCGCCATCTTCCGCAACGCGCCGACAACCTTGATGAACGTCATCCCCTTGCTGGAGGAGAATCTGCGGGCTGCCGACGAGGTCCCTCTGCGGCGCTTGTCGACCGAGACCCTAGGTACGATGTTTGCCGAGCGTCCGGTGGTCTCGGGTGGTGTTGTCGACATTGCTAGGGCCTACCCGTCCACATGGCGTGCATGGCTGGGCCGCAAGGTCGACAAGGCGCTCCCTGTGCGTCTCGCGTGGGTGGACGCCGCCGGCGGCATCTTGGTCCAGCAGCAGTCCAACGCTCGCGATGAGCTCGAGAACGACCTTATCGACCGTATCCAGGATTCAGAAGAGAAGGTGCGAGCCGCCATTTGCAAGGTCGTTGGGTCTCTGGATTACGAGATCGCTCTTCGCCATGTCAACCTTCAGCTGCTCGAGGCCGTCGCAGGCCGCATGAGCGACAAGAAAGCCTCTGTGCACACTGAGGCCATTAGCGCTCTCGGACGGCTCTGGCACCTGGCCTCCTCAGAAATGTACGTCATTGTCAACCGCATGTCGGGTGCGGCTAACAGGTCGCAGTGAAGCTGGAAACGAGGACGCGATGACTCACTTTGGCTGGATCCCATACGAGATGCTCCTAGTCCAGTTCCGCAAAGATGCCACTCCAGAGCTCAAGTGGGTCGCGACAGTCCGTGCCATTCTGACGTACCGCAGGTCAAACATCGTGTCTGGGTTCAAGACGCACATTCTTCCGCTTCCCGCCAAGCCTGATGATGAGCAGGCCTGGGTCGACCGCTTCCTGCTTGTCGCATCGCACCTGGACTCGTCCTTGAGGCAGGCCGTCGATGGAACAGACAGCAGAACTGACGGCGGCCTTGACGAGAATGCCCTAAAGAGTCTTGACCGTACGACGGGTCTCGTGGGCTACGCTCGGTGGGTCCTGCGCTCTCTGCTGCCTCTAACCTTCCCAGCGGCGGGTCACCATATGGTGCTTACATCGAGCTCTGCGAAACGCACAACGTGAGTCCTAAGCGTTGCAGTGGCTCGACTGACCCCTTTAACAGGCCGGTGTGAACGAGTCCAAGCCCGAGGTGAAAGAGAGGCTGAACTACGTGATCGACATTATCAGCCGTGAGCAGACTCCGCCCCAGTGTTGTGTAGGATCTAACGCCTGCCTAGACAAGCTCTTTGGGGAGCCCGAGAAGGCTCGTAAAGACCTTGAGAAATTTGCGAACGCAGGCGAGCCCCGCCTTTACAAGCTGTTCAAGACTCTCGTGTCGCGCGAATCCGACCTTCGGGCTATTGTCAAGGCGAAGAATGAGCTACTCCGCCGCATCGAGCAGTCGCACACGAGCATCCTTGAGACATTCACGACTCTGATTGATGCTGCCGCATGGAACGTCATCAACCAATCGAGCATCCCAGGACTCCTCAAGCGTCTCGCCAAGTCGGACGGCCCCCGATCGGTCCAGATCAAGACTGTAGCGGCTCGCTACCTGGCTTTGGTGGCCAAGGAGTGCGCGCCGATGTACCACACGCACGTCGCCACCCTCTGCGTCTCTGTCTTGGACAAGAAGAACGACAAGGTGGTGGAGATTGCCATGCAGGGTATCGCCGCTCTTACCAAGTGGGACAAGTCAGCTGGTCCATCCGACAAGAAGACTCTCGAGCGGGCTCAGAAGCTTGCTGTGTCTGGCACACCTCGTCAAGCCAAGTTCGCTGCGCGGTTTATCGCCAACTGCAGCGAGGACTTGGCTGCCACCGAGCTTGTGGAAGTGAGTCTCCCAACTTGTGGCGAATGCTGACTCGTTCAGTCAATTTGGGACGGCCTCCAGGAGAAGGATGACGAGACCATCTTGCCACTGCTCAAGGCTAGCAGCGAGCTCGCGCTCTCCAAACCAACCGCATTTGAGACCAAGACGGCTGAGATCATATCCTTCATCTTGAAGGAGGTCATGCTGCGGCCCTCGACATCAGAAGACGACGACGACGGACAATGGGTGTCTGAGGACGAACTGGATACCCTTGACCGTGCCAAGCTGCTGGGCATGCGGGTTTGCACCCACCGGCTCATCGGCTGGGGTCGCGAGCGCAATGCTGTGGAGCTGATTGGACCCACTGTCAACCTGCTGTCTCAAGTGCTGCAGAACGAGGGTCGAGTTAGCGAGGAAACGAACGAGGGGTAAGTGTGGTTGGCGGGGTTGCCTGTCAGTGGCACTGACGCGCTGCAGTGGGCGTACGCGCTGCCATATGCGCCTGCGAGCTGCCTTCTGCATCATCAAACTGGCGCATGTCCGAGCCTATGACAAGGCCATTTCAAGCGAGTTCCCAAGCATCGCCGACATGATGCAAGACGAAAACTTTGGGGTTCGCAACGGCATGCTTCGAAAGCTTGTCGATGTCCTAGGTCCCCAACGACTTTTGCCCAAGTGGAATGTGCTTCCTGTGCTCGTGGCGGCAGACCCAGAGGCAGAGAACGTTGCGCTTGTAAGTAGAACTGTGGTTCAGGAATGTGCGCTAGCTGATCATCATAGGGACGGAGCATCATGTTGGGGATAGTTCGCAGCTGCGCTAGTCTTGCGGCTGATGTCCGAATTGACCGTGTGGAGATGCCGCTCGCCCGGCTGCTGAGATTGCTGGCTGGGCACCCATCTCTACACCCCGATGAGGATAACGAGGCTGGGTTGCGAATGACTGGGCAATTCATCGACATGTTCCTCGACTGCGTCGCCAGACGGGACAATGTGTCGCTCTTGTTCACGATTGCGACCAAGCTCAAGACTGTCTGTGTGATCGGCGAGGACATTGATGACGACAAGTTGAGACTATTTGCCGACTGTGCCAACCAGGGCGGGACAGCCGACTCTGATGACGAGAAGGAATGGGAGCGGGAAGCGGCGCTGTCCCCCAGCATTGTGGGTGGTTACTCCGAGATGGCCGCTAATAGCGCAGAATCTGTGGAAGCTCAGTGAGATGACTCAAATCTTGATTCGTGGACGGGCACACCATCACCAATGGCCTCTGCCTCTGTTCCCTGGCAAGATTAGGCTACCGAGCGACATCTTCCACAACCTGCCGTCGCCGCAAATTGCTCAACAGGTGTCCCGTGGATCGTATCTGAGCGATGCGGTTGCTACGTGGGCCAGGAATGCCGGCCGCAAGTCGTCTGCCGCGTCGGGTTCAACTGTAAGTGTGGTAGTTGTCTTGGTTACATTGTGATCACGTGTGCTAATGAATCTTAGCGGCGAGTAGCGTCTGGTGCTACCGAAGGCCGTAAACGATCCAGGAACGGCACGAATGGCACGAAGGCGCCTCGGAAGAAGCGACGGTCATCGGCCAAGACGAATGACGATGACGACGATGATGACGAGGAGAGCGACTTGAGCGACAGTGACGCCGAGGACGGGGTTAGCCGCGCGACGTCCGAGGGCGAAGACGAGGAGTCAGCGGATGAGGACGGGGATGTTGTCATGGGGCGCGGTGGGCGGCGTAGTGCAAAGGTGAGTCTCAAGGCGAGGAACAATTCAGGAATGAGGTGAGATTGGAATGATGCTAAGGCCCTGCAGTCCAAGGCCAAGCGTGCTGTCGCGCGCAAGGGCAAGGGAAGAAGTGCCGCTACTGCCAAGGCGGTTGCGGCCAAGGCGGACACCGAGTCTGAACTTAGTGACATTAGTGACGAGTAGGGAGACGGGGTGTGGGGGAGGGCGCAACGCGGGCGGCGGGATTAGAGTACTGTGTGCTGCTGCTGGCTGCTGTCTTAGCTGTTTGTGATAAAGGCCAGCTGATGTATGTGCCGTTTGCCGCTGAGGCTTATAGCCGTGGAAGGGGAAGAAGTTGTCGGTACGTTGAGCATCGTGGTCGGCACATTCCGCGCCGTGTTCCAAGTGTGCTTTAGGGAACGATGAGCCGGCGGCGGCGGCGGCGGGCATCGCAAAGCATGACGACTGCGGGGGAGATGTGTGGTGGGCAAGGGAGAGGAGAGGGCGGGGGGAGTGTGGCGTGGGGGCCCGCAGCCAGGTGATGCTGTAAGGCTGTGCACGCGGGTATTTTCTTTCGTCGCTGGATTGACTTTGTGATTTTGCATGGTAGGAGTGGAGGGCCGAGGGTCGAGGGCGGAGGGCGGAGGGCGGAGGACGCGCGGAGGGGAAGAGTAAGGCTGGGTTGCGCGCGCGCGCGCACTTTGTGGATGAATGCTGCGTGTTGGCTGCTGGCCGCTGGCTGCTGGCTGGCTGCGTGCCTCTCTCTCTCTGTGCCTCTGCCTGCAGCTGGTAGTGGTGCCTCGTGACTCAGGGACGGGAAACGACGTGTGTTGCCACACATTCCCCTGGCTGCCATGGTAATTGCCGACCGGCCACAGCGAGCAGCTGATCTGGTGCGTGGTGTTGTATGCAGGCAGCGCGCGCATACGCAAGCAGCAGCAGCAGCAGCAGCAACAGCGAAACATCAGCCCCCTGGCAGCAGTACCTTGACGATGCATATGTGTGCCCGGGGCACAGCTTGGGGCCGGCCCAGCTGTTGCTGGATCGCGCAGCGTGCCCGTCAGATGCGACATGTTTGTGCGCGGCCGGCTGGACGAGGGGATCGTCGCAGCCGCCTGCTCGGTGTGGGAACGAGCCGGGGTACGGGGTACCGGGGTCCTGCTGCATGGCGTCTTGAGCATCTGTCGCTGCTTCCAGTACGCCATCGACGACAGCGACAGCGAGCAAGAGCAAGGACAGACAGGCAAGACGGTTCCAAGACACTTCCCCGCCGACCGACTGCTCAAACCGCCTCGCCGGCGTCCCTTCCCTGAGCCTGCCTCGTCCTAAACACTGCTAGCACGAATCGGCTGCGACGACGACTTGCTGCTGCCTGCCTCCCTGCCTGCCTGCCTGCCTCCCCCGCAGCCGCCCTGTCCCGCCGACTCAATTGCATCAAGATCGCGCTTCGCTACACACACACACACACTTTCTCCACACACACACATCGTCGTCTCTCGACGTACGTCCCCACGCTCCGGCCGAGCGACCCCACGCTGCACCGCGATCTGCCGTGCAAGAGGTCAGGCCGGGAGAAAATTGCTACGAGCTCGCTGCTGCTCGCTCGCTTGCTCGCCCACGCCCGTCACCGTCTCGGCACACAAACACCGCCGACGCACACCTCGTCCTCGGCGTCCGGCTGCGCTCGTCACCCACCCTCTTGCCCTCGTCGTCACTCGCCACCACCACTGCTCCCTCCCCCCCCCCCTCGCCCTCGCTCCGCGCACAACGCTGTGTATCCGCGCGCTCAACGTTTGCCACAACCAACCTCCCCTCCCGCCCACCTCCCTCCCCCAAGCAAATCTTTTGTCCGTCCCGCACGCCAAGTGTCACCGTGCCGCCTGTCGGCGTCACACCGCTTAGTCTCGTCTGGGATTCATATTGCACGCACGCGCT
Organism: Vanrija sp. TS_01; assembly: GCA_026725045.1. Taxonomy (NCBI): domain Eukaryota; kingdom Fungi; phylum Basidiomycota; class Tremellomycetes; order Trichosporonales; family Trichosporonaceae; genus Vanrija; species Vanrija sp. TS_01. Next base: position 28,398 of record JAPKIE010000018.1, on the reverse strand, counting down.
CCCCACGCTGCATACCGCTAGAAAGGACGCCAGTGACGACAGACGGCGACGACGACTGCGTCGATACCGGCCGGGTACCGTCCGCCTTGCTCGTCGCATTCCGCCCCGCCACCGACTAGATTCCCCACCAGACCAGTTGCCGACGGTACATTGCAGGTGAGTGTACGCGACCGACAGGCGGCTGCCAGTGTGCATTATTCTGCCTGTTGTTACTGTCGTCCGGTCGTGTATGGCTCGCGCTGCTCGCGCTGCTTGCTGCCCCTCCCTCGCCATCGCACCTGTCCGCCGAAGCGGACTGCCCAATCCGTCTTCTCCGTCTAGCGCCAGGGCGTCAGCGGCGTCAGGGCGAACGAGACTGCCCGCACCAGTGCAAAGAGTCGCAGCAGCAGCAGCAGCAGCAGCAACAGTAACACACTGTTGACATCGACGACCGACCTAAACCCACTCGTGTTGACAAATTCAGCTATCTCGCTCGCCAACCACTCGCATCTCGCCCCCGATCCCCCCGTCGTCGTCGTGCCAGTGGCAGGTCCACACTCGCCGCCGCAATCCAACACGCGCCAGATCCAGAAATCACTCACCAAATTTAACCTCGCAACGTAATCTCGCACAGAGCTGAGCGTCGCCCAACTCGACTCTCAGCAAAACAACGTACGCATCAACGTCGTCGGGTCACCCACCACCAGCCTCCGCGGTCCCCCGCAGTGTCTGCGTCATCGCAGTGCACAACACAACGTCTCCCCGCGCACGACGTTGATTCCAAGTGCGTACATTGATTGCTCTTGCGTACATTGCTCCGTGGGCGTAGCCGCTGCTGTTGCCACTGTGCACTGTCCCCCTACACAACCCCCCCTCCTTGCCTGCCCTTGCCGTACACGGCGCTCAGACCTGTTCGGCATCGAGCGAGTACAGCAGTGTCCGTGTGCCGTTCCCTTTCGTCGCCATTCACCCTAACTTTGGACCGACCGCGCCGACCGCGACGCTGACGCTCGGACCACACCCAGACAAACGCGCGATACACGCAAACCGCCCGCGAAACTCTTCACAACCCCTCCCCCCCTCTCTCGTCCTCGTCGGTTTTGCTCATCTGCCCATTCTGTGAAACAACAGCAACGACTTGCCTCCCTGAGCGGCGGCCTACACTACCACGGGCTAGCTCGGACAGCAAACGCCGGTAGTCATCATGATGGTCGTCACTCCGCCCGTCCTGCCGCCATCTCGGGAACCAGACCTGTACTCTCTGCCTTCTGGCTCATCATCAGCCCTCGCCACTCCACGACAACAGGAGCGCGCAGCTGCTACCTTCCCTGCTTTCCAAGACCCACCACCACCACCACCACAACCATTCCCGGTTCAGGCCGCATCCTCATCAACGGGCCCTCCGCTCGTCCAACCCCGTCCCCAGAGGCTGACGCCACCGGACGTCGTCGTCAAAGCTTCCATGCCGCCAACGCCCGATCCATCTCCGCCAACAGGCAAGGTGCTCTTCCCAGTCCAGATGGTCCCCATCGCACCGCCAGCAGACGACGCGCCGCGCTACGTGTACGAGAACCTCGATCTCGGAACTTCGCCTGCATCGAGCTCGTCGTCACCCAGCACAAATGAGAGCACCAGCGGACGAGCAGGACCAACGGTCATCGACACAAACATCCCCATCTCGGCCAACCAGCGCTCCCCGTCTCCGCCAAAGGCGGCCCCCTCCGGCTTTCCTCGCTCCGAGACCCAGCCCAATCTGAGTCGAGCGTCAACGGGACCTCGCACAAGGCAGCCAAGCCGTGTAGACCGCGATCGCGAGCAGGAGAGACCCCGGGCGCAGCGCCGCTCCACCATGGCCACCAGTGGGTCTGCCGCTCCAGCTTCTGTTCGCATGCAGGAGAGCCGGAGCGCCGATTCGCGCACGCGTTTGCGATCGACAGGTGGAGCAAAGCTCATCCGCTACCCCACCATTGCAAACGAGCACCCATCAGCGATGGCCCGGCGCGACCTGCGCAGGCTCGGCGTCGAGTCGTCAACTCCACCACGCATCTTCCCCGGAACGACCTCCGATGTGGATACTGATCTCGACTACGGAGGCCCTGATGGGCTTGAAGCAAAGGTCGTTCTTCTAGGATCACAGGGCGTCGGCAAGACGTCGCTCATCCTCCGTCTGACAACAGGGTCCTTCTCCGCCATCCCGGCCCCTGCATCACTCGACGGCTCGCTCTACAAGCGAAAGCTCGTGCACAACGGAGTCCCTGTCAAGCTGCAGATCTGGGACACTGCGGGTCAGGAGCGATTCCGATCCATGGCGCCAATATACTATCGCGGAGCTCATGTCTGTATCCTCGTCTACGACATCACCGACCGCAAGAGCTTCCAGGACGTCCGCTCATGGCTCGAAGAGCTAGGAGGCAAGGCGTCCAAGGACATGCTCATCTATGTTGTCGGAGCCAAGATTGACCTCGAGCGCCAAAGGGCAGTAACGTGAGTCTGAGCGCAAGGAGTTTTCGTCGGTGTTTCAGAGCTCACTTCTATTCATCAGCTTTGGAGAGGCTCGCAGGACGATTCGTTCATGGCTGAAACCGCCACCACCCGAGCCTGAAGGGCTACCAGAAGTGCTCTCGCCAACGGGCCGTAGCCTGTTCCGAAGCACTTCGTCGCGGGCCAGGACCGAGTCGTCCATCGGCGCGTCGCCTCCTCGCACGAGACCACACTCCATGCACGGCCTCGCGTCGCTCATGGCCAGTGTGTCCGATTTCACCGATTTTGACCCCTCTCCTGCGTCATCTCAGGCCTCGACCGCCGCACCGACCCTGGTGGCTCCGACCCCGGTGCCGACAGTCCACTTTCCCGCCAGCCTCACGGCTTCGTCCGGGTCAGCTTCGCAGTCGACGTCCCCGATTGATCGGACCCAACCCCTTCCCAGACGTCAGCAGCGAGTGTCTTTTCACGCCTTGCAGACGCCAGAAATGGCGCTGCCGACATTCGCAACGACCACCGAGACAGCAGTCGCGTCGACCGTCAATGCGAGCGCCACCGCCACCGCGCGCCACAACTCGTCCCACCGGTTCTCCATTTCGGGTGTCCTAGGACTAGGACGGACTACAAGTGTGAGCGAGGCCGTCAACAACCTCGCCTCGTTGGCGGAAGCCAATCCAGTGTCGGGATCTCGATCGCCCCCCCTCCGTTCCCCTACGCGTGCACGGACGGAGAGCTCGCCTATGCTCGGTAATGATCTTCCGCGCAAGCGTAGCGACGACTGGACCACGAACCGAGCGTGGGGACGGGGTGAGGGACCCAGGGCGGCAGATGCCCTCGAGGAGTTTGGTGCCAATGTGCGCGGCGGCTCGGCCGACCGCTCCACGGCCGGCACATCGGCGTTCTCGCAATCGTCGTCTGGCTTTCCTCGTCCTGGTCGTGCTCGTGGCGGTAGCCTCGGTCGCGACTCTCGTCTCTACGGCAGCGACGATGACGACGATGAGGCAACGCCAAACGAAGTTCAGTGGGGCGTCGAGATCGAGGGCATCCGACTCGGCGAGGTCTCTTCGCTCACTGGCGAGGGTGTCGAGGTCATGTGCCGCTCCATCTCCAGTGCCTTGGTTGAGCGCAAGGACAAGATTGAGCGCGAGCGCTCGCTCAGAAGAAAGAACAGCGTCCTGCTGACCGACCCGTCCAAGAACCAGGCCGCGAGCAAGGGCAAGGGTCGGTTTGGCTGCTGTGCCTAAGACAGGCAAATCAATCCAATCGACGGACTCGGCGACAACGGTCGCCGTCTCTGTCGCCCCATTCCCCGTTCCCAGAACACACGCCGCCCACTTGAGGACGCACATTACGAAACCCATGCCGAAGACCAGTGTACAACAATCATCCAAGCACGCCGGCGGCAACGACCATTGACTATTCTGCACGACATATCCACCCGACGATGCCTTCGCGTCGTCGTAATCGCCTCATCGCACGCATTTTGTCGACGGCAGCCCGCAACCATTCCTCGTTATTCACACGCACACCGATACCCTTCACAACTAGGCGCCTGTTGGTCAACCCGCCACACGCGCTCCTAAACATTGCAATCTAATCTCAATCTGCTATCGTCACCTTTTTCTCCCTTTGTGTGTCCAAACATGTCCTTCCCCATCGTACTATCTCCCTCTCTCTCTGTGCAACCTCCACTTCTCGTGCACTGTAGTTCCAACGTCTCCCGCGCGCCCTGCCGGATGGGGCGGGCTGTGTTTACGCCGATCACATGCATCTTGCTCACAGAATGATACTGGGCGGTACTAACTAGGCACTGGGGGCCCTTGCTTTGTTTTAACCATATTTTAACAGTGCGTGGGTTGTCTGTCAGGCAACTGACACGGCTGGCTAGTGTCCCTAATGTCCGCTGTTTGCCTCGGCAGTGAGACGGGCCTGGAGGAGGAGGGGCTCTGGTGCGTCACCCCTGGGCATGACGACCTCGATGAGGCGAATGCGGTCGGGGATGTTGAACTTGTCGTCGAGAAGCAGGGCGTGCAGCTCGTCCTGGGTGCGGACGACGTGCGACTCGAACGGCGTGGCGGGGTTCTTGCCAGCGAGGAAGGGGAGAAGGAGCTGGTGGTCGTACATCTGGATGTTGTTGTACTGCGCCGTGGCGCCGTGGACTGTGTGTGAGCGGGAATAACAGCAACACACTCACTCTGGCGCTCAATCTCGTACCCGTCGTTGTTGAGGACGAAGAGGTACGGGTGGAGCCCGCGGCGGACCATGGTGCCGATCTCCTGCACCGTCTGTGGGGGGTCTGTCAGCATTGTGTGTTGAGGTGGTGGCTCGACACACACGAGCTGCAACGACCCGTCGCCGACGAAGAGCACCGTGCGGCGCTTGTCGGGCTCCTCCTCGGCGGCGAGGGCGGCGCCGAGCGTCGCGCCGACGCTCCACCCGATCGAGCCCCACAGCACCTGCGAGTTGTAGCTCGCGTGCGACGGCAGCGGGACGGGGAGGAGGCCGAACGACGACGTGCCGGTCTCGGTGACGATGATGTCTGCGGCGGGTGTGAGCGGTGTGAGCGATGTAAGGTCCAGCTGCCACCAGCACGTACCATTGTCGTGGAACCACGAGCCGACACGCGGCCAGAGCCACTTGTGCACGATCTGCGTGCCGTCCGGGCGGTCGACAAGCGTCGCCACGCGGCCCTGCTTCATCTTCTGTTCGAGGCTCTCGCCGAGCACGCGCGGGCGCTCGTTCTGAACCCCCTCGAGCGCGCCGACAAGCAGCGGGAGCACGTGACGGATATCCGTGGTCGGGAACTGCGCGTACCCCACCTGCGTGGTGTAACTGTGCAGCTTGACGGTATGCGCGTCGTCGATTTGCACGCTGAACGAGCCCGAGTTGAAGTCGGATTTCAGCGAGCCGACGTACAGCACAAAGTCGGACGCCTCGACCTCATCCCGCACAGGCTGGAGTGAGTTGCGGCCGGCGTAGCAGCCGCCGTAGAGCGGGTGGTGTTCGTCGAGGATGCCCTTGCCCATGGGTGCTGGGTTAAATTGCATCAGTCACTGCAGGCAGTTGGTGGTGTGTGGCAGTGCCTCTCCGGCCCTACTTACTCGTGAAGAACCGAATGCCGCACGCCTCAACCAGGTGTCTAATAATCGGGCCCATGCCGAAGCGCGCGGCACACGCGTCGACGAGCACGATCGGGCGCTTGGCCCCCTCGTACAGCCTCGTGATGATCTTGACGACGTGCTCGGTCACCTCGTCGGGCTGGGGCTCAAAGTAGCCAAAGTCCTTGTACAGCTTGTTGATGGGCGACGGCGTGCCGGGGGGCGTGAGCTGGCGCAGGGCCTCGAGCGAGGGCGCGGCGTGCGAGTCGGGCTGGGTAGCGGGGCAGGTGTGAGCGGCGGCGCGTCGTGGCGGATGTATGCGCACTCACCAGCGGCACGTTGAGCCCGCGCGTGGACACGACCGCGCGCACCGCGTCCATCGGCAGCTCGACATACCCCGGGCGGCACTGCGTCAGGCACTGGCGCAGCGTCTCGTCGAACGCGTCGACGTAGCCGTTCGGCGTGTCGGGCGACACCTGATTCAGAAGCGCCATCGAGCACGACAGCTGCTTGGACATGTCGGTGAACGCCGTGAACGACGACGGCGTGTTGAGCGTGTGGTGGAGGAGCGCGCGCGAGCGCTACGTTCGGCCGTCAGTCCCTGCTTGCTCCACAACCCCACCTGCATGCGTGTGCTCGGCGCACCGACGATATGGAGGACCGGGAGGCGCTCGGACAGCGACCCGGCGACACCGCTGGCAGAGTTAGCCCGTGCGTTCGTTCGCCGCCGCGTATGACATCATCGCCGCAGCAGGCAGGGCCACATACCACAGCGCCGAGAGCTCGCCGACGCCAAACGTCGTGACGAGCACCGCGAGGCCACCCTTGATGCGCGCGTACCCGTCAGCGGCGTAGGCCTGTATGTTGCGTCAGTGCTGCGGCGCGCAGAAATCTGGGGCTATGACGATGGGCTCGGCCGATGCCGGCGGCAGCGAGACAGACACGTGAGGCGCGGCCACGGCGGCGACCCGCGGCCCTTCAACTGCCTCCCACACCACACCGTACCCACCGCGTTGAGCTCGTTGGCGTTGCCGACCCAGTTGAGCACGGGGTCCTTCTCGATGTAGTCGAGGAACTCGAGGTTGTAGTCGCCCGGCACGCCGAAGACCTGGGGCGGGTGTGAGCTCTGCTGGCGCGTGTGGCGGCGGGCGGCGGGCGATGCGCCGCGCTCTACCCACCTGCTTGACGCCGGTCTGCTTGAGCCGCTCGACAATGTACGACGCAAATTCGATGGTGTCTGTCATGTTGGTGTGAGTGTTGTTGTTGGGAAAGACGACCGAGGAGCTACGCAGCTTATTTTATACATGATAGCCAGCCTTGTAGTGTGGGGTACGTGCATACAGCTAGCTGGCTGCGGCTGAGATGCCGCAGCGTGCGTGCGACGGACAAATCAGCGTCAGCGTGCGCAGTAGCTTCTGCCGCTCGCTCAGCCGTCGAGCGGGGCGTACTCCCACGCCACCAGGACGGGTGAGGTAGCGCAACGCAGGCTGAGGTATGCCTGCGAGGGCAACGATGGATCCGACTTCGCACGATGACGAACATGCCGCCCGGTATCTTCCTCGCTGTACCTGATGGCTGATTATGGCCGTGGCTGAAGGCGCCGCTCGTTGGCCCGACGGACGGATCGATGGCGCCCGCCCGCCTCGTTGTGCTCTCTCTGCCCGCTGCTCTCGCTCCGACGCGCTCCTCCGCTTCCGTCTGCCGCCTGCCCGCTCAGCATGCATGCATGTAAGTTGCGTGCTATTCCCAGCAGGCGAGCGTCGGCGTATCACTCTACCTGGGGCCTCCCGGCCTTGACCCCCGCCCACCCACTGAAATGCCAAGTCATTAGCCACGTGGGGTGGCCATTAAGCATCACCACCACCACCGCACTGACGCACTCGACCAGCCAGTCCGCTCCGCACTCGCACCTCCATCGCGCCGAACACAATCTGCACGACGCAACTCAAATCGTCGACAGCATACACACAGCCCACCCCCACGCCCACGCCAGATCGCAGCCACCCCCACCCGCCGCACACCCAACCTACCCTCCTTCACAGTGACGGCCATTCGCCTCCGCCCGCGATCACCCATGGCGCCTCTGCTGCCGACGGCGAGCCCCGGCCCGGCGCTGAGCTTCGAGGACGCTGCGCCGCGCCGCGGCGGGCTCCCGCTCGTGCTCCGCCGCCTCACAAAATTCAAGAGCATGGTGGGTGCCGGCGGCGCGCAACACGGCTGACATACACCAGGACTTTGAGCTCGCGTTCTGGCAGCTCACGTACCTCGTCGTCGCGCCGCGCAGGGTGTACAAGCAGACATATCACCAGTGCGTTGTGGGCATGGTGCCGGTGCTCGCTGACATGCAGTAAACAGACCAAGAATGTCTGGGCGCGAGACGACCCCGCCATGCTCATCCTCATCGCGGCGTGTCTCGTCGTCACCGGCGCCGCTTGGGCTTTCCTGTACCGCACCAGCACGGCCGGCGCGATCGCGCTCGTCCTCCGCATGGTCTTCCGTGGGTTGGGGGGATGATGGAACGGGGCTGACGCCGCAGGCGACTTTATCCTCGGATCGCTCGTCGTTGCGTTGCTCTTCTGGCTTGTGGCCAACCGCCTGCTGCTTGCGCCTGGCGGCTCGTACGGCGTCACGGAGAACCGGGTCGAGTTCGCGTACGCGTTCGACGTGGCCGTCAACTCGTTCTTCCCGGCCTTCCTGACGACGTACGTCGCGCTCATTCCCCTCGCGCCGCTCGTCGTGCGGGATAACTGGGTCTGCCTGTTCCTGGGAAAGTGGGTGAAGACTGCTCGCCCGACACCGCTGACCACAGCACCCTCTTCCTCATCGCTGGCGCACAGTACATCTACACCAGCTACCTCGGCTACCAGGCCCTGCCCTTCGTCGCCCGGAGCGAGATTATTCTCGCCGCCCTCTTGCCCCTGTTCGGCGGCTACCTCCTCAGCCTCATCGGCTTCAACATTGCACGCACCGCCCTCGAGCTCTACTTTGGCCAGCCATGGAAGAGCGACGGCTCTGCTCCCATCCACATCTAGGTACACCTGCACTCTCACTGGACCATGTCATACCAATGCATGGAACAAATGCTCAATGTACTACTACACACTTCGTCACCCATCTAGCTGAAGAGCTTGTTGACACTCGTGTTGCCCTCGGCGTTGCGCTTGAGGACCTTGGCCACAGCCATCTCAAAGTCCTCCTGGCCGACGTACTGTCGCCTTTCTCGGAGCGCGTACATGCCGGCCTCGGTGCAGATACCGCGCACCTCGGCACCAGAGCAGTTGCCCATCTTCTCGGCGAGCGAGCGGAAGTTGATACCACGCTGCAGCGACATCTTGCGCGAGTGGATCTTGAGAATTGTGATACGAGCCTCGGGGTTGGGTGGCGGGAACTCGATCTTGCGGTCAATACGTCCAGGTCGCAACAGGGCAGAGTCGAGAATGTCGATACGGTTGGTAGCCATGATGACCTGGAGGATTAGCCGAATGTCAAGCGTTGGAAACCCACCTTGATGTTCTTGGATGGCTCGAAACCGTCGAGCTGGTTGAGAAGCTCCATCATCGTACGCTGCACCTCCGAGTCGCCACCGCCGCCGCCCTCGCCGCCACGCGACGAACCGATAGAGTCGATCTCGTCCATGAAGATGATGGAGGGAGCGTGCTCACGAGCCATAACGAAGAGCTCACGAACCATACGCGAACCCTCACCAATGTACTTCTGCACAAGCTCGGAACCCGAGACACGGATGAAGCGACAGTCGGTGTGGTGCGCAACAGCACGCGCAAGCAATGTCTTGCCGGTACCGGGGGGTCCGTACAGCAGCACGCCCTTGGGCTGAGCGATACCGAGCGACTCGAACAGTTCCGGGTGCTTGACAGGCAGCTCAATGACCTCCTTGATCTCCTTGATCTGCTTGTCGAGACCACCAACCATCTCGTACGTCGAGTCGGGGACCTTCTCAACCATCATGAGCGAGACGAGCGGGTCGACCTTGTTAGGCAGGATCGAGTGGAGCAGGTACGAGTCGGCGCGAAGGGCTACCCGGAGGTTGGGGGTGAGGGACGAGATAGGAATGTCGGGCGAGAAGTCGACGACATACTTGCCCTCGGGCTGCACCTTGACGAGCACCTTCTTCTTGCCCATGACCTTGATCACCTCGCCGACGTAGCTTCCGGGCTCCTGCAGCACCTGGAGCTCCTCGCGGAGAAGGCGGACTGTGTTGTCAGCACAACGCAGGTGTTGTCGACTCACCTCGCGTGTTGAGCGCATTGCGCTGTGCCTCGAGTCGCCTCAGGTTCTGCGTCTTCTTGGTGATCTCGTGCTCGGCAGCTTCAATCTTGTTGCGGTAGTAGGTCTGTGGAGGTAGGTCAGGTGGTGCGTCATGGAAGGTTGTGGGCTCGACCGACCTTCAATCCGCCGCCGGCCAGCTGGACCGGGGCCTTGGTAGCCACTGACATTGCGGCAAGTGTCGTGGTGGTTGTGGTGTTGTGAGAGATGCTGATCACGCTCTGTAGATGAGAGTGATGATAAAGGTGAGTCGTGAGTCGAGGCTGTTCGATGACCGAGAGGCTGCCCAACTGACTGACGACGACGCGCAGGTGAGAGACGGTGGCTATGGCGGCATTTGATCCCGTCAGTGACGCTGGCTGCAGCACGCCACGCGACGGCGAGCGGAAGCAAATGGCCGCAACCACGACTGAACTCGGTGTTGCAGTTGTAGCGGTGGCTTGCTGTGTGCTGGCTGGCTGTTGGACACGACGGCCGTATGACGACAACCTTCACAGCTGCATCTCTTGCATTCACACAAACACGCTTCACGCTTCTTGGCACAGACAATGATCATCCGACTGTGGTGTAACAGGTGAGCTTTGTGTTTCTCGCGATAGGCTCACACCCCAGGATACCGGCGCTCCTCGTGCTCCTATCCCTCCTGGTGGCCTGTGTGCAGGCCACCTCGGCACCCTCAGTACCCGCGGCCCTATACGCGCGTTCTCCTCAAGGCCAAGGGGAAAAAGGCAAGCCGACCTACGTCCCGCGCCCGGCGTCAGATCTGGTGTGCAGGCCGCTGGGCGAGTGCGAGCCATGTCCTGCGGACGAGGTGGGTCGGCTAGCCTGAAGAACTTCGCAAGCCAAGCTGACCCTTTAGCTCAATGAGCCCTTCTGCAAGCCGTTTGGGAACCGCCGAGTCCTGCACTGTATCCCAGCGAACGCGACCGAGGGGCAGAGCACCATCGAGCTGCCGGCGTGGGAGGCGTGCGGGAAGGTCATTAAGAAGGAACAGCGCGACTTCTACGAGTTTGTGGTGCGTAGGTTGTGGAGTGGGAGTGGCCTCTCTGGTACCCCGGCGTATTTTTTGGAACAGCTGCTGACCCGCCAGACGGCAAACCTCCTCCTGCTCATTGTCTGTCTTACGATCTACGGCGTGCGGACGTCGACGCTCGCGGCCCAGCAGTACCGCCAGCTCGCGGCGCGAATCGGTATCCCCAGTGGCCGATGGGATGTGTAAGGAGTGGTAGCGGGCAAGACCCCATGCTATCGCTATCGCATCTCGCATCGACAATGCTCATTGATAGTTTCAAGCTCCACGCGCCAGGCCCACTCCGCGGCGGAAGGATGAGACCGCAGCCAGCAGTCGCGGTGGCCCATCCCTCCTGGCTACCCCACAGCGCCGCCCGGGTGCCATGTTGTATGCATGTATGGTATAATAGTCTACAGATTGCCCTCCCTTACGTCGTCTTGAGGTAGTTGGCGGCCTTGATCTTTGTCCGGTTGCTGCACGGTCAGTTGAAACTTCATGTAAGAACTGATCAACTAACGACTGGCGGATCTTGCGGCGCTCGGCAACAAAGTCAAACTCGCCCTCTGCTGCTGTTCCCTTGGGCTCCTCGAGCAGCGTCCACAGCCAAGCGGGGTATTCCTCGTCGGCGAGCGCGACGGGGTCAGCGCCGTCCTTGAAGACATTGAGGCCGGGCATCGCGGTTCCAGCCTTCAGGCTGGAGGCGGCTGGGGGTGTGAGTACCGCGTTCCGTGAACAGCATCTCCGCGATCATCGCGTGGCGCAGTCATCGCCCAACGACTCACGCCTAGCAGGAGCCTTGCCCTTGCCGGCTGGAGGGGCCGAACGAGCCGAGGACGAGGACGAGAAATGGGCGACGGCGGCGCGGGCGACAACGGGCCGGGCGGCTGGCCGCAGGGCGATGCGAGCAACGGCGGCGCTCGTGGACGCGATCATGGCTGCTGTTGATGTCGTGTCGTTTGTGTGCAGTTGTGTCCGACAACAACAAGGTCGAGATGGTGGTCACCGACATTTTCCAGGCAATCGCTGAATGAGAGACGGTCGAGCCGTTGACGCCCGGAAGTATTACGTGGATTTTGGAGCTCACGCGAGATCCACGTGCCGTGCCTGGATGGGATCGCGCGGTATCAGAATCCATGTCGAGACGCGTCTGTTTGGGACGCGTAGGGCGACTAACAGGAGAGAGAAGTCAAAAGGGGGCCAACACTCCAACTCGACACCACCACATCACACAAGCAACAATGGCAACGGCTGACCCAGCAGCCATCAGCTCGCTCAACTGCCACCTGGGCGGCATCACCCGCGTAACCTTCTCGCCCGACGGCCAGTGGGTGCACGCTAACGGGACACACGCTGACCCCCCAGGACCATCTTCACGGGCGGCACCGACTCGCTGGTGCGGATACACCGCGTCGCCGAGCCCGACTCGGAGCCCGACTTCCTCGATAACCACCACGATGCAGTCACCTCGCTCGCCGCGTCCAAGACGCACCTCATCACCGCGAGCGTCGACAACATTGCGCGTATCTTCACGCGCCCCGACAACGAGTTCAGCGGCTACCTGACGCGCTCGTCGGGCGTGCCCATTCGCTGGGTGTCGATTGACCCGCAAGGCGAGCGCGTAGCTGTGTGCAGCGAGTAAGTGGTGTTTTTCCCTTGTCGTAAACACCACTGACGTTCTAGTGACCTCCTCGTCAAGATTGTCAAGATCCGCGACACGACCAGCTTCGCGGTCCTCTCGGACAATGTGAAGCCGCTGCGCTCGGCCGCCTGGGACCCGTCCGGAAAGTATCTTGTGAGTTAGGTGTCCAAAGGCTTGGAAGCACCTGCTCACAATGCAGGTCACGGCCGGCTGCGATGGCAAACTCAAGGTGTACGACACGACGAGCTCGACGCCCGTCAACATCAAGATCATCGACGGCATGATCTCGCCCAGCGAGTCCGAGTGAGTTGCCTGGCGAGTGCTCGGCTGACTTTAGCGCTCCCACATCTGCATACGTCGCGTGGCACCCTGCTGGCAACTTCTTTGCCGTTCCTCTCCGCAACAACGGTATGTTGAATGACCCCAGGTGTCAACTCTAACCCACTCAGATATCGGCATCATTCACAAGGAAGGGTGGGGCAAGCAGGCGACGTTCTCTCATGATGGCCACCAGGGCGCCGTTACCGAGCTCGCATGGTCCCCGAATGGCAAGTACCTCGCGTCGTCTTCGGGCACCCAGCTCCTTATCTGGTCGACGGAGAAGCGTGAGGTCGTCGCGAGGGTGGAGCACAGCGCAGGTGACGTGTCCGGCATTGCTTGGTCCCCCAAGGCCAATCTCCTCGCGTTCACAAGCATTGATGGCTCCTACAACCGCTGGGAGAATCCCGTCCCCTCGGATCTTGCGTCCCCGTACCTCTCCGACGCGGCACAGGCCAAGCGTGTCGACAAGCTCCTTGACGACGGCATCTTCGGCGATGAAGACGATGGTGACCTCGAGGACAAGGGAGAAGACCTCGGAGATGACCTTATGGAGGATGACTGGATCATCGACGACGATGGCGCCTATGCTGGCGCTGAGGACGACGGCGAGGCCAAGTGGACCGCGGGCAAGACCGAGGTTGTGAACGTTACCAAGGCGCAGGAGTCGTTTGTGCCGGGCTCAACGTCATGGCGCAGTAAGAAGCGCTACCTCGGTGAGTAGAACTCGAGCCTGCGCACCGCAACCTGCCAAACTGACACTCGTAGCCTTCAACATGATTGGAACGGTCGACGCCACGGACCAGGAGACGCACAACGTTGTCAATGTCGAGTTCCACGACAAGTCTGCCCGGCGCGGGTACCACTTCTCCGACGCGAACAAGTACACCATGGCGTCGCTTGGCGAGCAGGGAATTGTATACGCCGCTGCGCGCGACGGAACACAACCCTCCGTGATCCACTACCGCCCATACGACTCGTGGGCGTCGTCGTCTGAATGGACGTTGCCGCTGCTTGATGGCGAGGATGCTCTTGCAGTTGCTGCCGGCGGACCTGCCTCGGGACTGGGTGCTGTTGTCGTCGCCACGTCGGCAGGATACATTCGCTTCTTCACTGCCAGCGGTATTCAGCGATATGTCTGGCGCCTCGGAGAGGAAGTCGTAACCATGGCTGCCGGCAAGGAGTATGTGGTGATCGTTCACCGCGAGGGTGGCACCAGCTTGGACGGTGAGTCAGGTAGTGGCACAGAACTAAACAGCACCAGGTTGCCAAAACTTGAGATACTCTCTGCTCGATCTCGACAACTTTGACCTGCTGCAGGAAGGTCGTGTGCCTCTGCCCCGCAAGACGCTGCTGTCGTGGGTCGGCTTCACGGCCGACGGCGCGCCGGTCATGTATGACTCGACTGGCCTCTTGTCCGTGCTGGATCGCTTCCGCCGTCCTGGCCAGGCTCGCTGGGTGCCTCTTCTTGACGCTGCTGCTCTTGCCAAGGGGAAGCAGGAGAAGTACTGGCCTGTTGGTGTCAGCGAGACCAAGTTTGCGTGCATCATTCTGAAGGTAAGTTGTTGAGCAGCAGCTACGGAGCTGACATCACAGGGCATTGAAAAGGAGCCTTGGTTCCCCCCGCCGCTCATCCAAGAGCTCGACCTCAGGATGCCCCTCATCGGCACGGACAACGCACAAGGAAAGCTTGAGGAGAGTGTGGCCCGTAGCAGCGTCCAGCTGTCGCTCTACGGTTCTGATGCGGACCGTGAAGTCGCCATCGACCGCGAGCTGCTCGTGGCTGTGCAGGGTGCATGCAAGGCCGACCAGCTTGCCCGCGCCCTGGACCTTGCTCGCCTCATGAACAACACCTCTTCGCTCGATGCTGCTATCAAGATTGCCGGCTTCTACCATCTCCCTGGCCTGCAGGAGCGTATCGGACATCTCAAGGAGGGTAGGGGACGGGCATCTAGTAAGCGTCGTTTGTCAAACGGTACGACTCGATGGGAGCCAGCACCACGACCACCTGCCCCCATCCATGACACGCCCAGCCGCACCAGAGAACGCGAGCGTCAGTTCTCCGACTTTGCCCCTTCGTCCCGCCGACGCACATTTGGCGGTCGCAATGCCCCCGAACCAGTGCGTGCCGAGACACCGGTGTCGACTCACAAGTCGTTTGTGCCGGAGACGCCGGGCGACGACGACGACGACATGGACGGCGGGGTGGACGGCACCGTCGACGATGAGGCCGGCGTGGAGGCCGAGACGGATGAGTCGCTGCCTTCTTCGCCGAAGAAGAGGAGGCGCTCGCCTGCCGACACGTTTGACAGCTTTGTGGCGCCGGCCAAGCCAGAAGGACCGCAGAACCCGTTCGCAAAGAAGCCCCCTGCGTCCAACCCGTTCGCCAAGCCGGCAGTGGCCAAGCCGCTCGACTCTGTGAAGAGCACGAGCTTCTTCGACCGCGTCGACACCATCGAGGGGACGAAGAGCGGCAAGCCGAAGGCCAAGGCATCAGCGCTGCCGAGCAAGGCGAGCGGCAAGCAGACGACACTGTTTGGCTTCCCGCCCAGCTCCAACTCGCAGCGGCGGCCGGCGATCAAGCAGCGCGAGAGCATCTTGACTGAGACGGAGACGGAGACTGAGTCGGAGGACCAGCGGGTGCGTGGCCATGGCTCTGGCCCGCTCGAGGAGACGCAGGTGCAGGAGACCCTCGAGGAGACACAGACCGATGACTAGGGAGCTGCTCCTGCCACTTGTTTCTGATTTACGACGCGCGCAATACCTGCCCTGCCACGCTAGACGATGTTTACATATGCATACTTGTACAAGGTTGCAGTGCTACAGTGTATGGGTGTGGATGTGGTGTGGGTGGGTGTGGGTGTGAGTGTTTTGTGTGAGTGTACGTCGAGTGCAGCTGCTATGCGACGTCCTTTGCAGCCTCCATAACGCTCGCGTTGCCTAGCAAGCGGCACAACTCGTAGCCGAGCATCAGGAGGATCTGGCCGACAAAGTCGACGATGGCAGAGTGGATGGGGAGGGTGTAAGAGCTGGAGAGTTAGCTGAATGAAACGCAGAGGCTATACAGCGATACTCACTCTGGGTCGAGGTCCCGGCGCCAGCAGAAGAGGGTGAGGTAGTGGGCGGAGATGAGGGAGAAGGACACGGCGGTGATGTACACGAGCCAGCCGACCCATCCGAGGTCCACGTCGATCCAGCCGGCGATGTTGACAAAGGCGAGGAACGCGGCCTCGCACGGCAAGCTGAGGCAGAAGAGGACGAGTAGACTCTGGCCGGGGGTGAGCATGTGGTGCTGCTTTGAGCCAGGGTGCAGGCCCATGTGGAGGCTGGTGCTGAGCCTGTTGGCGTGGATGGCGCCAAGAGACCCGGTCAGGCCCGTCATGGCGATGGCGAGCAGCGCAAAGCCACGGTACCGCGCGACGCCGGCGCTGAGAACCATGCCGGTCCCGGACGAGATGAGCATGGCAACGATGAGCGGCGCCCACGACCCTCTGGCGATGGCCTTGACCCAGTCGTTTGTCAGCACGCGGCGGGTGAACCACCCGGCCGCAAGCACCATGAGCACGACAGCGATGAGCGGCACTGGCGTGTCCATCGCGCCGACGAGCGCGGTGCCCACCAGCGCGAGGATGAAGAGCGTGACCAGGTCGCCGAGGCACGCGGCCACAGGCGGCGTGATGTTGTCCGGGTCGACGCCGAACCAGCGGCACACGACGACAGTAGACGACATGAACGAGCCGAGCGTGAGCGACGACAGGCCGGCGGCCGCCATGCCCGTCGCGAGCACCATGAGCAGCTGCGCGAACCCGGGGCGCGTGTTGCCCTCGTTCCACTGGTCGTTGAGCGTCGGGTCCGCGACCGTGCCGGGTGTTGTCGAGTTGCTCGGGCCTGGGCCAGACGGCACGTCGCCCAGACGGTGGGTGGTCACGAGGCCGAGGCAGAACGACAGCACGGCGGCAAGCGACGAGATGAGCAGCGCCTGGAGCACGAGCAGCGTCATGTTGCCGAGCAGCAGGCCGCGGCGCGTGCGCCGGGCGTCGAGCTCGCCGAGCATGGCCGACGTGCCGAGCCTTGCCGAGAGGCACATCTCGCTAGGGGCATGTCAGCTGGGGTTCGGTCGGGTCGTGTCGTATCGGCGACCAGCGCGCGCAACTCACA
Organism: Vanrija sp. TS_01; assembly: GCA_026725045.1. NCBI lineage: Eukaryota > Fungi > Basidiomycota > Tremellomycetes > Trichosporonales > Trichosporonaceae > Vanrija > Vanrija sp. TS_01. Next base: position 11,429 of record JAPKIE010000018.1, on the reverse strand, counting down.
GGTTGCCCTTGAGGTTGCCGATCATGGGCACGAGGATGAAGAGCTCGTCGACGCGGCGGAACACGCGGAAGCGTGCGCAGTGCTCGAGCAGCTCGCCGGAAAAGACGTTACCCAGCAGACCGATGAGGAGCGACGGGGTGGACTGGGTGCGAGTCAGCGGGCTGTCGTTGCGGGCTGGTTGCGGGGCGTTCTTGGCGCCGCTCGGCGCGGCGCGCGCTGCGGCGCAGCGGTGCAAACGCCGGCGCCGCGCTGGCACGCAGCAGCGCGCATGCCCAGCGCCCGACGAGCAGTAGTCGCTCTCTTTCCCAGCAGTGCCGGGACTGCCTGGCCACAGTCCCCACGCCAACTCACGCTCAGCAGCATGCCGCGCAGGTCGCTCCACTTGGACTCGATCGCGCTCATGGTGGTGTAGTCTGACGCCGTGTCGTCCTGCAGGCTCGCGCGGGCGCCGCGCGGCATCTCGTCGACGCTGTCACTGCTGTGCCGGCGGAGGAGGGCCTCGTGCGCGCCGTCCGGATCGCGCTCTTCTCTCCCACTACTACTGCCGCCGGCGGCGCGCCGTGGCTTGGGCTTGGGCTTTGGTGGGCCGCCGGCGCTCGACGGCCCCGCGACCCGCGCGAGCTCGTACTCGCCCGAGTCGTCGTCGTAGTTGCGCAGCCCAGCAGCGGCCGCCAGCCGCCGCGCCTGCTTGACCGTCTCGGAGATGTCGCGCTTGAGGATCGGCGACATGGTGCAGTGGGAGGAGGGAGTGCGATGGGAAGGTGTGATGATGATGACAACGAGGTGGCGTCGTGGTCGGGTTTCATCGGTCGGGTCGTCGGTGCGCGGTGAGAGCGGGGCCGTCTATAGTAAAAACACTCAAAAAGCTTGGCTTGGGGAGGAACTGAATCCTCGCTTGACGAGAGTGGGATTCGAACCCACGTCCGAAGACTGCGGATGTACTTGTACACCTTAACACAGCGCCTTAGACCGCTCGGCCATCTCGCCGAATACGCTTCTGGCCAAAGTTGGTTGTATATGATGGTAGGCCTGGTAACGGAGGTAGAGAGAGCCACGATGAGGAATCACCGTTCCCTGTAGAGGTTTATGCAGTAAACCTCTCCTTCATGAGCCAGGAGAAAGCGTTGACGCGACTTATCGATGTGGAGGAGTCACAATAGGGCTACCGAAGCATGAGATGAACGCCAGTGCGAAGAAGTGCAGGGAGAATGGCAGTGGCAGTGGCTTGATGTCGCGGCAACGGATTCAACGGATACACCTAACCCTCTCCCGGTGGTACCCATTCCAATGATACACTTCCAACAGAAATGGTGTGACCGGGATCCAGGCTTCTGGCAGCAGCACACAGGCATGAGAGAGACACCGTCTGGTCCAAGAACTATGCCATGTTGATTAGTGTGGCGGCGGCCATAGTAGAGGACAAAGGAAGGTGCACCCGTGGCGTCACATGCATGAGCGCACGGACCTACATGTCAGCAGTGGCAGTGGTGGCAACGGCGGGGATGACTGCACACTCAAGAAGACATGTACGCCTTGGTGCGGGCGGTACAGGCGGTGCAGGTGCCGGCAGACACCTAGCAGCATTGTAGAGTGGCACACGGTGGAAGCCTCCTTGTCCCCTGGCTTGGCTTGATGACAGTGCACCAGCGCACCCTCATAAGACCTCCAAACCCACTCCAATATCCACGGCCATAGGACTCAGAAAATACCGCATCCCGTCCGATCTGCGAAGTCAAGCTGAGTACCGCCTAGTTAGTACCATGGTGGGGGACCACATGGGAATCCTGGGTGTCGTGGTTTTTTGGGTTTGCTGGCAACTGCGAGGCTGGATGACGTAAAGGCGCTGGCGGTGGTGGTGGTGCCACTTGCTCCAGTGTGGTCTCGTTATGCTCTGATCGGGTCTCCGCCGCCTGGCGTACACCTCGAGGAGCGCTTGACTGGCGCAGCGCAAAGCCGCCTGCCCAACTCGCAGCTCCCTGTGCTAGCACCCAACAATCGTATTGACTTCATCCCAGCTGCTGCTGCTGCCTGTACAACTCTACAACTTGTAAACGTAGCGCTCGCCGCTGACCTTGCCGTCCTGCATGTCCTTGAAGCCGGCGGGAATGTCCTCGAGGCCGCCGCGGAGCACAACAGGCGGCGGGCGGATGCCGCGCTCGTACAGGTCGGTGTAGTGGGTGAGCGCCTCGGCGTAGAACTCGCGGTCACCGGGGATAACAGGCACCGTGACGGCGGCGCCGGCGCGGGGGCCGATGTTGAAGGGCTCCTGCGTCACGTACGTGTACATGAGCTTGGGGACGAACTTGACGTGCGGGTGCGCGGCGGCGGTCGCGGCGTCGGGCGTGAGGGTGAGGTTGACCTGCCCGCCCTCGGGGACGATGACGCGCGCGCTGATGTCCTGCGAGCTGGCCTCGGCGATCGTGTCGAGCGCCTGCTTGACCCCGCCGCCGGTGACGCGGAGCACGTTGGCGACGACGGCGTCGGCGCCCTCGCGGTAGTCGAACACCTCGTCGGCGCCGTAGCTCTTGACGAGGTCAAAGTTCTTGGGCGAGGCAACGGTGGCGACCTTGAAGCCGAGGAGCTTGGCGAGCTTGGTGGCGACGAGGCCGACGCCGGTTGAGCCGCCGTAGATGAAGTACTGGGCGTGTGAGCGAGGGCAGCGGGGGAGGGGGAGTGGGTGCGATACGAGCACATAGGCCGCTAACACTCACCCAGCCGTCAGCCTTAGCCGGGGGGAAGGCGTTGCCCTGGCTCTGTACGATGGCCTGGATGCTCGTGCCCAGCGCGACGCCGATCGCCGCCGCGTCCTGGAGCTCGACCGCGTCAGGCAGCTTCCAGACAAGGTCGCCCGGGACGCGGAGGTACTCGGCGTAGCTGCCGCGGTCCTTGAACTTGCCGCCGTGCACAGTGCCCGCGACGCGGTCGCCAACAGCAACACGCGTCTCGCCGTCCTGCACGGCGGCCACGGTGCCGGCAAAGTCGCAGCCGAGGATGTCGCCCGCGCGCGAGATCCACGCCGCGTGCTTCCAGTCGGTCGGGTTTTGGCCAGCGTACGCGACCTTGACGAGGATGTCGCCGGGCTGCAGGGTCGGCACGGGGACGGTCGCGACGACGGGGCCGGTCTGGGGCGTCAGCCTGGGGGATGGTCGGCGCGACCCACCTCGGCCTCGTTCTCGACGAGCGCCTTCATGGTCGTTGGGATGGACATTTTGCGCGTGTAGGTGTGGGTGTGGGTGCAGATGCAGGTGCAGGTGCAGGTGCAGGTGCAGGCGCAGCGGGCAATGCTCGCCCCGACTTTATACCTGCAGCGGCTCCCTCGTCGTCTTCGCAGCGCCAAAGCAGCAGCAACTTGCTGACACATGACGCACGCGCACGTGGCGCCAGGTTATCAACTAATCAACTCGACATGCAAACGCCGAGGGCACCTCGGTGACTTCATTGCTTGCAGACGGCCCGCGAGCGAAGGCTCTGCGGCTGTGTCGGCGTGCCGAGCACACCTGCTCCCCGGCGGGCTGATGCAGCGCTGCTGTGCTCCATCGCCCGAGCCGCCAGCGTCGCCGAGCTGCCAGTCACGCCTCATGACTACATCCGCTTGCCGTGTTATCGCCCGGCGAGTGCCTCAGACGCCGGCGCCCGGCGCAGTCCGTTGTCTCAGGTAGACAAAGCAACACGGTTGCATTGCTGCAGCTAGTGTCGTGTCGCGCACCAAAAGCTTGCCAAAGGCAACGGCAACCGCGTGCGCAACCAACACCGGTCGGGCATGCCCGAGACTGCCTCAACATGAGCGACCGGCTTCCCGACGCATCCAAGCTCGCTGAATAACGTTTGAACCCTCGGGCAACTCAAGACCTCACAGTCGATGCGCCGGCGCAGCTACACCCGGCGCACAGTCACCTCGCCGGCCTCACAGTCACCTCCAACCCTGCCCACACAGCGTCCATCTCGCACCGCGGTAACGTCCGCAGCAGCCACCAGCGCCCGCTCCAAGCCACGCACCCCCCCGTCCTTAATCGTGTGCATTTGTCTAGCTATTGTCCAGCGGCGTGGAACAAAACAGGGTATACAGAATGTTGAAAGGTCCGAGGACGTCCTCGTGGTGGCAGAGCTGCCGTGTGTGTAAGAGTTCATGATGCAGTGTGGGAGGGTGTGGTTGGTGCTGGTCGTAATATGGGTATGGCTCGCGGCAGCTTAACGCGCCCAGCCTTGGTTCGAGTTGTAGCCCGAGCCGTGGTTCTGGCTACTGGCCGGCTGGTGAGGCGCGTCGGCCTCGTCCATGTCCGTGTACCGGGTCGAGTCGGAGCGCATCGTCAGGCGGTTGTCGTTGTAGCCGTTGTTGTCGTACGCGCCGCTCTCGTAGCTGCGGTCGTGCTCGTAGTCGTTGTCGCCGCCGTGGTTGTAGTCGTGCGACGACTGGCTGTACTGCAGACGCGAAGTCGGGTGCTGGTTGGTCTGGAGGCCGCCGCCAATCGAGCCGCGGCGCGATCCAGCACGCGAACCAGGGCGCGAGCTGCCCTGCTCGTTGAGGTGGAGCGACGAGCGGTTGGCGACCTCGTGGGCGAGGCCGGGGCCGTACTGGTCGGCAATCTGCGAGGCGTAGTCGTTCATGATGATAGCCATCGAGTCGAGGTCGAGACGGTAGCGCTTGGGGGTGAGGCCCTTGCCGAAGCGGTACGTGACGTGGTTGGAGCACAGAAGACCAGCGAGGATGACGAGGATGTGCGAGGGGACAAGGGCGAAAGAGATTGTGTACCACTTCTCCAGAACGCTACGCTCCAGCTTGAGGAAGCGGTTCTTGCAGCCATCAAAGTTGGAGCGAGGGTAGCAGAGGGGCGAGATGGTGTTCTCGACGTAGGGCGAGAAGTAACCGCAGCAGCGGAGCGCATCCTGGATACGGAGACGACCAATCGTGCCGAGCTGGCGCGACCACTGGAGGTTGATCTTGCCCTCGAGGTTGAAGGTCTTGCGCTTGTAGGTCATGTAGCCGGGCGCGGCAATGAAGGCGAGGCAGACCCATAACAGCACGACGTAGACGGCAAGGAAAGCGCGGTTGTTCATGAGAATGCCCGAGTAGCCCAGCAGCGACGTAAAGGTGATGAGACCGGCAGCGATCGTGGACACTGGGAGGGGTGTGAGTGTGTGTGTGCTCATCATACGTGCGACGCGCGTGCGCGCGCGCGGGCAGGAGTGCGTGCAAGGAATGGTCTTGCGTCGCGTACGCCACAAAACTCACGGATCAGCTCGGTGCGGTTCGCAACACGAATAACGTCCGACTGGTAGAAGACATTGAGCCAGACGAGGATGGACGAGATCAGAGTGCCCATGCCGTACAAGATGAGCTGGGAAAGTGTGAGCACTGCTGCCTAGCTGCCTGCCCGCACGGGGCCCGCACGCCGGCGCACAGCACAGACGCGCCATTGCGTCTGCACCGCCCTTCGGGCACTCACCACCGAGTTTGCGCCAAAGAGAATCCACTTGAAGCGGTTCCATCTGAGCTTGGGTTTGTGCTTGGCCTTGAGGCCGCCCTTGCCGAGCTGGAACACGAGGCCGTTGTCGTCGTCGACGGTGCCAATGTCGCCCATACGCTGGGCGTTGGCCGCGAACGCGTCACGGCCGCCGCCGACCTTGGCGCGACGGTGGGCCCAGTCGCCGGGCGAGTGGAGCTTTGTAAACTTTGTGGGGACATAGTTGACAGACAGAGACGGCGCCTTGTCCTTTGAGTTGTTGCGCAGGTCGGTCAAGGACACAAACGACGACTGCTGCGACGACTGGTCCGAGTACTGCCCGCCCGTCACCTCGGAGAAGGGGAGGGACGGGGGGATGAGGAGGTCGTCGTGGTACTGGACCTCCTGCATGGGTGCGCCGTGGTAGTTTGACGAGAGGGCGTGGTCCTGTGAGGATGCGATGGACGGCGAGGGCGACCGGCGGTAGCTGCCGTCAAAAGAGTCGTGCTGTGACCCGCTCTGATCGCGCCGTGCTCTGGATGGCAGTGCGCGGTTTGCGAGGTCGGCGATCTTGTTGCTGCGACCAAGCATGGGTGGTTGAGGTGATGTTGTGGTGTAGGTTGATGGGTTTGACAGCGGCAGGCGGCCAGGCGGCGACGGCGGCGGCGGCGTGTGACACGCCCGGTGGGTACCGTGGTAGTGAGGCAAAAGGGGGGTGGTGGGTTAGGGCGGTGTGTGATGCAGGCGGCTGCGTGCGGTGCGCGGCGTGCGTCGCGGTATGGCGGGTGGGGTGTGTTGCTGGGTTTCGAGACGCAAGTCTTTTGTTTTGCTGCTGCTGCTGCGCGCGTGTCTTTGGTGCTTGTCAAGGAGTGATGTCGACGACGACGTCGAGGTGGACGAATGCAGCAAAGCAAAAGGTGCAGTGGTGAGTGAGCCTGGCTGGCTGGCTGGTCGGTGCGCGCAGCTCGCAGGTATACGAGACACGGGTGTGGTCAGAAATGCGCTGCGGAGTGGGAGCAGCAGCAGCAGGAGGCGAGGCACAGAGCCTGGCTGGCTCGCTCCTCGCGCGCCGAGGCAACTGCAGTGCCAGGAATACACGAGCGAAAGAGGGTCTGTGCGCCAGTTTGCGCCAGTGTGCGCCCCTTAGGCGCCCGCCCGCCCTGCTGCCGCCCACAGCGCACTGCGGCCGTCAAAGGCCCACCCCACCAGGCCGCTCAGGGGCACACGCGCAGAGGGCGCAAGCCTGTGTCCTGTGCCGTCAGCAGTCACTCGTCGCAAAACTAACAGCGAGCCTGCTCCCGTCGCAAAGCCAAACAATCACGCCTGCTCTCGCCCTGGATTAAAGATCGACCGTCAGAGATGCAACAACCCCTCGGCCCTGAGCGCTCCTTCGTCAAAGACGGAGACCAAACAAACGCGCTGCACTACAGCTGCTGCATTAATCTACCACCACTCGACGCGTCATGCAATGCAGAATGCCAGTACTACAGCCCAGAGACCCCAGGCGCCTAGCCAAAGAACAACAGGCCCTTCTCCTCAAACTCGCGGTTCTTCACACTCGCGAGCAGCTCGGGCCCAACTGCAGCCACGAGCTCGCTCGTCATGCGCCGGCCAGCGGGTCTCAGCTGTCTCTTGAACATCTGGCGTGTCAGCAGCTTGACTCTTGACTCGGCGCGGCAAAACTTACAGCATACGGGATGAGGCGGAGCTGCGACCCGACGTCGGTGAAGACTACTAGGCTGCCCATCAGGTCGGTCGACAGGCTGCTGGGGTCGAGCATGCCGGGAGGCGGCGGCGAGGGATACTCCGCGTCGTCGTCGTCGTCGTCTTCGTCGTCGTCGCTGTCCTCGTCCTCTGACACCCGCTCGCCGTTCTCCTCCATGCTGTGGTCCTCAGACTCGGCCACTTTGCCATTCCCATTCGCCGCCGCCGCCGTCGCTGCCACTTTCGCGGCGTTCACATCCTCCTCGTTCATCGCCTCGACGTCTGCAAAGGCAGTGTAGCCCTTGTGCAACTGCAGGAACGTGTCCAGCTTGCTCGTGAGACGGTGAAACTGTAGCGTACCGGGATCGAGGAGGTAGCTGGGTGCGTATTCACCCTTGTACCTCATCTTGGCGCAGTCGGCGATCCAGTACCCTGGGGCATGAGCGGCTGGGTGTGGCAAGACAGCAACTCACCCATGTATAGCCACTTTAGCCCCTCTGCGCCCGCCGCGGCCATCTCGCGCGCGAGCGCAATCTCGAACAGCGCCGACAGCTTGCCCAGTGCCGCCCAAGCCCAGTCGGGGTCCCAGATGAAGTACACACTCGAAACGCACGCCGGGAGCACGTCGATGACTGAGATACCAATCAGCTTGCCGTCAACGCGATACAGCAGGTGGTATGAGCCGTAGTGCTGGGGCAGGTGTGAAGTGTCTGCTCCGTCCCGGTACGTGATGGGGTCGTCCTGCGTGCGTCAGCTACCAACTGTCCCAGTCCTAGCGAACTCACGCCTAGTGGACTGTCGCATAGGAAGCGAGAGAAGGACATCATCGAGTTCTTGCCCGGCCCGTCGTTGTGCACGGCCATCTGGTACCGCTTGTACAGCTCAAACGTCTCATCTGTCGCGGTAGCGGGCACAAACTCGAGCTGCCGGGTGAGCGTAAAGATGCCGAGTGCCACCCACCTCAAACCTGTGCTTGCTCTCGCCTGTCCCATACCCGACCTGATGCAGGCGCAGCTCCTCGACCAAGTCGAACGGCTTGGCCTTGCCCTTGCCTTTGGCCTTGCCCCCGCCCTTGCCCCCGCCGCCCTTCTCGCCGCCCTCGCCGGGCTTGCACCCCGTCTGCAGGAAGTGGTTGAAGCGGTTCACGACGCTGCGCTGGCTCTTGGACGGCGTGAACGCGCCCGCGTCCAGCCGGATAGTGTACTGCGGGCAGCAGGTGTCGCGCATGTCGGGGCTGGCGACGGCGTCAGATCCTACTCGGAGCAAGCACACACTGGTAGACATATTCTCCGGACCGTCTCCAGCCACGGTCGATGAGGCGCTGGTAAAACTGCTGTTAGAGGTCGTCCCGACGCGCCACCCACGCTCGGAGACATTGATGGCGCGACCACTGCGCAGTGTCAGTGCTTGCTTGCGTTTCGCCGACGCCACCACCCACTCCCGTAGCTCCGCGAGCTCTTGCGCGTGCTCCGCTTCCCCGGGGGCGAGCAGTACCCGCATGTCGAGCAATTGTACCCCGCTGGCCGGAGGAGGGACAGCGCCATGGTGGTGGGGTGGGATGAATGGTTGCGGGAGTGGGCGGCGATGCACTCGGCTGGATGAGGAGGAAGGTCAAAGTGGAGGTCGAGTGATGACGGTATCGAGTGGGTGCGGCTTTGGTTCCGCGCACCCAAGACGACGAGGAACAACATTCTGGAACGATACGTGAGATGAACGCGCTCCAAAGCTATCAATCTTGCTCATCTTGTCCACCTTGTGTCTTGCAGACGCGCTACACGAGTCGATATCATATTCTTGAAAAGCCAGCGTAACACCACAACGGCAGTCCCACTCGCCCCCACGCAAATTAGCAACCCCGCCACCAGATATGCCACCCAGACTCCCCGCCAAGAGACGGAACCGCGACGACGAGTCGCCGGCGGGCCGCTCGTCCAAAAAGGTCGTCAAGGAGCCGACGTACGACACGTACGACGAGGCCTTTGACGGTGGCGTCGAGCACGAGGAGAAGGGCGAGCGCTACAGAGATGGCGAGAAGGTGTGTGCTCCTCTCCGGCCGAGGTTGCTGACAGCCAGGCCCAGCGGTTCTACGAGAAGGCCGCAGAGCTGTACCAGAAGGCCATGCAGTTTGACGAGACGTACGACGCGACGTTCAACCTGTAAGCTGCTCCTGAGCTTGGCCCAGCTGACCCCAGCGCCCGCGTCCAGTACACGCTCGCGTCGCAGTTCTACCTGCCCCCGTCGTCGCTCGACATCTACGGGTCCGCGATCGCGCTGTACCGCAACGCGATGGGCAAGGCCGAGGACCCGTTCCTCAAGAGCGACGCGGGGTTCAACCTCGCCCAGGCGCTCCTGAGCCTCGCCGAGCTGACAGAGGAGTACGAGGGCCCCGCGTCCGCCGGCGGAGTCAAGGAGCTGCGCGACCTCGCGATGATGCTGCTGCAGACCGTGTTCACCACCCAGGCCGAGTACCTCCAGTTTGCCAGGGAGAACCCGGGTGAGGTGCCCGACGGTACTGGCGAGGTGGGGGACGCGCCGGAGACAGAAACTGCCGACGCCGAGGGCGACGCAGAGATGAAGGACGGGGATGAGGAGGGAGGGGACGACTCCGCCGCCGCCGACGCCACGCCGCACGGCTCGCCCCCCGCGTCCGGCGTCACGGCCGTTACGTACCCCACGCCGTCGGCGTTTGTCGACACGGTCATGACGTTTGTCGACACGCAGAGCACGCTGTGGGAGTCTGCCGAGCCGGTGGTCATGCCGACCGAGAACGCGCAGGAGGCGTCCAAGGGCGTGCTGGGGTACGCCGCATCGTTCGCCCCTCCGGGACGAGAGGCCGAGCTCGACCTCGCCGAGATGAAGCTGCTCCTCACGCTCGACTCGATCAACTGGGAGCTGACGCGCAAGGACGCCAAGCCGGGCAGCGGGCAGGAAAAGGGGCTCGAGGGCGCCGCGCGTGCGCTCACCTCGCTGCTCGCCAACCTGGATGCCTCACCGCCCGACGACCCGTCCGTCCGCGCCGACATTCTCACAACGCTCGCCGACACGCAGATGGAGGCGGCGACGCGGCTGGTCATCCAGGCCAAGGCCGGGCCTGCCGGCCCGTCCCCGCAGGCGCAGGCCGCGTGGGCGCACCTCACGTCGGCGACCGCCAACCTCGGCAAGGCGCTCGACCTGCCGGCGCTGGGCACGCAGCCCGAGTTCAAGCCGCACGTGCAGATGCAGCTGCTGCGGACGTCTTTGAACCGCGCGCGCCTCGCGCCGATCAACGACACGGCGCAGCGCAACCAGGCCCAGCTGCTGGACAACTGCGCCGCGTACGCGCACAAGGCGGCGATGGCCCTCGGATGGGCGTACCCGCCGCTGCCGAAGCAGAACGGCTGGGCGGTTCCCGTCCCCGCGCCGGGCAAGCTCGAGCCGCCGTTCCCGGCCGGGTGGGATGCCGAGCTGCTGGCGCGCACGCTGGCGCTGCTCCAGCTGCGCGTGTGCTACTTTGTGCACTCGGGCCAGGTGCTCGCGGGCGTCGAGGGCGCGAAGGAAAAGTACGGCGATGGCACGGCCAAGCCGCTGGTGGAGACGCTGCAGTCGGTCCCGCCGGGCCCGCGCCGCATCGGCCCCCGCGACATTGAGCGGTTTGTCGGCGACGTCGAGGACGAGGAGGGACCGCTGTCCGAGGGCGAGAGCCAGTGGTGGGCCGAGATTGCGGCCAAGTTTGTCGCCGACGACGCCGGGCAGCAGGGGCTGGCGACGGAGATTCTCAACCAGACGGAGTGAGTGGCGTGGCCGTGTACAACTCTATCACATGCATTGTTGCCGTCTAAGGGCTATGCGTCAAGAAGATATTGTATCGATGATACTGCGTGTAGATAGTATATAGGTCGGTGTTCACACTGGCTAGACCGAATCGTCGTCGGCATGATACACCGGCGGTGTGTCGGTCCAGCCGAGCCGGACGGCCAGGCGCGAGAGGAACCAACCGCTGAGGCCCCAGATCTCGAGGTGGTCCTGGTCCTCGAGGCGGGGCTCGCAGAGGTCCTCGCACCGGATCTTCCAGTACGGCTTTGCGCCGTCGAGTCTGAAGTAGTGGGGCGCGTGGCGCGCCTTGTCGTTGAGCGCGGACAGCGGGAGGGGGAGGATGGCGGCGACTTCGCCGGGCTCGGGGGTGAGGGTGGCCAGGTCGAGGTCGGGGAGGGGGGCGTGGTCGTCGTCGGCGGCGGCGGCGAGGTCCAGCGGCGAGGAAGACGCAAATCCCTGTCCGTCAGAAGATCCCGATTTCCGCCCCCCCCC